>LUCM01009661.1:0-18018 GCA_008360955.1 Fasciolopsis buskii | reverse complement strand
TGTGTATATATATATATATATATATATATATATATATGCACATATATATATATATGTATATATATACGCACATCCAGCCTTCAAGATAGACACAATGAGTTTGGTAAAGCATTTTGGAAACCTTATCATGTTTTATCAATAACCACATTGGTTGTGCAGGACGCAAACATGTTGTCTTCACATTATGTAATGCGGTTTTTAACAGATCTGAAATGGCTCCCAAATGGTTTTATTAGACAGATTATTGAAACGCACACTGCGATCTCCAAAAGACGAACCGCTAACGCGATTATTTTTATTCAGTGATAAAAAACGATGAGGAATCGAAGTCATTACTAACTTTCACAAACACCACAAAGTGAAGCAAGTTGCTGAGTACAAAACCGAGTTTTGAGCACTCTAGGGAAATCGAAGACAAATCGGCAACCAAACCATCCCTTAAATGTTCCCTAAGATAAACACTGAAAATATTTATGCGCGCATGCATACTTCATAAAGCTTTCGGAGCTAATTACCAATAGGTGGGGAGTAAAAACGTTGATTGTGATTTAGGGATAAAAATGCGAAAGATTCCCGAAGTAAATTACGAGTAAAAGAAGTCCCGCATGGTGATCCGTTCCTGAAATCTGAGACGTCTTGCATCCCTACCCTAAGGCGTAAACTGACTGGTCAGTCCATCTGAACACAACAACATACAGCACAATATTATTCCATTTAGTACCGTAAGAGATCAAAATTGTGGTATTACCACACCATGGGGTGAAACGTACCAACTAGAAGCAACCTTTCAATCTTCGCCCGATCAACGGAATCTTCCACGCGACCCACCACGACCAATGTGGAGCGCGCACTCATCTCGCACGCGATTACCACGTAAATAATTCAGCCAAGGCGGCTTCCTTCAAGGAGAAAGTTGAATCGCGGCGATGTAGTATAACAATTTCACACCATTATAGTCTTTCAAGGGTAACGTAAGCTAAACATGCAAAAAGTAAACGAGAATATTGTTCATAGTTTTGTGTGAACACTGGTACCCGCAATCGAGTTTTGCCCAGTTGTCCGCTGCGCGGTTATTTCGAAATCGGTCGGATTCTGAATAATTTCGTTATTAACCCGGGAAATTCAACTTTTGTATGGATTCTTTCCAACCCAACACATAACTGGACCCTGTATAATAGATTTGGTGGCAAATTGCCTGAGAAATTTTGGCATAATGTGCTATCTCAAGTGGCTTACACAAGTATTCACCTCCGCTACTGGATCTCAGATTTGTTCAGGAAGACCTTTGAGGGTTAACAATACATGTGACCACATCCAGAAGACTCCAGTTCAGCCAGTTGCCACAGGACTAAACTGAATCGGAGAGCAAATGAACACTCAGAATCTTTGTGATTGTATACATTAGTACCATCATCAACCCCGGATGTCGCCCTCCCACTTAGATCCTTGGCGAATCTGTGTTACTCGACGAGAAAAGATTACGGATTGGGTGTTTGATTATGGGCTCAGTGCTTACTCATCACCAATGCTGGGCTAAGCACTAAACGGTGGACCACGTGAATTGTTTACTCCGAAGTGACCCGGCCACTCTTTTAGCACGGCCTTCCGGGAGTAGTCACGCCATTTGTAGCGTATGGGATTTTTGAATGGCTTTTGGTTTGGCCTTGAATCACTGTCGCTCCGTCGCTTTGGACTAAATCTCGCTTTCCACTTGAATCCTTACCACACCAAACCATAATACAAACAATTTTCAACGCAAAAAATCAATCTCGTATCCCTTTTGTGGTAGATGTTTTTTGATGTGAATCCCGGGGCCACAAAATCCGCAAATTTCTCCACAGCCATGCACACCTAGCCCTGAAAAAACTGCCCAGCTTGTGGCGGTCATGAAAATTCCGTATGAGTCTAATGCTCATATCACTAGTTGTCCCACTTTCACTGCAACTGCTGCCTTCCAACATTCTGCCAGATGAAGATCACGAACATCGACCAGACTTCTAGTTAGCCGCTGAACCACCTTCAAGAATGCCGCCATAACCTCCACAAATTGAGCGTCATCAGTGTTACCTCCTCCCAAGCATCCATGACTGACTTTTATTTATCTCCCAAGTTAACCCCAGATCCCGCAACTTGAGCTGCCATTGTTCCAGAGTCTGAATTCCATCTTCAGTAAGTTTTCAGGTGGTGAGTATAGGCCTAACCGCAAATCTCACAATATGTTCTGATGTTTGGATCGAACGCCTTGTCTCTCCCACTGCTAGGCCGCTACGTTTCAGCCCTATTACTTGTTTTGATAATCAGTCTTGACTATCCAGTCAATAGCCAATTTGCCACAAACATCTAAACCTCTTCTGTTTAATCCATTGGATAAGGTAAATAGACAGACATTTGATTAACAGATTGTTTTACCTCAATGACTACTGCTATCCCAACAATGATGCGGTCCTCGGAAAGGCTTCACGACTACAGCGAAAACTGGTGCTTTCCAGGATATGGCACATTGGGAAGCCAGAGCTGAACGCATTTTGCTCTCACAATGAGCATCGGTGATTGCTATGAAAACAGTGCTCCACGACAATGGTTGCTTACGTTCGTTCTCAAGAAGATATGGGAAACATTCTGCAGCTGGCTTTTGCCTGTAGACCGTTTCTTCTTTGTAACTTGCGATGCCCATGAAACACTTGGCCATACGACCAATCGGGCCTCTCACAATGCTTGAAAGGAAAGCCGCTTTTTTCCACCCGGTCAACTTTTAGGAATCTTTCTAAAAGACTGTTTCGAAAATGTCGCTGTTATTCCAATAACAACTTATGCTGACTAGAAACAACTGTGATTTAAGAAGCTAAACCACTAACTCACACGCCGTGTCCGGCAGTCAAGTTAAGTAGCGTATGTCTTCCGTTACGGTAGGCTCCACTTCGACTTCGTCGTGGGTCTTGACTTCTCTACCCGTTTGCGCTCGGTAGCCGTCGATCTTTGGCTTTCGTTGCACTATTACATTCGCTGCGTATGTTGAGGTCTATTTTCAAATACAATTTGGCGATTCTTTAATACAGTAACTCATATAATTGAGGATCACATTCGTTGTGGATAGTGTTTAGCGCTGCATCCTGACACAACGCAATTGGCACAGATTCTCTGATGCAGACAAGGCAGACATCTCCACACTAGATTTGGTGGATTTTCCTGAAAGATTTATGGAGTTTTCAATGTGACTATGGAACTATTTCTCATTGTGAAATCAAAATTTAACGAGGACGTGAAAAGACTGCGTGACCTATTATCTTTGCGCGGCTCTCGCACCACGTTCTCTTGCCCTTGACATCTGCGACCACCCTCGCTTCACTTTTACTCGGCTCTGTGCGGTTGCGCTACTGACAACCTTGAGACCTGGGCTGTAGGAGTAAAAGGCAGTGGGAAGCGGTAGCGGTTTGAGCATGTTTCGACAAGAGCGCGCGATTGGTGCATGTGTTAGCAACGCGCAAGTGGCGACCGCGCGGGGCGGACAACGTTCGGTCAAGCAAGCGATTCGAAGGGACAACTCAATGTTCCACTACAAGAGGAATGCACAGAATTTTCCTTTGTATCGAGCCTGTATTCAGTAAAATAGCGAAAATGTTCTGGAAGGGCCCTTGCCATTAATTGTTGTCATGGCGAGTGAAACTCGGTCTTTCTTTAGTTTAGCTCTAAGGGGAACCATTTTTACTTTCAAAGGGTTTTTGTAATTTTTCTGCTTCCCACTTGTGGCCTCCTTTAGTTTAGAAGTTGTTGCATCGTTTGACTTAGGAAGCATCTGCTCAGGGCTGTGTGATTGGAAGTGGACGGTAGATGATCCGTCAGGCGAGTTGATCAGAGCATCTGGCGGGTGGTCGACTTGTGGGCCAGGCTAATGTAATCCGTCCTGATTACATTCAGCCCCAGGGGACGTTACCGCCATGGTTAATTTGGCCAACTCACGTTGGGTTGCATAAAGAGCGTTGGGTGGAACATATGAAAGGAAGGGCTGGAGGGGGGAGAAGGTTAAGGAGATAAAATGTTTTGACAGAAATGGCACAGTTTTGTGGAGTAGGAGACTTGCGTGGGTATAAGAAAGATACCGGTGGTCGGAGGATGTCAGTAGACTTAACCCATAGCTCATATGGTTGCCAGTTTTGAAATAAGATTCATTTCATTGTTTGCAAGGTGGTACCGATTTAGATGGCGGTAGGGCTAGATATAGCGGATTGGAATGTTGCCTGACCGTATCCGTGAAAGGTGGGCGGTTGAAACAAGATAGGCCAAATGGTTCTTTATTCGAAGGAATCTGGGCAACCGCTTAAGGATTTGAAAAAAGGAGATCAGTTGGCTCGGAAGATCGGGTCTGCCTTCGATAACTTGCCAGATTTGAGGTTCTCTGGTGGGTTGGTTTATTTAGTTAAGTAATACTGGACTTTGAGCTAGCATTTCTTTGCTGTTTAATGAGAGGTGCTCGTTGTGGTCTCTTAGGCGAAGTTTGAACTGGTAGCATCCACTTCGACGACAACTTTGGGATTTACTGGGTTGGTTGGGAGCTGGAAGCGAGATGAACCAATTTTAGAGTTTGCAGACAGCGTAGGCAGGCCGCTGCTCAAACCATACCAGTCGCAGCTTCCGCAGAATTTTGCCGGGAATTTGAAAAAGGACTGTTGAGGATGGCAGTGGAGAGTTGCATCCTGACATGAATCGGTCAATGTGTAACTTTTGCGTGGTTTTCGAAGGGGGTGTGGAGAGTGGCCCGTCTAAGTCCACTTCAAATTTCAGAAGGGGAATTGGGGTTTTTGACTTCGAATAAAGTTTTGGCGATTTAGAAAGATAGCAAGAAGACCTAACGATGTCTAGGCTGGGGGGCGGAGTGCTCTTTCATTTGAAACCAAGTGGATTTTGTCCGCCGCAATCTTTCTGGTCTTGTGTAGGTTATTGTCAGCAACGATATCTGTTTCTGACAAATTCAGTGGCCATATTTTCGTCCTGGAACGGACAAGAGTTTTGCCGAATCGTTTTTTGTAGTATCATTAATTACCAAGATAATGATCCATGTTAGGCACCTTCATTGTGGTTGTGTGATCTTCTTCTAGAGATGGCCACCTGTAGTATAAAATATTACGACATTTTTAGTGTTCTGGTTATGTCCAAGTAATCCTGGCGACGACGAATCAATAAATCGACTACCACCGGCAAGATACTCTGGGGACGAGTTTGAGGATGGCTTTTTAGGACGGAAAAGTGGAACCAGCTTGATGATGGTTGCCTCAGCTGATCCAGCTGGGTAGGAGCGCTGGTTAGTCGTTTCTCTAAAATCCCGAATACCTTAATTATTTCAGTGAATTCATCAACCCTCTCTACCAAGCGGTTGGTCGTCGATGATTTTGGTGGGGAACGTGGCCCGACTGTACTTCTGGTAGCAAATCTCAACAGGTTAACTTTTTTCATAGAGTTGAAAAGCTACGTAAGATGGGGAACATGGGCTACGAGAAAACAGGAGACGGCATAAGTTCAAAAATGCAGAAAAAATAGTGGAATGTTTTAGCAGAGCACGCGGCATTCTAAGAAAAAACAAGTGGGCAAAGTGGATAAAAGCCCGGAAAACGAACTTAGCAAAATTTCACATCGCGCGCTGACCCACCTCGTTGGTTATAAAACCACCAAGTTAAGATGACTTGAAGGATAGAAGAGAATGCTTGATGCAGAAATATATTACTCCGGACGTGGGGTATGAATGCTGGACGCTGTCAGAGAGCTTATGAATATCAGGAGGTGGCACGGGAAGATTCGAGTGCAATGAAATTCGGTGGACGAATAGATGGCAAGGAAGTAATTCAGTGGACGATAAATACAACATAATGGGAAAAATAAAACTAGCGGAACGGAAGATAGCATTCATCTGTTATTTCCAACATGTGCCCTGAACCTCCAGCGAAAAGTGAGAAAGGAGAAAAAAGAGAATGAAATGCACTAGAAATAGTGATGTGGCAGCGGTTCGGCAGGAAAGGCGGCATGGGGAAATTTCCGGCAAAATGGTGATGCGGTTAAGAAACGATCCCAAAACTTAACTGATTGGAAGTTCCTAACAGCTTCCGTTGTTCGGTCCGCTACCGAAACCAAAATATTACTGCCCAGTGTGCTCGCAATGACTAGGGTTTTGGACGTGGTCTCAGTTGCGTTCGATAGAAACATCCTCAAACGTTTCCGATGCAACCGCTTATTAGGAAATCTTTAAAATTACTTGGTGCAGTAACCGGTGAAATGATTTGGGCCGGATTGAAATCGTTTTAGCACAGTTTCAATTTATTTAAACGTTGGTCGTCCGTAGATATTCTATTTGTTCAGTGCTTTCTAGCCGTCACGCTCAGCAAGTGTTTCTCGGACCTGGTTAAGGGTGCACAGTTTCTTGTATTTGTTTGGGCCGCAAGACAGGCACCTACTGTTTATTCCCTTTCATCGAGCGCTTGTTTTTGCACACATTTTTGTCCCATATTGTGACCACATTTTGACTGGTAGCGGCTGAGGCCCACTATTAAAACTGCGGTTGCCGCGCGCATGATTTCTAGCTCGCGAACAGTATTTTAGAATTTGCGGAACAATCCTAATCTCCAGGGTATCCCATTCAACTGGGTTGCGGGTTGCTTTGAAGTTTTGAAGCGCTATACAGAATATCAGAAGTCTATTTTTGGGCGAATCGTTTTGCGGATCACTGATCGATTTCATCTGGACGAAGACCTGTGCATTTGGTCGGTGCAGATATTCTGATAGGACGGGATGCGGGTTCTCTTTGTGAATTTTTCTTTTACCAAATATCACTGTATGGGCAGGTGTTGTGTCAAGGAGAGGGCGGTGGCAGTGCTGGTATGATTGCTGAGGTTAGGTAGCATTCCGTGTTCACGTTTATAATAATAATAATGACATTTTATTTCTCAGACATTGCCAAAAGCATGCAGTGCGTATGACCATGACGTGCGACGTGAAAACGTTGGGGGCCTATTCAGTGGCTAATAATAAGTAACTCGGGTCATATGTCTGGTACGCGCATAAATAGTAACGAATTTCCACGCAGTGTTTGAGCCCAACGGGACTTCTCGTTCGTAGCCCTTGGTGTCACTGTAGCACATCTTGTGGGCCGCCAAATACACGCGGCAGATCGAAATAGACCGACAGCGTTATCGGAAAGTCCGCTGAATGTTTGGAATAAGCACGAACTGGATTTGGTATACTGGATACTGCGTGACAAGAAGAACCCAACAGATCAGGGAAGGGGAAGTTTGGATACAGGTTATCGCGAAATGCATAGTCTGGTGGGCAGTCTACTGAAAGGACACTAGCAGTATAAAACGCGAAAAAGTTAGAAGTATAGTCCGCTGGGCAAGGAAGACAGCAGCTGAGACGAGATAGGAACTGTGTAATCGTACGACTGAACTATGAGGTTTGTTTCGGGGAAAATTTGATTTCATGAATCTCAGCTAGGTTCAGTGACTGCGGTGGAGTTGGAAAGAAGAAGGGGAACCGGAATCAAATCAGGTAATGTCTGATGGACTTGTGTGGAGAATAGTTCCCAGGAGCACCGGTCTGTTGCTAAATTTCGCAGGACGGAACAGAAGTTCATGAGAAATGACGGCTCTCAGCTGTGTTTGAATGCCGAAATGCATTCTGAACGTCATTTCATATCAGATGCCAATAAAAATACTTCACTGGTGAGAACGGGTACTGGAGGCCACATATGAATGGAAGCTTCCTAGCAAAGATAGATGATTAGCGCATAGAGCTGGAGGGAGCTTTCGGTGACAAGGTCTCATTGTATCTGCACTTTCTGTTAGCTGATGCATGGTTACTGTGGTCATTGGCGTGCGCGGATTGGAGCCCCTCCTCTCCGTCTTGGTTTCTCTTTCGCAGACCTTGTCACCAAAAACTCCCCCCGTCCTATGCGCTGGTCACCCATCCCTTCTGGAAGGCTTCTATCCAGATCCGGCCCCCAGTACCCGTACTTTCATCTCAAAGCCAAACCAAGTGGCGCCACTGACCGCCCTGAGTACCTCCTCTCATATGAACCCCTGAGACTGGCCAAAGTACCGCTAAAAATGCTTTTGGAATAGCGTGTAACCCCCTCATCCAACATCCAAACCTATACTGCCACAGAGCACCAAAATTTCCGACATCAGAAATGCATAACACGCAGATCACCCGTGGTAAGTGTATTTGAGGACTGACTGTGCTTCTTACAAGAACTCGTTTTATTCCCGTCACATTTCTTGGTCCAGTAGGTTCCCAGTGACGTGAGATCAGTGGCCATTATTGTGAGTTTCATTCTGTTTGTCCGAAATTATTCCAAAACTCTCACCTCTTGAATATTCTGGTGCAACCTTAAATGGTTCCCGCTGCTTTGCCCTCAGCATTACACCGACTCTTTGATGATGTTAATTTCCACTGTCTCATCCACCTAAAATGATGTCCAGTTCGGTTTTGGCTCGTTTCCTTCTCCTTTTAACAACCATATTCATTCTCATCTCAGCTTAACTTATCTGTTCATCCTAACACGCCGTCTATTTTCGAAGAACTCGGCCATATGCCGATGCCTAACATCGCTTTTCAGGTGATGTTTGAAACTTCGGCGCTTTCGAACACAAAAGCGTTTGCAGTGAGGGTTAACCATTGGACTCAAACACTGCGTGAAGATTCGTTACTATTTATGCGCGTACCAGACATATGACCCGAGTTACTTATTATTAGCCACTGAATAGGCCCCCAACGTTTTCACGTCGCACGTCATGGTCATACGCACTGCATGCTTTTGGCAATGTCTGAGAAATAAAATGTCATTATTATTATTATAAACGTGAACACGGAATGCTACCTAACCTCAGCAATCATACCAGCACTGCCACCGCCCTCTCCTTGACACAACACCTGCCCATACAGTGATATTTGGTAAAAGAAAAATTCACAAAGAGAACCCGCATCCCGTCCTATCAGAATATCTGCACCGACCAAATGCACAGGTCTTCGTCCAGATGAAATCGATCAGTGATCCGCAAAACGATTCGCCCAAAAATAGACTTCTGATATTCTGTATAGCGCTTCAAAACTTCAAAGCAACCCGCAACCCAGTTGAATGGGACACCCTGGAGATTAGGATTGTTCCGCAAATTCTAAAATACTGTTCGCGAGCTAGAAATCATGCGCGCGGCAACCGCAGTTTTAATAGTGGGCCTCAGCCGCTACCAGTCAAAATGTGGTCACAATATGGGACAAAAATGTGTGCAAAAACAAGCGCTCGATGAAAGGGAATAAACAGTAGGTGCCTGTCTTGCGGCCCAAACAAATACAAGAAACTGTGCACCCTTAACCAGGTCCGAGAAACACTTGCTGAGCGTGACGGCTAGAAAGCACTGAACAAATAGAATATCTACGGACGACTAACGCGGAAATAAAACAAAAGTGGTCTACAATAGGTCCATGGGATCTGTATCAACCATGTATCCTCATGATACGATACCATAGATCATAGAATATGCTTTTTTATTCAGAGTTGAGATGATCGACGGGGATCTTCTTGTAGACAGATTCTTCCGCCGGTCCCCGCTTGCAAAAGTAACTTTCTTCTTTTAACTTAACTTTTAAATTCTTCCTGTGTCCTCTTTTGTCTGAATCACATCGATGAATTTTACAGTGCGCCTGGGGTATTCTTGCATAGGCCTCCCGTTTCTAATTACTTGCTCCTTATCCTTGAATGTGTACATCATGATAGGTTGACCCAAAATGTAACTGACCCAATTGGACACGCAATGTTGTTGATTTGATACTTAAAATAAGCTTATCGCACATTCAAACGTCCAATGAGGCCGATTTACGTCGATGTGGTCATCCGCTTGCTAGGCGTTTAATTATATCGTTCCTCTTGAATATACACCCTCACCTAACCCAAGGCCATATTTCACAGCTGATTGGAATCACCTGCATATTTTGGTTCTTAACTCCAATAGGGTTTTATTTTTCTAACACCAGCAGTGCAATCGGCCGCCGACCAGTAATACTTAAACCTGAACAACCCCCTAGGTGCCATTACTCCGTCCCACACTAAAAATATCTGCCAAAAGAACCTAGTTCCATCGAATAAACCGTAAGCTTCCTAAGCTTCCGCGGGCCTTTTTAAAACTAGATTTCCAGCTGTTTCTTCAAATAAATCCTCCACCTAAAACTGTTGAAATGGTGCTTCACCGCAGAAGCAAACAGCAAGAGCTGCAATCTCTAGGCCAGCCGAACCCAAAAGCAACACTGTCAAAACTGCCTAAACGCTAGACGGTCTCCTCCTACTTCTCAGTTACACAAGTCACATGTATCATTCACCATGACATTTATGTAAACAACCTACAGAAGATTGAAAAATCTATCGGGGAATTCTTTACATCTGCTCTGGTAAACGACAACAATCCCTCTGCCTAATGCTGACCTCGCTTGACTGCAGAGTATTACTCGACGGTCGTATTTCTTCCAAAAGAAAACAGCCCAGCTGTCGGCAAAATCCAAAATTGACTACCTGCTTGGACCCGATTCATTACCTCCGGCAGCCTCCACACTAGGTGGGAGCGATGTGCCAATATTTAGGCAAACATCTTCAACTTGTCCATTTAATGCCACCCTTTCCCGTCACGGTGGAAACCCTCCGTGATTGTATTCGTTCACAAAAAAGCACATGCTGTGACCCTGCAAACTACCGCTCAATAAACCACACTCCCATAGCATCCGGGATTACGGAACTTTTGAGTAAGGATAGTCTTATCGCCCATCATATGAAACGTGAACTCAGTAACGCTGGAAAGCATTGGTTTCTTTGCATAAAGTCCTGCGTCACCTGTACTGACAACTGCGTGGACACCATCAGTAAGATCCTTAGCACTGAGAGGTCAGCTACAATATTCTTTTTCGATATGACGAGGACATTTGATAGTCTCCCGCCGTAGGCCGCTAAATAAGTTTGCATTCTGCGGTACTGTCGATCTAATCCTATCGTAGTTCTCGTAATACCCGTCATCTAGAAACCAAGTGATTCAAGTAAATGGCTTCATATCTGAACCTAAATTAATGACCAGAGGTGTAATTCAAGGCAGCGTTCCGGGCCCCCTGCACTTCCTGTTGAATTTCGACGATGTCTTCGACGTTGTTCGAAACGGCGTCTCTTTCCTCTTTGCTGATGGCATCAAAATTAAATAAACATGAAGCCCTGGAGTCCACTACAGGTAAAATATCGCACAACAGCGTCTTTCAGTTCCTGGTCAAACGAGTGAATGAGGGAAAAAGCAGCAGCATCTTTTGGCCCAAGAAAACAAAGACCGGGTAAACAAAACGTTCCAGTTAACTGTCAACTTTGCGACCTGGGCCTAAATTATTCCTGCACCTTAAACTTCTTGGAGCATGCGCTCACACAAGTTGCAAAGGGAAATAGGTTGATGAGGCTGTTACACAAAACTATGAAGCTGAAAGAAAGCAAACTACAACTTTTCAGAATCCACGTCAGATCCATTCTGAAGTGCTGCTCTCTAGTATGTTCGAGCTTGGGGCAGTGCGAAAAAGTGACAAACGAAAATGTCCAGTGTGCATTTACCAAGCAGCTAATCAGCTACACTTTATGACGACGTGGGCCGTTGAAATTACATCCCTTAAGGCTACAATACGCAGGAGCAAACCTAGAGCCCGTCAACAATATCATTACAGGGGACATCTGCGTCTCCGCACCTCGCGTTAGAATGTAAGTAGTGAAAACCAGGCGGAACACCATAAAATGTGGAGAAGACAGTCTCATTTGACAACAGTGAACGGTGGAGAAGATTCTGAATGGGGCAGGGGAAAACTGTCAACATTATCTCAAACAATCTGGGGGATAATTTATGAAGCTACTCACATAAAAAATATGGAACTCTAAGATTGCTGATTGCATTTATATGCGGCTGGTGGCAAGCTGGGCTAGTACGTTTGGGTTTGCCCTTATGGGGAATGGAATAGTAGTGGCGCATATAGCCCGGGTGAGGACTCTGAAAACTAAAAGAGAGAAGTAGTCCAGCTTGAGTTCCAGCTCTGGGTTACGGTGATCATTGAACCATAGACAGTATACCTGCAACATATTGCTTCTTTTGCGTAATATCTGATTACTCAAACTAAGCTATGGAGGCATTTTTAGAGGTAGTTGTGCGTTTGGGATCGCAAAAACGACTTATTCAGCCCTGCCAATCCGGTAAAGAGGATAAGATGAAATGAGAAGCGAGGAGTACGCAGGCCTAATGTGTGTAAAATCACGGAATTTGATGGGAGGATTGATCTATCAAGTGGTGTGCTGACATTTTGGTCAACACACTATGGAAACGGCTCAGTGGTTAGTCACCCACGCGTATGATAACGAGGGTACATCCACTACAGACGGGAGGGGAGATCAAAGGATGTCGTAGTGTCGACATCCATGAAAGTGGGGTAGCGAAAGGCGAAGCCGAATTTCAAGAATTCCCAGTGGTGAGCGCAGTGAAGCCTTGATCCTGAACTAGAACTTTGGGCCATGTTCTTAGGCCTCGTCTGGCCTAACGTTGGCTTGTGCAAGGTTAACTGAGGACGGAACATCCAGTGACCATGCCAGCTGGGCTTCGAACTCGACCAAATTTGGGCACGATCGCGGAGAGCTAGGGGGTTTGTTCTGCAGTTTAGAGTGAGTAACTGTGAAGAATTTAGCCCTGATCGATAATTGAGTCAAGGGTATGCTTAACAAGTGGTATTTACTACGAAGTGGACACGGGGGACTACCAGCGTCGTGTGTGACGTTTGTATTGGAGTAGACATTATTACGGCAAAGATTAAAGAAAAATGCAAGGCTTAATTTTAACTCGACGAAGCCACAATGGTTCCAGCCCGAGCAGCTCGCATCTGGCCCCGCAGTTTAATCTAGATGAAGGACCTACGAGATTTCTAATGAAGGCCCACCGCGCATTCTCGATTGTGGTTCGATCATATGCGTGAATATAATCGAGCAATATTCAAGGTGGTTCCTGGTGCGGGACTTGAATTAGATGATCCTGCAATCCAGAGTGCGGAGTGCCTTAAAGGCAATTGTGGCGGTTTTTTAAGCAACGGCAGGGTGGCGGTTGGCCTGCTCATGGAAGTTGAAATAACAGAAGTATTGTAACCCTAAATTCTAAACAGCGTCAAAAGGAAATTAGCGTGCCATTTATTGGGAGTGGGCCCAGGGGAACATGGCATTTATGTGTCGGCATGGAACTTGAAACACCAGTTATCAACAGAAATTAGGCCTTCATCGATAAGTGTAAGCGTCAAGTTAAATGAACCGGCTTCAAAAGAATAGACTATTTTAATGTCATCGGCTAACAGTAATAGTGTGACGTAGCAAATAACTTTAAATATATTATTATATAACAGGAATGGAAGAGGACCACGGACGCTACTCTGAATAATCCCACTGGTAGTAGCAGAGGGCCGGGAAAAACAAACCGCTAATATTGATTATTTGAAAACGATCACAAAGGTAGGATGGCAATCGAAAAGCTAACGCATTTCTTATTCCACAAGTCCTCATTTTGGCCGGGAGTAAAGACCGGGGAAACGCAACGAAACGCTTTTGACATGTCTAAGAAGACTATGAAGGACTAACGGTGGGAATCAGCACTCTGGGTAAGTAGGTTCGAGAAGCCAAACTGGCTAGTGAAGCAAGATCGGCCCCTCGGGAGGCCGTGTTTGTAAGGGTTGATAAGATTGTGAATGGTAAGGAATTTGATAAATAGTTTTTTAACGCATTTTCCCATATGCCCGGATAAAAGTGGAGTGTGGTTAATAAAGTGAAAGTTTTCAGGGATATTTATAGAACCCTTTTTATGTGAAACGATAATGGAGTTCTTTCAATGTGTTGAGAAAGTAGCGCGAGACACGGAAAACGAAAACAGATTTCGAAGGAGCAGAAGAGCTGAACCAGCGGTGCAGAACAGGAATGGCAGGATGCCATCAGGCCCTGCCTGTGGGATGGCTTGGCATATTTCTCCAACGTAATGATGCCAGCGACGTAAAATAAAATGGAGTATATGTCAGCATTTGGTGGATTTCAGAGTGTGGCAGATTGTCATTATTGAGAATAGAAAAGAAGTGTGCACTGAATACTCCCGCGATGTCTACAGAGGACTTTAAACGTAAGCTGGTTAATGTGATGTTCCGGATGGCCGGCGAGTAGGGCTGCGAACGAGCTTTGAAAATGTAGAAAGTCTTCCATACCGGATTAGGTGACCCAAAAGCTGACATTTTCTGCCTAACGTTTTACCGAATAAGAAATTTCTGTTGCAAGTGTTTAGCTTGCATTGAGAGCGGGATTTTCTTAAATTTTGAGGGTTTTGTAGGCGTCAAAAATTTCACCTGGAGCTGACAAACCCTACCAGGTTTCCTGAATTTATGTTGGAGGAACGGAGTAGATAGACGATTAATGGCGAAAGAAGTTTTGTTAAAAGATCATCCGCTGTATTCTGCGAATCAGGGGCTTTAAGAAAGCTCGATCAATTAAAATTTCGCAGTGCATCAGCGACTGCGTCCCAATGTTTCGATATATAGGAGACAGCATGGTGTGCACACATGAATGAGGGATGCTTGCTACGTAGAGGGACGCTAAAAGTGGTCATCTTGTGGTCACTCCCAGGGACAGGTTTTATCACCGAAACCTTAACATTAGGAGTGCTATGCGTAAAAACTAGGTCTAAGATATTATTGAAACTTGTTGGCGTAGTCACATGCTGAGTCCATCCTTCAGCGTGCGTTTCAGAAACAAAGTTGAGTAGGGTAGGTGGAGCGGATAAAGAGGACCAACAAATTTTAGGGGCATTGAAGTCACCTGCAGTGGTATGTGAAGCCAAAGTATGTCAAGGATAGAATCAAGCAGTGGATGATAGAGAAGATATGTCTGCTTTATTTAGATTAAGCAACCATCTCCTCTACCTTTTGATCTTTTATTTTGCAAAAATTGTAACCGGGCAGTGACTAGGTTGAAGTGAATAAGTGGTCTGTAAAATAAGTCTCTGTTATAAGGGCTATATCGTAAAAGTTTTTGGCTGCCAGCAGTCCTAGCTCTCACATTTAATGAGTTACGAAGCAGGAGTTCAGGGGAGAGTAGAGAATATTCACCTGAAAATTCCGGCTCATGTGATATTCATTCGGTGGTTTTCGCAGGGTCCAAAAATTAGACGGATATATTAGGGGTTTGGATAGTGCATAGCTGTGAAGAGAGAGTACATATGGTGGAGTTATATATGATGGCCGGCGAGGGACTATGTCATGGGTTTTTGAAGTAAAGCGCAAAGGGACAAAGTCCTGAAAGTGAATTAACGGGGTTTCAAAAAATGTCGGCATGCGGGGTATGGTATCACTGGGGGTGGGACAGTGTTAGGTGGTCCATTGGTGCCATGGTGAGGGCGGAACTGGCAATCTAGGGAATGATGCGAGGGTCTTAAAAATGCTGGAAAAAAGCCGGTCATCAGGTAGCTCCACGTGTTTGTTGGAGTAGATGTCACTTTTAGAACTCAGGAGTGAGGAGAGCGGTGTTTTTTAGATTGCACAATTGGGGTAAGCGCTGCACGAGAGTGGGTTGAGAAAGGGGTCTCATAATTGGTTGTGATTTAAAGAGCAAAATGCATTTGTCTAGAGTTTGCCTGGTAGCCTGGGGGAAAACAGAGCTAAATAGTGCAAAATTATGAGGAGATATAGATTGGTGAAGGTATTGGTTTAAAGGAGAAAAAAGTGCATTGGAGTGGCGGAAATACATCTAAGTAAAGTTTCCTCGTGAGTGAGTCAAAGTAGGAGGCAGGCTGTGAATATGGAGGGGCATTGGCATCGTGTTGGGAGGTAGCAACTGTGTTACCAAATGAGAGTGGAGGCATGAATGCAGTGGGTCAATCACCTCGTGATTGCAAACGGCGGTTAGTTGGCCGCCGTGCGTTTGTGGGCCCCCCGACTGGGCAAAACTCATGCCGAGATGGCTTACTGGATTTGAGTGCGCCGAGAGTGCCAGGCAGTCAAGGTGTACATACAGGTTGGCCTACTGGATTGGCAGGGCAGCTATCGACGTGCGGGGTTGTGTGAATAACTGAATAGGTGAGTGTTATGCGGTTCCTGTAAGATCCGATTGCTTTGGGTCGGGTGCCGTGATTAGGAAGTGCTAGAGGGCGTATCGGGGTTGGGGTATATACCAAGCGGCTGGTATTAAACTGAAAAGACACCGAGGAGACGAAAATCATTTGCTTGGTTATACCATCAGCGCTCCCAGATTGGGGTGCCAGATTTAGTTGATTTAGGTGAGCAGGTTTGCAGGGTGTTTAGATGGGCAATGGGGAGTGAGTTTTGCCCAGATCTACCGGTATTAGTTGCGACCAACGGATATGATGTCTAAAGTTTGCCTCTTTGCAGCAGGTATAAGCAAAGGTGGGGTGCCACTGCCACCAACAGATTTATTCTCAGATAGATTAGTAACAGATTTGCCGGTGAATAGCTTGGACAGAAAATTGAGCGGCGTGACTAAGGGAGAGGCCGATTGTGCAGATTGCTTGAAGGTGCAGTTTTTGAGGGGTCTTGAATAGTCACCGCCAATATGTTGTTCCCGGTAGCGGTCACCGGGCATAGGATGGTGGGAGATGTGGGGCGTTGGAGTCTGTTGCAAGGAGAACGTTGGTTATTTAAAACCGTGGCAGTGGGCTCAAGATTTGGCTCATCAGGAGGAACCTGTACTGGCGGCCTACTGGTCAGAGGGGGAGCGTCAGATACAACCGAAGTCCTGCAAACTTGAAAAGTTGCGGTTAACTTTGGTGACCGTAATGTTTCTCTCTGGATGGGAGATTCATTCGTAAATATCCTGACATTTTTATAAAGCTTGTAGTTGGCAAGGGCTGCTTTGTTTGTTATAAACTCCATAGGAGATAGTCCATAACGAAATAAGAATAAAATTGGACAGCTATTTTAAGGGATTTCTTCCGGAACCTAGAGCACAGACAAGAGTGGTGGGTCATACTATGGACTTTGAGTATTGTAGATTGCACCAGTGGCAGTGGGAAGCGGTAGGGTATATTTAAGACGTTATTCGCATTCGCAATACGTTGATGGGTTTCTTTGGTTACGGAATCAGAAGCGCCCTGTGGCAGCGAGGTTACTGGCAGTATTGTCATTGGATGGATCAATTAGGCTGGCTAATCGGGATAGCTTCCATGACAAGTATTTGATCTGTTGTACTTTGATTTCTAGGTTAACGTCTTTTTAAGACATCCAGAGTTCGGCGCTAGAATTTATAAATATATCGATAAGTGGGACCGGGCATGTTTTAGTGGGAATCAAGGAATTTAAGAGTTTTCTGGGTACAGCGGTTCGGGGACTGCGTTTCTTTGGCCCAGCTGGTGAATGCATGGTTGGGGCTGACGAAAATCAAGAACGTCTGGAAGTGCTACGGGATGCTATAATAATAATAATAACAATAATAATAATAATAATAGTGGGTATATTTCTCGAAATTCGAGAGTCATGCGCAAGGCAAGATCAAATTTACACATAGATGGCGCATTGGAAATCGTAAGACAAAATTTAGTCGTGAAGATGCAGTTTCTGTGCTCTGATGAACATAATCTGCGATGAGATGGGCTAATCACGAGTTTTTGGGCTTCGAATCAGAGCTAGATAATCCAATGCCGAAACTTTTCGGGGCTGACTATGAATCGCGCAATGCGAGTTAGTCCATGTTTAAACACATCAAAGGTGCGCATCGCCGGCGCATAATTTGGCAGGGAAGAAATGGTGGGTGTTGTCAAGTGGCCGGGTCCATCAAAAATCAGGAGGGTAATATGGGAAAGATGAAGATCAATATGGATATAGTTGCGTGATGAGGAAGAATCGAAATCACACTGGATATCATATGAGGTGGATGGAGGATGGTAATCAACAAAATTCAGTAGCCAGAATAATGCTTAAAATGAAACAGCAGGAAACCTTCAAGGTTGCATC
>LUCM01009660.1:16624-100111 GCA_008360955.1 Fasciolopsis buskii | reverse complement strand
GATGAGAATAAAAGATTTAACTCGAAAATGACAGAACAAGAAAATTTTACAGATTTTACATGATTCACTCCACGAGAGATTAATGTCCTTATATGCTTACTTACAAAGCATGAAAAAAACTTTAGGTTTTTTAATTATTTTTACCTAGCAAATTTCTTTAACCCCTTGAGACATTGTAAGCGGACTCAAAACGACGACCCTTTGGCAGCACAAAATCTCTTATCGCAAACCCGTCAAAAGTCGTTAAACATTTCCTAGATCATTAAACCCGGACTTGCCGTCATCAGCATTTATTTTTTTGAAACAAAACTCTAACACAGCAGTGTGGTTTATCCCTAGCGGTCTTTCTGTCTCACCAGTCACTATAGTAGAGTTTCTATTGTGATGATTATTAATATTAATCACACAGCGGTTGTTGGTAAGATGTAATGCGCCAACGTTTTCGACTACCGTCGGCGTAGTCTTTCTCAAGGCAAGTTTTCACCAATTTCAAAACGTTGGCGCATTACATCTACCAACAACGCTGTGTTATTAATATTATATCATTCACAATAAAAACCAATACATGGCGCATCGATTTTTCGATACACTTCTTACGTCGTTTGGTCCGGATATAGTAGAGTTTCCTTGAGATTTTATAAGAAAATTAACGAAATTGAGCCAAAAATGACTGTGAGGCTTCTGAATCCTTTCAAGACTTAGGTAAGTGTGAGGCACACTAAGTCTGGATTTGGCACAAAAAGCCAAATTCTCGCCGTTTCACCATGCGCTCTGCAGAAGCTACACACCCAAACGCGTGTGCTTCATCATGCAAATTAGTCGAAAGATGTCATCCGATTTAGGAGGACCATGGGCTACAAGGAGACTTACGGTTCAGTGAAGCTCCAAAATCGAGTGTTCACTTTCAAGAGACGGCATAAGTAGTTCAAATTTGCCTTTATTTTCTTCAGCCTAAATTACTGGTTTCGGTAAATCGAAGGGAAATAAGTTATTCAAACACTATGCTTCTCGCAGCCTTAGGATGACAGATAGCTTCACAGTAATAGAGATGCATCAGACCAATGTTGAACTTATCGAGACCCTGAATATTAAGTAGTTTCCGACTTGGTGCTGAATGATAGTCCACATTATCAAATGACAGTTATCTCATGCTCTGTTCCGAGGTTCTTAAGACGATAACTCCTCGAATGGAAAAAGGATATTATGGTGCGTTTGACGCGCCATACAGAATCGTACTGGATGTGCTTGCTTCGCCTGACCTCTTCTTTTTACCAATATTAGGTTAAAGTTATCAAACGGATGCCTATTGATAGCTTCTGATTTCTTGACGTGCACCGCTGACTTTGTTTCGAGGATGCTTACAGTAGGAGCGCTGTTCTACTGTTACGAAACAGTGCCAAATCTTTTCTGACATCATTCGAAATAACGTAGCGAAGTATGGGAGTGCAATTCGTTATGCTTCATTGTCGTAAATTGTATAACATGTTCCTGGTCCGCTCCACTTCCTTCCAGAAATACTTGTTGAGCGAAGGCGAAGCACAAGAAAAACGATTTCCGAGTCTCCAATTTGTTTTCACCTTTTGTAATCTAGTAAAATAATGATATTCTTCCTAAAAGGTGGAAATTCAAATGCTATAGTAACACAACTGGAAGGCCCATCTGCTTCTGCTTGTTGGTGGTTCAGCGATCCACATCCAGATCTTAGAACGTAGAGGCCAGGTGTCCACCAGCATTGATTACTTCTGCACTCCGTAGCTTTTAGTAAACCTCATTCCGGAATATTGTGAATTTTTGTATGGCCAATGGCGAGGTACAGGAAAGATCAATTTCAAATCACAACTGAATGAAATGACGTTTATGGTAGCAATTCATTTCACTGGTTTTCCTGGTAACCTTGTTTGTCTGATGAGGAGTTCCCGAGGATTCCCAGAAGTAAAGATTTTGCTTTATGCATGTTGATATGATTTTCCATAATTTTGTTGACCTTCACACGGTGGATAAGTATTCGTATAAAAACACATCTGTTTCTGTTCGTTGGTGGTAGCTATAAGACTTTGGCTAACCAGTTTAGAAAAATACTATCCATTTAATACAGTACACACCAAATGCCCATCAATACTGGACTTTACAAATCTTTGAATTTTTTGTTCAAAGTCGTTATGTTTCATTGCCAAACTAAGTTGCAAGCTGTGATGAAAATTTCGCAAATTCATTCGTCATTTTCCTCCTCGTGATGTCAGAACCGAGGCCTTCTACATTTGCGGAGCAATTTCCTCCCAAGGGCACAGTATAACGCCCCTGGAAAAAACATACACTGTTCCGTCTTTTCGCTTAAGAATTCAACATCGAAACGTGAAAAGTAATTGCTCAGCAGAGACAGAATTCCATAACATTCGACTCACAGTCTGGCAGATTCAGGCTTACACAATTTGCTGTCTGATAAATTTTGGGTATAAGAACCAACCCATGCCGACAAAAAATAGTCCGAGTAACAGTCTCAAGTCATACTTATAGTGCATGCAAATAAGATGATCGTTATAATAAACAAAGAATAATTGTTCTGATAGCTTAAAAATTCATTGGTTCCTAAGGACATCGATTACATCAACCGTCCACAAGCAAAGCAGAGGAGAAGAAACTTGAAATGATCCTTTTGTGGTCAAATTATCTTTAATATTGATGTATGAATATCAATGTATTTTTGAAACTTTTGAAACTACACAGAATAAATCAGAAGTTTTGTTGTGTTCATTGCTCAAATCTCATTAGTTCCGTATTAGAACTGTGTATACAATGCCTTGGTGGAAGAATAAACGAGAAGCATTCACTTTCCTCTTGCTAACCGATCCCACTTTCCAATGCCGAGTGTCTTGGTCGCAGTCATTCAGGTTTAATGGTCGGTTGTAGCCGCATTTACCATTGTGCACAAGGTAATAAGTTAGAAATAATGTGTATAAATGCCTCTTTTATTTGGTGAAGTTTA
The DNA here is from genome assembly GCA_008360955.1 of Fasciolopsis buskii. Classification (NCBI taxonomy): domain Eukaryota; kingdom Metazoa; phylum Platyhelminthes; class Trematoda; order Plagiorchiida; family Fasciolidae; genus Fasciolopsis; species Fasciolopsis buskii. The sequence goes on along the minus strand of LUCM01009660.1, from coordinate 97,128 downwards.
ATTTCTTCGATCTCGTGTCTTACAGAACTAACTACTACAGGACACACGTGAGTTTTCACTTTACTCATTCACGACTATAGCCGATAAGCTAGAATAACCAAAGAGCGCCTCACTAGCGTTCTCAAGGGTGATTGCTGAAAAATATAGGTGCGTAGAAGAACTGTTGATTACGAACATAAGCTCACATATACAAACAATCGCAAAGCTCACACAGAGTTAACGGTTAGAAAAATTTCTATGAAAATACCAAGTATGAGCGAATCACCGTGGATTCATTTTAGCCCCTTGGCTTGTCTTTAGTTCCATGAATGGAAGTATAATCGACTGGTAATTCCTGTACTCGCTGTGACTGAAGAGCACCTAGAAAAGTGACTGAGAATTAGAATTGTCTTAACCAATTGATTGTCTAGCAGGAAAAACGGAAATTATTAGGAAAGCCGACACCAAACCAAAGCGAAATCTCACTCACCATCTATGCCCATGAAACCCAGGTCTCTGTTTTCAGCCGAAGGTTCATAAGTGTCGATCAGCTTCTCACATTGTTCCGCAGACATTCCGCAACGCTGAATGGAATAGGTAAACCGTAAGCATGAACCAAAGACAGAGCTTCTTTTCTACTGTGGAATGGAATGCAACGTTTCTTTCGGTAATGTTCGGGAGTGATTAATTCCTCAAACTATTAAGACAACAAACTGAAGCTTTCCATTTAAGTAGGTTTTCCCCAGAGAAGGTACTTTTCCTAGGAGCGACTCTCATTATGCGAAATAGGAAACCGGTTTACCGTGACCTTGACGAACGGTTAGGGTTCCCAACTCGCAATCATTCATCTAACTTTCCAGTCCCAGTCGGCTGCGACAGATGCACGCGGCTTTCGCTTCTTAACGAGCGATAGAAAGATTGAATCCCGCTGCATAGTCTAAATTAATGAGTTACGCACTGGTGTTGGAAAAGACACCATTTTCTGACCACAGAATTAATTACCCAATCAGTTTTGGCCACCGATTAGCTTGTTATTGTAGGGGAAGTCAAGGACTAAATGCCATCAAAATTCTAAAAAAAAGTTAAAATGACATGGAAAAACTGTTTTGCGATGCTATAGATAAAATCTCAAAAGACAGTTGGTGGCAAACAACAGATCCGGTCGAAATCATCATATACACGACTGCAGTTGATGTCAGGGAACCGAACACAGAGTAAATCGTCAAGATCAGACCCAAATAATAATGAAATATCAATATCAAGGTTATTTAGATAATTTTGTCTAGAGACAATCATCAGTATTGCACCGATAAATCCTTTTTGATGTTTGAATAAGGATGTTATGTAGTTGTTATATTTTATCCAGGCTATTTTTCTTCAGAGTTACTGGTACAGCGTTGCCTTCGGAGTTGACAAAACTCCTGATATCAGTCTGGAAGAGGAATGGGATTCCTTAGAGCTGAAGTGAATTGGTATGCCAGTGTGCTTGAAAACAACAAAGGAATTGGTTTAGTGACTGTTGGTTCCAAGCTGCTCGCGGGGATCCTTTTCCATGGACTATCCTGTACCGGTAAAATGTATATGCGTGAGAACTAAGCCGGATCCCGTCTGGGGGTCTTGGTTGCATTTAAAATATTTTCACTTTGCGACAGTTCTTAAAATACAGACACACAGTCAGTAGACCAAAGTTTTCTGTCTCCATAGATTAAAAAGCGGCATTCGACTTGGGCGATCCGCCAGTTCTTTGGCGAAACAAGTCATTAGACGGTATGTCAGAAGAAATAATTTCACTCATCCAGTCTCTGTATGCGAACAGCTGAAGTCGAGTTTTTGTAAACGGTGACGTTTCACTCGAAGTAACCACGAGGATTGGTATTCCTCAGGAATGCCCACTTTCACTTTTATTTTCAATTTCATCATTGAGATGCTTATAAGGGTAAGCCTATTCTCCTGTGAATGTAGTGGCATGGATTTTGCTCAGACAGGAATCTATCTGACTTGGAATGTGCGGGCGATGTTGCCCTACTGATTGAAGACGGCTAAGTTGTACGTTTCTTTCGATCGTCTGAACGGTAGTTTAGGTACGTTCGGAATGCGTTTTGCACCCTGATAATGTAAAATGCTGCTGCAAGATTGTATTGGCCAGAAGCCGAACCTTGATCCTGCAGGAGAACAATTGGGTGCGATGGACAATTTTGGTTAGCAGGGTAGTTGTATCTCAACTGGTAGTCGTAAACTGGACGAACTGAACTAGATGAAAGGTGTTCACGCATCCGGAAGGCTCGATTGAAATTCACAAACCTGAGGCATCTGTGGCATCGGAGTGACAACTGGTTGTCGAGTTTACACGGCGGCAGTGTGGTCAGTATTGCTCTGCGGTCCCCAGACATGGCTTCTGTTAGACGGATATGTGCGAAGACCTTAGGTGATTCAACACCGTTGTCTTCCTAATATTGTGAGAGACTCAGAAGTAAGGCACAAGGTACTGGATACTAGGGTCCAGTGTTTAGAACACGCATCCGAATCAAACTCGAATAAATTGAAAGGATAATGGTTGTCCAAACTGCACTGAACTGGACGGAGGCAGACCTTGGCGGTCGAAACCATCGAAGATGCTTCACCGTTCTAGTCATTCTGTCCAAGTTGCACAAAAGAACTTCGCTCTAGTTAACGGATTGGCTTCCCGAACAACCACAACTCAAACCAATTTGACGAAAAATAAATTGTCTCCAGTTTTGTTTTTCTCTTGGGTTCAATATGCATATCCTCCAAATGCAAAAAACTGAAAGGACACTTGCGAATCATCTTTTGAAACTATAGGAATTTGATTATGTTTTTGGTGTTTTCTTCGCTTGGATCACTGCAACTGCATTTCGATGGTTGACCTTTGAGATATTGACGCCTTATTTGGATAACAAAATTGATCAGCGAACCTTACTCAACCTAAGTCAAGGACTGATCATAAGCAGAAAGATTAATCCCTTCCTCCTTGGGTGGACCATGTTGGAATGGTTCTAACCACAAGGCATTTTGTCTGCGTCCTCGTGAGATGATAACTATCTGCGTTTAGTCCAAGAGGATTACGATTGTACCAGTCTAGTAAACTGAAGGTTTTATCACAACATTAAATTTGAATAAGAAGGGCACAAGACAAACAGTGCGAATGGAATTTTTGTATGTGCACATTTATCCGTATCGTGCATGAACCATTCGGCAGAAATTTTTGCAATGAAGAAAACATAGGGGTAGAACTACATTTGCAGTTTCTTTAAAAATTAATGTTTCATATGCTATAGAGAATGTAATACTTCTAGTAGCAAAATATTATTGGTGAATGTTGTGGTTTGTTCATATTTAAACTTCCATAGATTTCCCACAAGAAGGCCTATTGAGTTTTAGCAATCAATGATGGTTCTAGTTTTTGATCAATAATTTTGAAATGATAGCCGCAAGAAAAATGTATTTACCTAAAAGCTCCGTCCATTTGCTTGTTCACATAATTGTCTGTGCGATTTCTTTAATGGATTAAATTGCCGAAACAAGACACAGTCATAATACGGACGCAATGAATCAGATTCTGAAGTGGCTACGTTTTTGAATCTTGTCTGAAGACTTGCGGAGTTTAATTGGCCGTTTTCAAGTCAGATCAAGTGTTTCTTTCTCGTTCTTGGTTTGTAGATTTGGTTGTAGTTCAAATAAAATGAATGAGGGACCGGAATTATTTCACATCTTCCTGTAAAGTGCGGTTAATTTCCTTTCGTATCTACTTTGAAGCAAGGGGCAATAAAGACAGAATTCCCTCAAAAATCACCAAGAAAACCATTGCGGAATTTGCTAACCTCACCTTTTCTTCCCTAATGATCTCTTCTTCCTTGGCTGTTCTGCTTCTCTGAGGAAGAGAGCTTCTCAAACTAGAATAATTGCCCCACACTCATTGGCGTTTTCTGCAACAAAATCCGCCAAACATAGTCCGGATGGCGAGAGGACAAATGCAGCAAAAATCAGCACAAAATATTGTTCATTTTATGATTCATTTACTACCACGAATGATTAATACATTCCGGGAATTCATTACTGTTTCGGAAATCGTCGAAGCTGGTGCCATTTATGTGATGGTTTACCAAGCAACAAGCTACTACTTTATTTAATTTGTTGATGATTTCCGAACTCTTATTTGTTTTCATCGTGAAGTTTGAAGAACTTTCAGTAATCACTGGTTTTGTGATATCAGCACTTGCAGAACTATCCTGTAGTACTGTGAATCTAGGCCCAAAGTCTTGCTGTGCATTGTAATGGAATTGAAGGAGCTATTTAAGGTAAAAAAAAGCAAACCAATCACATTTTAGTGCAGCGTGAAAAGAACAATTTGACCGTAAACGTTTTTAGTGCTTTAGCTGAATGCTAACGGTGTGTAAGTTCGAAGAATCATTTCTTTGAATAACTGGAATTATTGTTGGACGATACTCTTAATTTAGTATCACATGTGAAGTATTTCACAAGATACGGGTTACGTATTTCGAAATCAGGTGGAAAGAGGCAGACGGTCGTTGCTCTCGGGCGATGTTCACGTATGTACGAAAACTAACACCAGGTATGATGCTGTTGAAAGTGTAACCAAAATTCACTTCACTCGGGAGAATGCAATTTCCAGATTTTAAATGCGGAATGAATATTATTGGATGTCGGTCTCTTCGCGGTCCTTCTTAAGCTACGGAGAACAATTCAGTAGAATTGTACTGTGAATCAAACATATTCGTATGTATTAAACATCCCGTAGTATCTGATTTTGAGACCTTAGATGGCCCTCATGCAGTGTTGATCCTTTGGGATTCTTCAGATGTATCGAAATCAGGTCCTCACGATGAACTTTCAATGAATTTTTAAAATAAAGAACAGCATAAACCACTAGCAGGTCTGAAAGAGCAGTTGGCTACATACATGTGCTTGATCCTTTGGTATCGGATCCGAGTTAATTCCTGAAGCATACCCTAATCGTGCGGTTCATCTAATGAAAAACATGGTTTTCAACGCGAACCCGGTAAATCCAAGGACGCTGACAGCTTACAACCCACGAACCAGCATTGCCGTTACAACGTACAAAAATATGCACTCACTCCTTGTTCGGTTTCAAAGAAGTGACGCAAGTCGTCCTTTGTGAGCAACTCAGCACCGCTTGCATATCTAGTAAAGAAACAAAAACCAAAAGTGAAATTGGATGTTCCATGTGCCTAGAGAAGCACTTGTTCCAGTAAAGTGATGATTAGGAACCTAGTTAAAAATTTGAAAACAAAGGAATTTCCAGAACACTACACTGAGGACGTTGTTCCTCTTTCAAGATTGCTTTTGGCGTATAACACCAGAAATTCATTCTGTGGACGTATTAGATGGAATCCTTTTGTATCTTTTGCCTTATTTCAAGCAGTCGGCTGTGCAAGTTTTCATAAATCACTTTCTGTCAACGGCACTTTGCAGAAGACAATCTAACTGTCACTTGTTTATCTTTCGGCACTGTATGCATGATCAAAATATTTTTAAGTGGAATTTACCAAAGAATGTGCTTTTGTTTTATGAGATTTTTCACTATGAGAGTTAGCATTGTGTAATGATACTATCACGTATGGTACAACTGCAGTCCCATTGCATGTGGGTGTGTGAACGGTAGTCGGACCAGTCCAGATTATTCACTATTTTGCAATCTCTAGACGAACATGTCTCGGGCTGAAAGTGAAATAATTTTACTGGTCAAAAACAAATTGGAATTATCTGTTGTCTACGTTTACAGATAGGTTATTTATTGACTGTTTGCATCCACATTACCAACGGAAAACACGATAGTCTGGTTTTTTTGTGCAGTCAAATTGCAGTTTGGTTGCAAGGTCGATAGACAAACTTTGTAGGGGTAATAGATGGTTTCGATTGTTTGAATTTGTAGACCTTTTTTAGTCTGCAATAAATATTCACCGTAAACATGGACAAAACCGGCAGTTCCTGCAGGATTTTGTGTAAAACCACCAAATAGCAGGTGATTTCATTCACAAACTGTTATTTTGGTCACTAACTATTGACTAATATCAGTCGTAATTTTTCCATCCAAATATACAATCGGTAATAAAAGGTAATTATTTCAAAAGGGTTTGTATCTCGTCGGGGTGGTTATGTATTAAGACGATGACATGATTCGTGTTCGCTAAATGATCAAAAGCAGTTCACATCCCTGCCCGTTGATGTATCTCCTCCCGGTTATGGTCGAGAATCCGATGCAAGTGTAGGAACAGGTACCGGGATGCATGTACTATCGATCTACTTTTGTTTATTTCCCACTGGCATTTCCGTATCGATTGATTTTCGTTGGCATAGTGTGCACACTTGGGACACTAAATATCCCCAAAATAAAGTGTACCAAGGAATTGATCATGATTTATTGATACAGATGTCAGTAAACGTGTACTGTAATCAGTTTCATGAAATCCATTCCGGACCAGGTTACACGAAAAATGTTGCTAGCAATGGACTGCAACGTTTGTCTGAAAAATTGTTGGTTTTAATAGCTTTAAAATTTAAAATGTCAGTTTCGTGCAGAATTTAATCAATATACAAACCCAGTACCTAGTCTAATATGATGTAAAGAGCAAGCTGCAAATATATAGACCTATCATAAATGTAGAAAAAAACATCATAGTGAGGACCTTTTTACGGTTTTCAGTTCAAATTCCAAAAACTCAGCATTCGATAAGAACACATTAAACCATTCTTTGAATCCGGATCCTGTGCGAAGGAATTGTTCAAATTAAGCGTCAGCTAGATGGTCTTGGTGACCTGTTTCATTGCCGAAGATTCGTCTTTTGAAAGACACTATTGCTTGCTGCATGGATCATAACGCAGCTTTTCTTATTCCTTAGAGTTCCGGGTACTGTCTATGTTCTGAAGAACTGGCCAACGCAGATCTGTCGATATAGTGTGTATCCGTGATATTGTCTGCTTCGGAGGTCAGCAACAGATGGTCGAAACATAACGCTGCGTTGATGGCTGCCAAACTGATGTGAGTCAACTGAGGAAGCCTGGTGGTCACATATTCGACTCAAAATCCTTTATTTTCCCTAACAATTGCCAAAATATTGACGAAAATATTTTTTTTAAAAACTTCTTATTATATCGACAAACCTAATACTACAAATACGGTGCGAGTTGCTCCACAGGCACCGGAAAAATTACTCCTGATTTTCAATAAAACACGGACAACTGAAAAGAATTGGTTTGGTTGCACTGTGTTTCCAGCCAGAATGATAAATTAATTACAGTCCGTCTTATCTCATATCTAACATACACCCTAATCGCTCGAGCTGCAGGCAGTAGATCGGATCAGTTGTTCTGGACATCAGCAGAATAATCGACATTGCAAAGTCACTGAAATCGATTCTTTAAGAATGCTAATTCTATCCATTTGGGTTTCCAATGCAGGCTAGTAACATCATATAATGCGAGTGCAGCCGAAATATTTTGGCTTCAGACTTGTGGATACTAGGCCAGATCTCTTAACACTTAAACTAACCACGGTTCGTACCGATAACGCGACCTTAAACTCCAGCTGACCTACGTATGCACGTTTCCGATAGTGCTAGATCTTGATCGTTGCCGGAAGAAAGGTGAGAAACTATTTAGAGCAGAAACAACCATTTGTTAATCACGTGTTTTTGAAACAATCCGTCTTCGAAGTATCTGAAACAAATTTCCCTTGTCCGACCAAATTCAGTTTGCACAAATTTAACTGAAAAAGAGACGTCATTTTATCACTTTCCTAACCTGAGTAATTTTATTTACCCGTAAATTTCACAATCGATACGTACATGAGGCAAAATCTGCTAGCTTATTTGTCTTCTATATTTGGTAATTTACCCATCTTAACTTATCTTACTGTGGCCACAGTTTGGAATACGAATGCAAAATTCTTTGGGCCTAGACATATTGTTCGTACAGGGTAGACCAAAGTTTGCTGAGCATATTTTGGCGTCTCCGAAGATCGGAAATACAGTTATTGAGTCCAGTGAACTGAAGGCAAAAATCTGATGAAACCATTGGGGAACGTGTTGGTAACAGTCACACTTGCCTGACCATCTGGTCGCTAATGGCCTAACACTACTAATTGTGCGTCAAAGCAAAATCATCATGATTCACATTTCTGAGCCCTTTTTGAAATACTTTTTGAAAAATCAATCAATTTTGAGTTGTTTTGTACAAAATAAAACAATGAAACCGAAGCTCTGATTGACAGCTTCCTTCGACGAAGAAAAACAAGCACTAGGTCCTGTTAACTAGGGTCAATAAAATTCGTTCTTTCGGATCGACACCCGATTCAGCGATCACAATAACTCTTAGGAAGTATGCCTTACACTGAACCGCATAAGGCATGGTTATAATGAAGAGTATACAATATTTTTTCTGTTTATTGATGAGAGTATGTCAGCACTGCTGAACTTACCGAACAAGAATGTAGTAAATTTCTTGCCGTGTTGTCAGTTTTTTAAAGTATTTCACAAACTCCTGCCTATCCATACGGCCCTTGTGATCTCGTGAACGGAATTCACTCTCCTGAAATAGGAACAATTTAAAGAAATAAGGTGTGGTTCATATGCGAATGTCAATTAAGTTGCATCGGAGGAGAATGAGCAAAATGAGAGTGCTCCGCCAAAGTAAAAGGTTTGCATAAGGATGCAAAATAAACATGCCCGAAAGACCTATTGGATTTCTTGTTCATAATTGCTACCCCTAAGCATCTGTGTTACCGCGCCCTTCTGGATCAGTCGAACGATTTGTTTAACGGTTGTATCCGCCCGGACCTTTGCCCAACACACCTGTCCCTGTCCCTCACTTGTTCTGGGCCCCGTAGTCCCGACGGCAAAACAATTAGTCTTCTGGTTAAATGTCCCCACCCACGGTTATTACTAAATAAAAATAGGAAAACGACAATCATTTAATAACCATAGGTATCATCAAAATTTAAATGAAATTTGACTATAAAGCCAGTCACTTTGGGGAAAAAGGTGGTTGGAACATAACTTGTCAGATTGACCTAATCTGGAGAACAAACAAAGAGACAAATAAAATTAGTTGATGCCTCAGGCAGTGCGAAAGCAAAATGTCATGCGTTCGTCCGTGTAGAACTTGACTGGCGATCAACTGGAAAACCAGCTGATAGTTCTGTGAATTATCAACTTTGGAAATGACCATTTAAAACGGATAGCTTATGTCGTTTTTGTGGTTAACTTGTCTTCTCCGCTATTCGCTACCGTTCCAATTACCACGCTGAAGTTGACATGCATTACCAGATGACAACTTTCACCAGGCAATGAACACAATACGTGGAAACATTGCAAACTGTAAGCCGTTTATTTGCCGTTTTCCTCCTAGAAACGGACTGACATTCCCCTTACTTATTATCGCTTGACCTTAGTGCATCTTTGCCACAGCGCCGATAATCTTCAGTAAGTTGCCAACCACTCTGGGTCGATAAAAACATTTTGTGCTATACAATTTCAATGTTTCCTTGAAAGATTTCTTTTTCTTCAGCATAGTTGCGAGCTATTTAGTTTATCAGTCCCTGTTATTTTTCAGAACCAAGCGATGTAAGGAGTGCATCGAAAAATCGATGCGTCATGTATTGGTTGTAATTGTGAATGATATAATGTTAATAACATAGCGTTGTTGGTAGATGTAATATGCCAACGTTTCGACTACCGTGGGTAGTCTTTCTCAAGGCAGTTCTTACAAACAAACTTGCCTTAAGAAAGACTTCATGAGTGTCCACCCCCTCACATTCTACGAACTCGAGCGTGATTCATACATTGAAATCAGCGTCACTTATTTTTGCTATTTCCATTGGCGGTTAACCGTTGACATTGAACGTGCCACGATTACGTAAGAAGCTCCTGTAGGTTTTGCTACTAAGGGAAACATTGGTACTGCTTATTAAAGCATTTTGGTTGAAATCCTTCGTGAGAAATTTTATTGTTTCCATGCGTCTTGCTTTCAACGTGTTGGTGTTTATCGGACTACATCAAATGAACTAACACTGTGCTTTGCGTTTCATCAGGGTTGTTGAGTGTTCTTTGCTTACTGTTTTCACTTTTCAAGCACCTGTAGGTAATTTCTGCGTTACTTTCGACGTAGGGTTCATCTTGAGGCTGCACTTGAAGTGAATTTGCGCTGCGTACACCGTTCGTGCTCCGTGGAAGTAGTTATGAAGTTGTACAAAACATGCTAATGAAACTAGGTTTCTCAAGTGATAGGATTGCATCACACGAGCCAAACAGAAAAATCGTCTTCTCGAGTGTCGGCAATTAAAGGTCTACGAATAACTCAATGTAATGCATTTGCCCGAGAAAATTACATTGCCACGCAATTGTATTCGGGACTTCTGCCCTGGAAATGATAACTTTTATACCTCTGGCAAAGAGCCTATTCTGCATGCATTGTACACAAATGTTTTGTGATACAATGAAGAAAAACCCACAAAATATCTGCCGCGGTCCTATATGCAGGAGACTTACCACCGAATTATTTTTAGAAACTGATCACTCACGAGCTTTCGAGAATGAGCTAAAAACAAAGAATTTTTCAATGCAACAGCGTACAGTATATTGCAACAGCACTACTGGTCGGCAAACTTATCAAAATTCCGAGGCGGCGCAAATCTTCGAGACATGGAATTCACAGATTTGATGCGAAAATTTTTTAATTCTCGTTTATTTGCATGCTGAACTTTTAACCTGGTTGTCTGGCACCTTTGTAAGCCATCAGTTTGCTCTTCAAAACTGCAGGTAGATTTCTGATGAAAACATGATCTGATCTATTGGCTAGCCTATGAACGAAATCAAACCTAAGGAGCGAATTTCGGCTTAAGCCTAGAAGGAAAAGTAGCCTAGATTTTCAGTCTCTGCTTGATACTAGTAATGTCTCTGGTAAAACCATACGCATCATCTGGTTTTTGGTTGGCAGTACAAAAGTTGTCCTGTTTCAGTAAAATTATGTGACATAATTATCACAAATCAAAATTTAACCGAACTGCTGAGTCAGCTAGCACTCATCAGCAGTGCATATTCACCGCACCCGAACTGGGACGCGAACCCGGGACGAACGATTCTGAGTCGAGCATCTTAGCCATCACGCTACCGGGCAGGCTCTGAACGGTTTGTTCAACTTCACCACATGATGTTGCACCTATCCGTCACTGATTTGCACGGTTACTGAACGCTAGCTCAGACCGATTGACCCCTACTGATCGATGACTTCTCTGCAGGTAGCCTAAAATGGTTCCCAACAAGGATGAAACAGCTGTACAGTGCTTCCATGATTTCTTTATGGTGAGTTGAGCGATAATCTCACATGGTGAATCATTTCATGAAAACATTCAATCTCCTACTACTAACGTATCAACTAGCATTATTAGAAATAAATTGTTATAATTTTAGGTTTTTTTTGAGCGAATATGGTTAAACAGATTTTGTGTGTAAAAGCCTCGATTCAACATCAAGGGGTGTGTCAGTCTGATTTAATAGAGTTCATCCTAAACATAAAACGAACACTGACGAGTTTGTTGATTTCTAATGCTAACTCAGACCTTTCTGACACGCGTCGGTATGACTTGTGTTGCATATATGGAACTGTACCACAGCAATGTGCTTCAAACCAACCTTCAGCTGTTGACGTAAATGTGTGGCTGACAAATGGGGGTTGAGTGAGCGTATCAGGCGAAGCGCCTCAAATTCACTCAGGTAACCGGTTTGGCCATGGTCAGCTCCGTTGAACACGCGTTGCAACCACCTGAGTAAATGGAATGAATACGATCACGTAGCACGGACCGGACAGATCAGTGTTTTTGCTATTCCATTAAACAAATGGAAAATATTAAGCTAAAAATCCAAAGGAAAACTATGGCTCACATTATTTATGGTTTAAGCACAGTTGCATATATATATACATATATATATATGCATTTTTGATGTACTTCCTGTGGAGATATTTTTGAATTAGTTTTTCTATAAAAAATTAATCATACGGCACTGAAAGAAATGTCTAGAAAGGACTAAATAGTGAACATAAAATGAATTATGAAAATGATGTAACGTTAGATGAAATAAATGACTTTCGACGTTCTCAAATCCAGTGGAGACAAAACCTAACATATGGGTGCAAAAATAACTTCTAAAGGCTGCATTTATTTAGACATTGTACCCGAGTGTTACCCAATAGGATACAGTTCAGGTTTGAACACATTGCGCTATTACAATTTTCCCGCTTACGGCAATTTGCGAGGCATAGAAACTGCCGTGTTCTACCACGGTTTTTTGTGAATGTAGAAGAATATCTACCCGTCAGTGTTAGTCAAATATTTTCTTTAGAGATAACGTCATTCTTTATCGGCAGCAAAGCGAAAGAAAACAGTTGCTTTTGTTTGGGTAAGGACAACACTAAGGAAAGATTAAATAAACGCCCAGTGAACAAAAAATACTGGTGAGGTAAGTGTGGAACGGCCATTATCCGTAACCGTCACTAGTATATTTCATTAAGGCAAAGTGAGCCCTCCGACCTAATATACAACAGCTTGTCGTTAATCATCACCAAATTTGTGAGCATCTCCTCGATGAGCGGTGATAATATTTCGTCATCAAAGGTTATCACTTCATGTACAAAATAACACCGATTTCTTGTTTTATGCGGTTCCCTAGTGCGTTTGAAACAAATAAGAAAATGCTTGTTTTTATTTAATCTAATAATCGAGTGACTTAGGACAGCACAGGTGGACAAAACTCGATCGGGGTTTTCAGATTCGTGATAAACGGTTTCCTGCTGCAAGTGCCAAACAAAAGTCATGGCAATATTCCTATTCGGTACAGGAAAATAATTAGATGTTTGTTGGCAAACTAAACTCGACGTTATCTTGGCCGGACATCAACATACCAAACAGAATAACAAACCGATCTCGACGAGGATCGATTATTCTGATTAGTGTGCTATTCGAACAATCCGTTTCTCCAATCGATATTGACGAAATGTGGAATGCGTCGAGTTCTCGTGCATAGCCAAATCTGCCTCATACGGCTGATCGAAAATTCGCTGACTTTTCCCAATTACTTGGAAACGTTTGCTTTTAGAACGGAAAGCCGTTTGAAGTTTGTTGTTCCAGTGTTGGACAAATGGGTGTACCCTTGCTTTCGGACTCAGGTTTATTGCTTAACTTACGACCAAATGCTTCTAATATAGAGGATGTTAAAGCAAAGTAGAACAACAGCATTTCAAACACTGAAAACCCGAGTTCTTATAAGGGCTATTCTAATAAATACCGCTCTAAGTATGATGAAGATCAAACTACTATGAAATTGGGCTACCTAATTAGATAATCATCATTCGGTAAGCGAACGCTGTCAATAGAACCACGAATAAGTAGGAAAATAAACAGGGGATGCGGAAACAAAAACCACCACATTTGTGAATCCTAAACATGTGACAATTAGAATAATAGGAAAATTGGTCCACACTAATTACGTTTAATATGAGGTCTACTGGATCGTTAGTATTCCATTTCCCCAGTAACTCAGCGATCAAAGCAAAAGGGTAGAATGGTGCGGCTGTCAACTTGGTCATTGCCGGACTATTTGTCTTTCCGACGGGAATGTTTTGCCGTTCCACGATAACAGTGAAAGTTTTACCAGGTAGAAAATTTTGCCTCATCTCTGTCCATTGTACACCATACCATCTTGGGCCGTTTGTGAGTGTGATATCAACAGCCTCTAGACTGAAGTGAGTGTTCGTTTAAGAAAATTCAACGTATCTTCACAGTGTCTTCTGAGAGATACCATTATGCTGAGAATCGAAGATTGTTTTATCAGTTTGTTCGCATTATAGGTCATCCACGTCTATGGATTTTATATTCGCAGTTCCTATGATAGTAAGCTCTACATACTTAGATTATATCATAGATGGTAACTAGCCATCTTTTTAGATAGGGACTGTTATTCTAACGAAGATGTCACTCATTATTAATCAAGTAGGTACAGATGGAATAATAACAAGGAGGTTCTAGGCTAAGTGGGATTTGACAAATAATGTAGTTCATTAAATAGAGAACCTTCATTTGGAAGGAATCCCGACCTACATCGGAGTTAACCCGTAGGGTTAAGGTCATCCTAGGGCGCTAATTTAGAGCTTCACACTGCTCCTGTGGCACTGATGCATTAAGATGGAAATAGCCACGTTTTCGATTCCCTAATGTAGGATCAAATGAACTGGGCAGAAAACGCCACGAATTTAATTTATTGTTTACCGGTATTATGTTTTCGAGTAAACAGAACCCTAATTTGCATAACAGTACATGAACAAGCTTTTCCATTTACATGCTATCAAGGCAGAAGATCACTCATATTCAGAGTTGAAGACCAGCTCCTTTATACTGTGGTTAATGATTTGCGAAATAAGTTCCCGTTTTTATTCTGGTAGTGGAATAGAACTTCCATTAATTACACTTATTGCAATAAAAACGAAAACTATTTAAGTGGTTTAAATTTCAGTAGATATAAAGTATGGATTGGTTGTGCAATGAGACTTGGGATGTGGTGCTTTCACGCAGCAACTGAAAATGCCTAGTGCTGCAGTTCGGTGACCAGTTAGTTTTGTTGTTGAACGCCAATTAAAAGGTGACCTCTAAGTTTGTAAAGAAGAAATTTCTAGCAATATTTTCGTCGGAAATGTTGTCCTACGTCCATACATCTACCCAAACTTTTCACTTGGTCATACGCGAAAATTGGTAGCAGTATGGAATCGAGGAAATCTGCAGTTGTAATGACGGTGTTCTTGGAATCCTAGGGAAAGAAACACTGTGCAGCATGGATACCTTTTCCTAGGGGAGTTTTTCTGGCACCTTCCGGATGTTTGCCAAATAATTATCCTTGAGTAAAGTGGTTGTATTTGGAATTAAAAAGTTCTTATTAAACCAAACTAACTTCTGGGGTACTATTAATTTAAAAGGATACCATAGCCTGAACTGCCGTGTTATCCAAATTTATTTTAATTTTTTTGCGAGTGTATGATAATGTTAAAATTCCTAATTATCTTGTCTGAAGTGAAAATAATTTTTTAATCTAGTTGTTCAGCCATACATCAAAATTACCTAAGACTCACAGAACTAAACTTACCGGCTCAAGAATTACCAATGTTTGTCGGCATTGTGTTGCTATTGACATAAGCCTTAGCTTATTTGTTCGCCCTAGCAGGCTCGATGTTCTTGATGGTCGAGGTGGAACAGTGGTGGCTAAAATAGTATTCACTGCCTCTGTAACATAAATGCAATCCAAGAAGCCCAATGAGTTTAAGCTGATAAACTGTCTTGCCCTTCTGGGTGTGTTCTGCGCTTTTGGTCCCCAACAGCCTTTCAACCCTTACCTGTAGCATACAGAGCTGCCATAACCTGATAAAACTGTCGAAAGGCGGATTAAAACAGGTTAACGATAATCTTAGTACGACTTCATCTAGGAAGAGAAAAAGGACACTCCGGAATGGGTAGCTAAGGTCTGATGAATCCAAAGACTATCGAAGCAATCCGTTCAATCAGCACATGTGCGTAGACCCGTAGGTTGCAGCCATTCGTGCAGAATAATGAACTTGATTTTATTGGGCCATCGGCAACCTGGATAACGTTGGGTGTACCAGATTGGCAAACCAGAACAGAAAGACACATGAACCACTTGATCAGTCACAAACTCCCTGCACTTGAATTAAAATTACCCCAATAGATGGTGCAGGCTAGCGGTGTCCGAACGGTTCACTTTTCTTAACTAACTTCATGGACTTGTCTATTCAGTTTGCTCTGATCACACTACGACGTTTCTGGTGAGCAGTGGGCCCATTAGCTCGGGAGGGCCAAAGTTGTTCTGAAAATCCATCTCAAATCCATGCTGAAACATCAGAACTCCCATGGATACAGCTGCCTAGAGCGCTACCACTAGAAAATTGCACAACTACGTCTTTCATGTTGGTTGTCTGCCCGATTAAGGTTTACTTAACTTCGCAGATGACTTATTCAAGTCCGTTAAGTGGGGCATCCCACTAAAAAGAGGAACCAATGTCGGAGATCTTGAGACGTTTCTTCACCCATGCACTCCTTTTGGGGGATGCGACAGCATTCTTCTCCTAAGCTGCGCAATACTAATGGCTACCCCTTCCATGATTCAGAAAAAAACCTTAAAAAGTGATCGAATACGTCAGTCCTGTAATTTGCCTCACTGGTTTAAGGTCACCAGGCAGTATAGTGCATTAGAAAGTCCATCGCGAACCTACTGATAAATTATATTATTTCCGCCGTCCATACTATAAATGACAAGAAGTGGCCCATGAGAATACCAATTACCACAGGTTTCAGACTCAGCTTGCCAACTCTACTGAATTTACTCAGTAAGATGTTTTGTGGTAAATGGTGCTCTGAAGCCTTCTTCGAAAACAGGGCAACTTCTACTCTACTCTCGGTGGCGAAATTGAGGAACAAGACTGCGCATGCAAACTATGGTGTGATCAGCCCCATCGACATATTGGTTGTACCTTTTCCAACTCTTCTGCTAGAATGCCTGGTTGCTGCTCGGGACACATAAGCAACTTATAACAAGTGTACCTTTGACAAAGGTAGTGCCGCCATTCGCTCTATTTTTACGACAAGTCAAATTTTAAAAGGTCAACATGAACTCAAGCAGCCTACAGAAGCGTGCTCCGTGAACTTCCGTGCAGCATTTGACTCCCTTGATAAAACGCCACTCTGAAGCGTAGTTCAACATGACACAATGACGGGAAAATACATTAGATTGTTAGGAATCTGCTGCTGGTCAGCACAAGTGAACGTGAACACCAACGGCTAAGAATCTCCATAGTTCCCACTTCAATCTTCTGGTTCCCAGTGCTGCCCCTGCATCAACTTCCAGATTGCCTATGGAACCAAAGCTATTGCCCTGCAGCTAAACACTTCGAAAACGAAGTTCTTCACGACTATGCAAAACCCCCACACGCCATCCACATCAATGGCAAAACTCTGGGACAGCTGAGGTAATTCAATAGACAAAGTTTTACTGTTCACCCGAATGGACAAACGGGAAACGAGATGAAGCTTAGTGTATACTGTTCCAGGAAAGCGGTTCAGAATCTTCACAAAACAATTCGGTCTTGCAGTAAAGCAAACTCCCACACGAAGTTGAGCCTTCGCTTTGTTTCTTCTATCCATTCATCACATAAACATGTGAGACCTAACCATTAAGAATAAACCATACAAGGCAAGAGTATTATTTGCACCTCAAAGAACGCCGTGCATCAGCACTGTAAGAACTTTCAACTGTTTTTCTCGTTTTTTCAAAGACGTCGCTACAGCGCCTTGGTTATATCCCCCAGTATTGCAAAAGGAGAACTAATTAAGAGAGGCCTAATGCCTAGTTCCCTTTTCAGTCGGGAGTCATCATCTTGTCGGTCAAATGAAAACATGAATCAGCACACTATTAGGGCGGAAATAGATCGCATTCATTCGGATTTTGCGTTATGGCAGTGGCGCAGCAAATGAAGTTTACTGCTGGCAGACCTGTGAGCAGATTGCTGCGTATAAACGACTGCGATCAGAGGAGCCCAAGAAGGTGATTAATCCCCTCACATGAGCTCGTTGAATTGAAGCAAAATGTAAAAAACAGCAAACAACAACAGCTCACAGACTTTCATTACAGATCATTATCACTTCTAGCAGAATATTAAGAATACAAACTGGAATAGTTTGTTTTTTATGCTCTTACTTGCTAGACCAAAATCCTTCTTATGACGGTTGTCGTACGGACTTCAGTTGTATCTATGTCCATATTTATATGATATGCACTTTTGTAAATGTAATCAACGAACATGCTTGTTCTGTCTTCGGGTAAACAGCTTTGTTCTAAGTGCGTAGAACAAGACATAGGCATTTTACCTTACCACATAACCGGTTGAAGCATCTGAGCAGAAGCAGACGGTAATCAAACGTTGTCGGAATAGGGATTTGACAATCACTTCGGATAAGGAATGCGGAATTCACGGCGTCGAACTTCATATTTCGACTTCCGCTACAAATGTAGAAGCTTCCGAGATCATTGCTGGTGCAAATAGCTTAAACTATCTCAATACTTGGTTGTATCCGAGAGTTTCAGTCAAGCAGATAGACCCCTTGGTCCGCGGCTGTTATGTTTGTTTTGCGGAATCCTTGTCGAGAAACAACCCAGACAAAAAAACATGTCCTTTGAGGTATATTTTTTTTCCACGTAGCTGCACTGAAACATGGGTAAATTGGCTCAAAGCTCGAGTGCAAAATTGGTTCCCAACTACCGTTTTTTGTTTAACTAACTTCCAATCCTAGCTGATGAATTCTCGAAGATCATGTAAAATGAAACATTTGTACTGTCGGTGATATTCGAAAAGCAGTTAGACTAGACTGTAAACTATTTGCCATCTTCTATTATAAAACTGCTATAGACATTACTACTGGGCATTTAAAACCACGTTTTTTTTGTAATTCTCTATCACGGGGGTAATGTTCAAGGAACATCTGATTTACAATCAATTTGATTGTAAAACTTGCCTTGAGAAAGACTACCCACGGTAGTCGAAACGTTGGCGTATTACATCTACCAACAACGCTGTGTTATCAACATTATATCATTCACAATTAATATCTGGTTTAACTTAGGTTATCAAAATCCGAAATGATTTATTTTATTTTCATTTCAATAAAATTGCTTGGAGATAACGTGATCAACAGTGATAAAAGTTAAGTGGCAAATGCATCACATACACTTCAGTGCGGTGATATTCTGTGTGTTCTTATCGTTACCGATCACAAATCTGATCCAGGTGCACAAGGTCTATGCGCCTGGGTCCACTACTTGTATTCTACAATTAGGTTCCTTTAAGTTTATTGTAAACAGCTGTCAGCCGAATTTTCCCTGCTGGACTCTATTTCATGACGCTAGCCACTGGGTAATGACCGAACTATATTTCCCCCTATGCCCATTATGCTCAGGTTCTTATGTCATCAGGGAATTAGGTTATACAGGTTATATCAACCCCGAATGGGCTGCACGTGATCACTTGATAATGAAGACCAGCCACCTTCAATCAACGTGATCTGTGAACATATCCGAAGATTTACAATAAACCACAAATGAAACACAAGGAACAGTCAACACTATCTCACAGATGCAGACCATCTGCTTGGACAAAGTGATGATGTGCTCAAACGACTGACCGGATGTGGGCGGGGATACTTTTGTGAACTCCAGAAAATTTATTTANGGCATTTTACCTTACCACATAACCGGTTGAAGCATCTGAGCAGAAGCAGACGGTAATCAAACGTTGTCGGAATAGGGATTTGACAATCACTTCGGATAAGGAATGCGGAATTCACGGCGTCGAACTTCATATTTCGACTTCCGCTACAAATGTAGAAGCTTCCGAGATCATTGCTGGTGCAAATAGCTTAAACTATCTCAATACTTGGTTGTATCCGAGAGTTTCAGTCAAGCAGATAGACCCCTTGGTCCGCGGCTGTTATGTTTGTTTTGCGGAATCCTTGTCGAGAAACAACCCAGACAAAAAAACATGTCCTTTGAGGTATATTTTTTTTCCACGTAGCTGCACTGAAACATGGGTAAATTGGCTCAAAGCTCGAGTGCAAAATTGGTTCCCAACTACCGTTTTTTGTTTAACTAACTTCCAATCCTAGCTGATGAATTCTCGAAGATCATGTAAAATGAAACATTTGTACTGTCGGTGATATTCGAAAAGCAGTTAGACTAGACTGTAAACTATTTGCCATCTTCTATTATAAAACTGCTATAGACATTACTACTGGGCATTTAAAACCACGTTTTTTTTGTAATTCTCTATCACGGGGGTAATGTTCAAGGAACATCTGATTTACAATCAATTTGATTGTAAAACTTGCCTTGAGAAAGACTACCCACGGTAGTCGAAACGTTGGCGTATTACATCTACCAACAACGCTGTGTTATCAACATTATATCATTCACAATTAATATCTGGTTTAACTTAGGTTATCAAAATCCGAAATGATTTATTTTATTTTCATTTCAATAAAATTGCTTGGAGATAACGTGATCAACAGTGATAAAAGTTAAGTGGCAAATGCATCACATACACTTCAGTGCGGTGATATTCTGTGTGTTCTTATCGTTACCGATCACAAATCTGATCCAGGTGCACAAGGTCTATGCGCCTGGGTCCACTACTTGTATTCTACAATTAGGTTCCTTTAAGTTTATTGTAAACAGCTGTCAGCCGAATTTTCCCTGCTGGACTCTATTTCATGACGCTAGCCACTGGGTAATGACCGAACTATATTTCCCCCTATGCCCATTATGCTCAGGTTCTTATGTCATCAGGGAATTAGGTTATACAGGTTATATCAACCCCGAATGGGCTGCACGTGATCACTTGATAATGAAGACCAGCCACCTTCAATCAACGTGATCTGTGAACATATCCGAAGATTTACAATAAACCACAAATGAAACACAAGGAACAGTCAACACTATCTCACAGATGCAGACCATCTGCTTGGACAAAGTGATGATGTGCTCAAACGACTGACCGGATGTGGGCGGGGATACTTTTGTGAACTCCAGAAAATTTATTTAATCTCTAGAAGCATTTTATGAAGAAAGGTCAGAAAACTTCCCTATTACGGCTGACATGAATGACAGTATTCAGCTGATTGCTCTGTTCACTAGATAGGCGGAAGCATTATGTATATAGCTATCTGGCAAATGGGGGTAATAACCAAGACGAACGTAGATGTGCTGAGTTAGGAAAACCTACCTAATTCAGGCTGATTATTAACGGACAGAACAACGCACTTGCCTCAGTAAGCGGTCATGTGTGCTTAGCAGAATTTTCCAAAACGGAGCAGTTAATTTGGTACAAAGAGCATTTTCTTCAAAAAAAAAACACTACAAATGTTCATGAACACCACGATTACGAAGTGGATATTTCAGTTTCGTTATCCATATAATCTTGATTTTAAATTCCTCAAAATATCTGCCGAGATTGGTGCCTAAAAAATGTTGCCCGAGGGGACGAACTTTACTAGTAAATAAGAAGTGCAATGCTTAAATAAAAACGATCAGTAAAAGCTTTGTGATTGTGCGGAATCTGTGAAAAAATCAATGCGGTTAAAAACACCACAACGATCTTCGGCCGGATTACTGTTTGGCAGCGAAAATGCATGAACAGTAACAGAGCACTTCCAAAAGATTAGTAGGACTAAACATTTCTACATGCAAGTGTCATTCTGAGAATTAACTGGTTCAGGCGACTTCATTCGCTAAGGAAGCTTTATCAGGCTACAAATCGCTACCTGAGAGCTTACAAACCTGCACTGTTGTTAGAAGTTTTATCCCTGGGGCCCATATTTTGTTGCCCAAACAGCCAGAGTGCACAACTGGACTTAGAAGTTGGATTCAAGAATCTTTTCTCTCAATTGTCGAGTTTATCCCCGTCATCACAAATGGAAATGCAAGTATTTAAATCAACTTTATTGAACACTTGCTATCAATAACATGGCGCTAGACATACAACGAGTGGGTTATTAAAGCCAGAGACGGTTAAGAGAACTGCAGAAAAATGCAGACATCGTGTTATCAAAACCAGATAAGAGTGCAGGCATAGTTCTCCTAAACAGGTCTGACTATGGAACGAAAATGAAAGCCATTCTGAGTGAAAAACCTAAATTTGCAAAAATGGCAAAGGAGAATGATAAGACGCATCAGATAGAAAAATCGTTGTCTAGTATCTTGAGACGACTAAGACAAAGGGATATCATAGATTCGACGACATTCGAACAAATTCGGCCTACGGGAACTACTATTCCGAGATTGTACGGCCTACCCAAATTACATAAAAATGGAGTACCTCTGAGGCCTATTCTCGACATGTGCGATTCGCCGTACCATGCTGTGACAAAATGGTTAGCTAGGTTACTGGAACCTGTTAGACAGAAGGTAGCAAAACATAGTCTTAAAGACATATTTGAGCTTATCGATTTCGTGAAAGAACTAAATATGTAGCGACGAAGGATGCTTTCTTTAGACGTCACCACCCTTTTCACCAACGTTTCGTTCACGGAGACAAACGAATACCTCTGTGACTACATCGAGAGCAATGGCTTAGCGACGAGTCTTCCGATAGCAGACTTGAAACAACTATTGTTCTTTTGTACCTACAACGTCCAATTTAAATTCAGTAATCAAGTTCACCGTCAGAAGGACGGCGTAGCGATGGGATCCCCACTCGGTCCGCTACTAGCTGACATTTTCATGGCAAAGCTGGAACGTGGACCACTCGAGTTGTCAATACAATCGCTCTACCTATACAAGCGTTATGTGAATGACATCTTCTGTGTACTCAACCCCTCGACGAAAACTAAACAACTGTTGAATATGTTCAACTCGGCTCACGCAAATGTGAAATTCACAACAAAGATGGAGCTGAACAACGAATTAGCTTTCTTAGATGTACGACTAAGTCGTCGAGAAGACGGCTTAATTCGGCGATCAGTACATAGGAAAGCCACATGGAATGGGCAATACATCAACTTCCACAGCTTTGTACCTCTTAATGTGAAGTGGAACTTAATTAGATGTCTGATTGCCAGGACAAAAAGAATATGCACAGAAGATACTCTTGAAGCTGAACTGCAGACGGTCAGAAGAGTATTCCCTGGAAATGGTTTCCCAATTAGATTAATCGACAAGATGTTGGAGACAGAACAGGAAGTTCCTAGGAGGGCGACGGTGGAGAGAAAGCCAGTATACATATCTCTGCCATTCAAAGGTGACACGCTAGCAGAAATAGCACGACGAAGATTGACTAGCGCCATCAATAAGACATTCTACGCAGCCAAGCTTCGTATCCTGTTCAAATCCCGCCCCGTAGTGTCATTATGGTTGAAAGACAAAGTCCCTGATTCTGCATCCTCGTTTTGTATCTAGTCCTTCACATGTTCCTGTGGGACAATGTACATCGGCCGCACGACCAGGCGCTTGTCTGAACGCATCCGTGAGCACCACCCGGCATGGTTAGGCACTGGAACAATCAAGTCACTTAATAGCGCAGTCGTTTCACATCTAGCACAGACTAACCACACCGTGAATGTGACGCAAGCTTTCCGGACCCTGTATAAGGTCAGAGGTCAACAATCCAGGTTGGCAAAATGTCGCCTCTTGAGCACTGCGGAAGCTGTCGCAATCCGTCTTCACGATCCTCCACTTTGTTCTCAAAAACAATTTGTGGTTGAGCTTCAACTCCCCTGGCCCACCCTCCGTCCCAATGCAAACCCTAGACAACAAAACAATTAACACAACACATTCTTGTGTATTCAGGTTATGCATGTAACACCACAAATCCCTTCCCCACCCATATTTGTATCTGACTAATCCAATCTTTCCTATAGTGAAAATTTTTTGTCAAGATATATAGTGATGTAATGGCATGAGTACGAATCACTGAAAACGAGCCTGTTCGCCAACTTGTGTTTTCTCAACATGCATTCTTTAGAGTATTCGCAGGTCACTCAGCGTCTAACGAAGTCAATTTGACCCCTGATAGCGATGAATAAACTGACGACAGTGTCCTTCTATTATTCATCAAATTGTTGCTAGTGCCAAATCAAGTTTGGAAAACTGCAATTAACAAAGTGTTTCACTAGGTCACTTTGATCAGCACGTATGTTTGCAATCACTCGGAAAAAGAGAATTACTCATTCTGTGAGAAACCCACTTTAAATCGCTACCTAAGGTTAACCTGATAACACGGAGTCTTAGTTGTTTTGTCCATTTCATCATGTTTTCCGTTATAAATCGTTTCTTGATGAATGGCGAATCATTTGCAGAGTGCGGTGTGTATTTGATTCTACTCTGAAATGTTTAAAACAATAATGCGCAACTGTCAAAGTTTTAATTTGTATGATTAATTTCTTTGATAAAACTTGGGGAAAATAAACGTTCACTAAACACTCCCAAATTTCATAATAAGTAATGTGCTGTTTTCTAAAGATTTTAAATATTGGTGTATTTCATACTTCAGGTTGAGATTTTTCAAGCGCTAATTTGGCCTTTAGAGAGCAAACATTTCATCACCAGCCGCGGTAACATCGCGCACTGATGATGTTACTTCGGAGGGTGACGAAACATTTGCGATCGAAACGCCCAACTTAGTGCTCACAAAACCTTGAATAAAGATGCTGTTTTCCTTTTTAATTTGGACTAACTTGCACTCATGAATCCATCAGGGAAGTTTCCCTACTAATGTACATATGCACAAACTTGAGCTGCATTTTTGAGTGTTTAAATAATGACAACGTAAGTCTTATTCCAAGGCTATCACGGCAGAAGGCTTTGAGTTGATTCCTGAGATAGGTGATGAGACCCAGATTTGATTGCGCAAACATGAGTTGGCTAACAAGCTCGTTTTCAGTGATTTGTGCTGACGCTATTACATCATGACGTATTGGAAGAAAATGTCTTAGGAGGGATTGGATTAGTCAGATAACATTATGAAGGAGAAGGGATTTGATGCGTTACGTGCATAAACCGAATGAAGTTGAACGTGTTGTGTGAATTGTTTTATGATCTACGGTTTGCATTTGGACGGAGGGTGGGCCATGGGTGTCGAAGCGCAACCACAAGTCTTTTTGAGTTCACGATGGAGGATTGTGAAGACGGATCGCGACAGCTCCAACTGTGTTCCGTTCCAAAGCAAATCTTATATTACAAAACAACTAGCA
This sequence comes from Fasciolopsis buskii, assembly GCA_008360955.1. Classification (NCBI taxonomy): domain Eukaryota; kingdom Metazoa; phylum Platyhelminthes; class Trematoda; order Plagiorchiida; family Fasciolidae; genus Fasciolopsis; species Fasciolopsis buskii. The sequence goes on along the minus strand of LUCM01009660.1, from coordinate 72,302 downwards.
CAACACCATCTGTGTCCGGGTTATGCATGTAAGACGACAGCTCCCTTCCCCACCCATACATTTATCTGATTAATCCAATCCCTCCTAAAACATATTTTCTTATACTTTTTGATGTAGTGACATGAGTACAAATCACTGAAGACGAGCTTGTTCGCTAAATTGTTTTTTTCAGCGTCCTCAGTGGGAATTTTCAAGAATCGTCTACGTTTAACACATCGATGCACAGCTGTTTGAAGGGCTAATGAGTCTATACCTTTTCTTTCACTTGATTTCTATACCTTTTAAACTGGTTCTCAATTTGATCAAACGAAAAACCTTCTCACACTCACAACTTGGCTCTAATTCTTACCAAGCTGGTGCCCTTGATGAACCTCGCTAATGAGTTCTAACGGGCAATGAGCATCCTCCCCAAAGGCGATTTCTTCTTTTATCTTTAAAACTCATCGCCTTTTTTGTCCCACTGTACTGAATTTTGCCTTCAAAATTCCCATAAATATTACATAAGAAATGAAAGTTTGTTCCAAACATAAAGGGATCTGTTTTACAGTGACTGGTGCAAGCGAGTGTTAGAACATGAAGGAACAAATGTCCTCATATTACTTATTCGATTATATTAAAGTAATACTGGCACTAACATCCAGAATTTTTGGCATTAATGCAATCAAACCGGTTGTAAAACATGCCCTCAGAAATTCTTTGAAAACTTCCAAATGGTTTTTCATTCAGATTAAAGACAACTTGAAGGAAAACCTAGGAAAGCCAAAGAAGCCTTGCCAGCGTCTTCGATCAGTGATTAACCAGTAGCAAGATGCCTTCATAGATTCCAACAGATAGGCGGTCTCTGGCTCCGCGTGAGGTATCACTAAAAAACCGGCCGTTTCTTCAACTACCCGATTATCCGAATTCTATCAAGCTGTTTGTTATGCGTCGGTTCATTACGTTGAAGTCTTTCTTCACACTGGTGTCCAAAACAAGGTAGTTTGATTGATAAGACATTTATTTTACGTATTGTTTATGCAAACTAGGTTCCTGAGTACTAGCCCAGGTAGATGCTCGAACATCGTGCTCAGATAAAACCGTCTTTTCTCTCCCGATATACGTTTCAGTTCGGAAGCAATGGTGATGCACAATTGCTATTTCTAGCAAGTTTTGTTAATCACATTAAGTCTTCATAGTTTACGGTCATTAATAAACAGCATGCACTCTGTGACGAGATAGCTGGAAATCCCTTTAAACTATCCATTACGTAAATGTTCAGAAATTTCATTCTCTTTCTGTTGTATTTAATTCGTTCACTTTACCAGCAAACAAACATTAGATCACAATATGCCAAATATCCTTGTTTAGAGACTCCAACATATGATGATTTGACAATTTTAACCTTCTCCTACGTGAGTAATCCATACCATGGCAGTTAAAGAAAGAAGTGATTGCGACATACAGCAGTAACTTTGAATTCAGTCTCAGTGCTCGGACTACTCAACGCTAATGATAATACTTCATACTTCATACTACCCACCTATGCACGAACACAAAAGTTTATAACAATTCAGTGGTTGACGAAGACGAGCAATTCGGAAGCGATCACTGGTAGCCGAAGAACAATCCAGAAATTGCAGGTTCGCAGCCCACCTAGTTCATCATTGATAAATGAAAGTGTGAGCATTTAATCTCACATGTGCAATCCTATTTCCACAACAGCATGTTCTGTGTCTTTTGTTTATGCTAGATAGTTTATTTGATATAATTGTATCAGAATTGTTGGTAATATTGCTTCATATTACTTATTATTTTTGCAAAAGAGATGCTTTTCTGTAGACAGTCGTAATCCCGAGGTATAAAAGAATTGAGTAACATCGGTTTGGCAGACACATGACAGGACATTTCAGTACGATTATAGTTGAACCTACCGGTCACGGGATTTTTGCCGCTCCTCAAGCACGTGAGGATCTGAATCAAAGGGTACAGTAAACAACACATACTGAAAGAAACATTTATATAGCCACACTTAAATAAAGAGGACAACAAGTTGATTTTTAGTGAGTCTTGCTACAATATTGGATTTTACAGTGCAGATAAAACAATGCTATGGACACCATTATTTTGACAGTACTGGAACTTCTCTCTGAATATTTTTTGCACTTCAGCACATCGTTTTACATTCTGACCGTTCATGGACAGAGTCTGCCGTTCGAAAAAATATAGTTATTTTCGTTTATTTGCTGTAGCCTGGAGAAAACAAAAAGGGAAAACTCGATATTTTTACACAAATTATTTTTGATACCGAGAAAAAAAAAACAGAACGATAAATGATGTGTACAATCGCCAATGTTTTCTTGACTAAGGTGAATAGGACTAATCTGTTGTTTCTTATTTTACACGTATATGACCTCGACGGTCATATTTTTTGATCGGATGAGTAAACTGGCAGTCAGAAATTTATCGTTTTAGTACTGCTCATCAGTCCTTCATGGTACTCATGATGTGTTCCACAATGCTCGTAAGTGGAACACAAGGCTGAATACCAGTTTTATTTTTAACGTTTATGTCAGCTTAAACATTAGTCTCGTCAGTTTGTTACACCATCTCAGTGGCCTTAAGTCACGGAAGCAGTAGAGCTTTGACAAATTCCTGTCAACACCATCGGATACACTGTTCAACCTTGAAAGCGACTGCTGTGACCTGAGAAAGAATCTGCTATCTGGGCCCCTTGAAACGATTGACAATATTATATTCAGCTTCTTGTGCCACGTACAAATTAAGATCCGAACAGAGTTATTCCGTTGCAATCTTTGAGTAAACTGTAGCTTCGAACTTGTCTCGTTTAGTTTCGGTAGTATTTCCTGAATACTGTACATCAACGGTGCAAGATCAGATGTGTCATCCAAATACGTTTATATCTAGCTACGTCGTGGATAACTTCTGATTTATTGTCCTTATCACTATAATGGCAATTTCTGCATTCATATAAACAAACGGGACGTTTCATGCCGTGCTTTTGGTTTTTCTGTTAATTTAGTTGTCAAAATGCAATTAAAATGTCTAATCCTAAGATGAAACAGTTTCCGTTGATGATCTCGCATCGATTCCCTCTGTCAACATGTAATCCTAGGTGGTAATGTCTTTTAGACTTCGTAAGGGTACATTTGTATTTAGTGGAGACACTTTGGAAAATATTAGTTTCTTTACTTTAACCTTCATGTTTCTAGCCAAGTGAAAATTTTTAGTGAAAAAATTTTATTGATTTTAAAATCTACACGATCAAACGGGCTATGAAATGGCTTTCTAATGCTGGTGTGGAAAGTGACCATCACACGCCGTTACCAGTTTTGTATTTTTAATGGTCCGAAGAACCACATAGTTCTGAACCCGACCGGCTTTGTCACTAAAATACGGCCTTGTTAATCACCTTCATCTATCATAACTTGGAAAGCAAATTAAATGCGCTTTTTCGGTCGACGTGACTTTAACTTTTTCCTTACTTTTGCTAAAATTAGCTCCGTACTTTAAAATCTATCGATACAACATGTGATGCTTATAACATGACTGAGATGAGTCGGATGATGCAGAACTACCTGTATTAAAACATACATTTCATCCGTATGTGGTTTCCAACGTGTACGATTTTATTTTCATAAAACACTAGGCTGTATCTATTACCAGAACTGAATGTTTTTCCTAAACAAGACCAAAAGCATCCTTTTCCATAATTTCATCTCTCTTTGTTACTTTCATTTTAATTACTAGCAGTTTGAATGCCTTTGTATTAACAAGTAATTCACTAGAGCTGTGGATTAGAAAAGAAAATTGTCATGTGTAGGTAAACTACTTACCTTGGGCTCCAGTCATCAAACACTTAAGACCAGTCACCCAAATATTCGCTTCTTCCGGTGAGTTTGCCAGAAGCTCTAATGTCTCGAACTCCGGACCGTGGTTAATTGTGAATGTACTGGCTGTTAGGTTCAAGCAGGCGGAACTTCCGTACAGAGAAGACGAATGAATTCGCGAAAGAAGGCCGGAACGTGGCATTGTTCCGGTTCCTGCGATTCCCAGATTCGACACACTGAGAGCAGGCGATGAGCTCCCAGATGACTGGGCTGACGGAGTTAGACTGGACTGTCTACGACGGGTGAGTGAGTAAGCCGCACGCGATGAACATCCGAGCTGAACGTCGTGAATCTCAGTTATGTGGACTGGAAAAGTAGACGATGGAAACGGACAGCCGTAGCAAAGCAGCATGGCTTAAAGCTTATGAGGTATACAAGGAGATCGATTTATAATGCAGTGGAAGTGCACAAAAGCGTGAGTCGTGTAAAATTATCAAGTTCCCGGGTGAGTAGAAACAGTAGTAGTTCTACAATCAATCTATCCCTTCGTACGGGATTAATTTCCAAAACTCACGAGTCGCATCTACGTTGACTGTGGATTCTGTCACCACCGCGGTCAACTATCTTTGGAAAAGTTGAGGAAATTTTGCTTAGAGTACCGCAGCATAGGCTCGGCTATCTGAGCGGTGCGCACGTGGTTAAGAAATGAAATTTTGCATATCCAGTATTTGTCGACCGACAGACAAGTGTTAACTTCAGGTAATATTCCAAGGACAAAATGGTCTGCACTGAAATGAAAATCCCGTGCGCTGAGCCAATTCCTACTGATTGTGCCTTGGAACGTTTGTGAACATTTTGAAAATAGCTGACGTGCTGCAACAAATGCTTAAGTAAGACATCCGGCACTAGTTTTTCAGAGTAAGCCCCTGAGCATTGAATGTCAAGCACATTTACACCGATTAGTGGAATTCATATTTTACGATGTATGGGCGGGCAACCATTTTATGCTCTCATATAAATTTGCACAAATAATCTATTTTCATTTCACCCGAAAATCGGATTTCCCCAGTGGGTTTCCTTCAAAGCCAAGAATCTTCTAAAGAGCCTACTGAAAACTAGAAATCCAATTGCCAGAATTCATTTGGGAGGTGTTTTTCTGCAACAACACTTTCACAAATCTAAATGGATATTTTAACTAGTAAACAGGGTTTAAGTTTATATACGAGAAAATTTGTGTATCTATACACAATTCCAAGGCTATCGTGGCCTTGTGGAATGCTCGGAATTTCCTTTATTTTCCGGTACAGTTTTCTTCTTAGTTGATGCCCTAAACATAACGGATTTACCAGAGTGAGAAAATGTGCTTCACAATTAGATGCATATTACCGATTTAGGAGGTTTGATCTGGACCAGGAAATGTAAAAATGGTGACGAAATGCATACAATGCGCGATTTTGAATTCCGAAATTAATAATGAAAGTCGTTTGCAACTTCCCCTGCGCCGGAGAAGCGCGCGACATTTTTCGGGGCACACTTACATGATATATGATTGACTCTTGTTCAAAAACTGCCCAATCTTTAACTACTAACTTGTTCATTTTGGTCCAGCCTTTCGCGGTCTTTCTGTGGAATGTTGTATTGCAGGCTGTACAAAATATTCTCGGTTTGCTTGATTTCATTTTGCTCGGACGTAGACCAGATTTAAATCCGAACTAGATTATAATTCATTGCTAAGTACAAATGGACTCCATTAGTTACACGTTAGAAGTGTAAATGGAGGAAACAATCTAGAAGGAATGGGCGATGTGTAACAAACAATTATTCACAGATACTTTAGAAGTGCACCAAGTTTATCTCACAAGGTTCTCAAGCATTGCGAACGTTGTAAACGATTTTTACTATTACTTATAGAAACGAAGATGAGAGACTGCATCACTTTCATCGTCTCGTTTTGTCATATATTTCCTGCTCTGAACAAAATCTACTGTCTGTCTTTGTTCCACCTAATCCCACGGCATGATCAGTCACTCCAGTTAAATTTCGCCTTCTTTAGACAATACAAAGCAAGAATATGCGGAAATATGGGAAATTCTTTTTATTTGTTGCATATCGTACATCCATGTAATGCACAAATTTTAACTCCTCTAATCTGCTTTTAAAGTTGTAATTTTCATGGTTGCACAAGAACATTTGAGTCAAGTTCTAGTTTGCGTGGATATTTAACAGGAAGCGACGAAATGACCGAGAACTGTCCATTTCGTTAATTGAGTCTCTAGAGCCAATGACATGCACTGATTAGTAACCACCTTGCAGGGTAAAAATATTCCAAATGTATTCTGTGTTTGATGTTGGCCAAGCATTGTTTGTTCCTGTTTGTGCATTTCTCAGGCCCAATGTAACAATTTGTTAATGCGCAACTGCTCACGTTAGGAAGTCTCGTTTTACGTGGCACTGAATCAGGTAATAATCTGATTTGGTGTGAGCCAAACCCACCTTTTTGTTAGACTCCACTGTAACGGAAAGGTTGCATATGACAGCTGTCTAGCCGTTTGTGTGTGATGTTTTGTGATAACGAATAATCAAATTTTCAGTCCAATATAATGCATAAAACCTCAAGAAAATGCATTATCCAGGTGTAGGTTAAATCCGTCCTTTCTCTAATATACCAATATGCGAACGTGATATGACCAGCAAACATTGACTGTCAGTTTCAAAAGCAGTTTTGTTTGCTATAATCTAAAACTATCAGCCGTACGAGGATATGTAAACCAGCTACGTCAAGACTTCTAGGGAGTGATTTCCAGCTATTGGCTATTTAAAACTCTAACCAGACAATTATTTACTTGATGTGTTCATAATGGTGAGTTTTTCAAAGAAAACGATATCTGACGAGTCAAAGTGGACAAAATACGTACAAAATAAATAAACATTACAGTAATTTCCAACAAATCATGTGTAATATAATGTCCAGAGATCGTTATTTTCATGACCAACAATCCTGCGAGTAAAATAATAATAATAATAAACCTGATTTTTTAATTGCCGAGATATCAGCACATGAAACGGTGGTATTATAAATTTTGAGGAACAACAGTACACCTAATGTACAATATAATAAATAGATAAGGGATCTATCGAAGCCACAGTTGTAGGTTATTTGAGGATGATGGTTTCCAAGAGTGGAAAACTTGTCTTTGACACTGCATTGACTGTTGCTGTCAGTAATAAAGTACCGCAGACTTGCAATTTATTCAGCATTTTCCAGAAAAATCATGAAAACTTTTCAAATTGTACTGTGTTTGTTGAAACTGCATAAAACGTTCTTTTAATATTTATAATTTAGGTGAGTTGCCATGCATTGTTCACATCCAACCCGGTAATGAAATCGACGTGCTTATTGTGCAGTTGCTTCATCCCTGTAAGGACTCAGTAGCAGCGCTGAAACTCGACCACCTGTTGAGAAATGAACTTAGTTGGCCTAATAATATGCGGCTTTTGGCTCATTCGTGCAGGCCGCGCGTCTCACTTCCGATGAACTGATCATGATTCCTAACAAGGAACAACTGTGCAACACCTCTATTGTTTACGTTGATGATCCGAATGCACAGTGCACGATAAAACCTCTACAGAATAAATCAAATCATCTTCTGCTCAAAACAACATTGGTAAGATTAATGCTGTTCTTTCCCTCACTTGAAGCATAGTTTTCAGGTAAAAGATACCAAACAAAAGCTGCAGTAGTACCTGATAAATACAAACTATCTTTTACAGTTCTTAAAAAATTCTAACCTGAAAGCTATCAGTTTGGTTTCTCCGTTCACCACTGAAGCCTAGATAAATCACGGGAATATATAAAACTTCCATCGCATTAACCGCGTTTTTCTGAAAAGCCGAGAGGTTCACAACCCATGAAAAGGACAGGAAACGGTACGGAGGCTAGTCTTTCCAGCTGCGTTATGGTAGAGAGGGCCAGTCTAACTGTCGGATATGCAACTGATTTCATAAACTTAAATGTTCACTTCGGCAAACTAAGCTAGTTTATCGGCATTTATTTTGGAACATTCTATTGAGCAGTGTGAATTAAATGAGGATAAAGGTGCGGAAGTCAGTTTCGGCAGAAAGTCAGTTTCAGCTTGCACAGAGAAACGCTTGGTCCACTTTTAATTATCAAAATATATGAACTTTATACAGTACTTATACGTGCGGATTGCCCCTATTTTCGCTGAAAACGACTAGTTTCATTGCGGAGGAAGATTGACAGAAATAAAACAGAAAATGGAAGAGCGATTCACTTTGAGCACGAGCATGTCTTTTGTTGTTCGAGATCCACCGAATACAGCGCGTTTGATCGTCCAAGTAGAATGTTCTTTTGTACTGACGACCACTTGTCCGCAATTTGATAAGCTCGCTGCCTTTGCGCATATATCGTAAGCAGTCGGAAGCTGTTCGTGGAGCAGAATTAACGGGGTAGGGATAAATTTGTTAGAGGCTAATGTTTTCTCGCCATATTGTGAAAATGGTGTGCCATGCACGAACATGTTGGGAATTAATACAAGAAGGCCGAATCATTCAAAAACAAACAGGACAGCCAGCCGTATGGTACGCGTTGACGTGGATATCGGAGTAAATTTTGTCATTTCTAAAATTATTTTACTTCCAGCTGTCGGAGTGTCCTAGAAGTTTGAGGGAAATGACCATATGGTCAAAAAAGAAATAACCATTTAGTCCTGAAGTAAACGGAACTGCCTTGGACTCACGCTAATCGTTAACCAACTTTTTCATGAGATAACCTAATGATGACGGCTTGAGATAAAGTAAAATAAACATCACGTGTTGGTCTTCATCCACTCGGTATTTTCAAAATGATTCTATTGGTCAAACCTGTCATTCACATTTGGATTATCCGAGCTTACCAGGATTCCATCGCAAAACATTAACATCCCTTTTCAGTTCTTAAATCAGTTATCTTATATGACCATGTAAAATACACAGTGAAATCATCTATTCAAGTTTCATTTGCCTGATTTATGCAAATAAGAATCAAGTGGCTATCGTTATTGATTTTATGCCTGTTCGTATTCGGGTGTTAGAACGATTCGGGATGGACGACTGGCATCAAATGATGAATTTGATTAGTTTTACTAGGAATTCGTAATTGGGCCGTCAATTCTGTGTGAATAGTAGGTTGTCATAAACAAAGATTAGCGGGATTACTCCTATCTGGCGTGCACGTGACATTCCAAATATCAGTAAAGCGTTTTTGTTGTTGTCGTTGTTGAGCAACGTACTTGGTAAGCATTCCAATTTCCCTAGGTAACCTTTCTCAAGGCAAGATTTTCAGTCAAAATGACTCGTTAATCATTGATACATTGTGTTATTCCACCAAAATGTTCCTGCTTCACTTTCTACTTCCTAACTTATATTTACTAGACATCAAACCTTAACTATTTTGCGGAGCTAAAATGAAATAGTACAACAATAACTGGGCTTCTGGAAATAGAAATTTCAATCTAGTAAAAGATGCTAAAACTAAGGGTTTCCCGAGCAACTTTTGTGCAAATGCACAGTGACTTTGCCGACGTGGGAGCAAGCTTGCTTACTTACCGTAGTTAAAACAAAAATTAAATAAGATCGACTTCCGGACAATCAAAAAAACAATGCTGAATCCTTTGATAAGTGAACCTCCAACTGATCTTACTTTCAATGGATACAGTTTCTAACCATACATAAAATACCTCAAAGTATCAAGAATTAGGGGCAGTTTCCCACATACATTTGGTTATTGTATGCGCCAATTATGGTTCCAATAATCAGAGCCCCAGCTGGAATGCAGACAGAGGCAAGCGGACGCTAATCGCATACACAGCTAATTACTCGCCTCATTCGGCTTTTCATTAAAGATTCACTTGATGTCCTTGACGGTTAAATTATTTGTATTCCATGTAGTAGTCTGAAGTATAATTCAACGTGAACGGCACTCTGGTCGTCTTTTGCTAAGACGATTTGTGCCCCACTTGGATACCATGTGGACGACTAAGAGGGAAAACCTTCGTAAACTATCACGCTACACTTGACTTTCAATGACTATTTTCGCAGAAAATAATTCTCGCTTTAGCATCCCCACGAGTTATGTATGCGCTTTGATTTTGTGAGGGCCACCATTTGTGGGATTCCGGCATCTTTGTTGCGCGAAATTGTCGCATTTGGACTCATATTCAGCACATGTAACAGCAGCCTATTAGATAAAGTCTGCATTCTGAAGGATAACCTGAAGAGTACAGGCCATCAAAATGGTCAAGTGTCATAATCTGGAACGAGAAACAATCGATGCCCAGAAGATAATAGACACTGGAAAGGGTCAAGCAACTGGGTCCTCAACCCCTTATACAGCCCAGTCAGTGTTGATTCATCAGTCATGAAGTGGACTGCCTTCTAGCCCATAATTTAGACATTTTCAGTGTTACAAGCGCAAATTACGGATAAGTCCTGAACCGCTCTGAATTACTCAATTTAAACAAACATAAGAACCCTAAGCAAAGCTTAACTCAGCTATGTGAATGTTGGATAAATAAAAGTAAAATTAGCTTTGCAAGCCGAAGAGATTCACTTTGGTCGAGAAGGAGTTTTACAGAGGGCTTGATACTATCACTCATCATTACCATTGGAACAATATACAAGATTGCAATAATATATAATGTATATATTTATAATGTATAATTTTGTAACCATGCGTTGTTGCCGTCTGGATTTTGATCGGGACTAAGGGACTCGGTATTTTGCCTAGCTTATTTCTTTGTCAGTAACTCATACGACATTTTGTGGTACTGTCATTTCACAACGCTCTTTGGATTAATGATCTCACCATTCTGATTAACAGACTGCTTGGATCCATTCTGAATTTCATCAATGAAACTGCCTCCAAACAAGAAGCCCTCTGGCAACCCGAACAAAATCCTATCGGTTTGAGGGTGTTTCCTCCAGAAAAATCATTTCGCCGTATCACATTTGTCATATTGATACCAATGGTATTGTATGTACACTCAAAGATGCTTGTTTTTGATGGCTCATTTGTGCACCGCCGTTCATTACCTGATAAATTTTGTGACTGCCATTTTAGGTTTCATGTTGTTTTAGTTGGATTGCAAACAAATCATTTAAACCGATCAACGTCAAATTAAACATGAATGTCATACAGTTCAGCAAGCGATGAAAACTTTCCAAAAACCGTAAAAAAATTGTTTAGCGAACTGTGCTCATTTTAGTTGTTTTCGACGAATCCTGCTCATATATGTCGAATTTAACTGTAGCCTGCGGTGAAGATTTACCAGTCGCATACAGTTTGTGGACTGGCTATCAATTACTTCTGAAGGTTTAACACTGCACTGTATGATAATCGTCATTTTGGGACTTTGTACGTGCCATTTTGGAAGATCACTTCCTGTTAATAGCCTTCATAAACCAATCATAATGGCTTGAAAACTTCATTACATTGAGATCGATACATTTTACTTCCGTGTACGGTAAAATTTGGGAGACGAAAACGTAAACGGGACTAAAGTACACTAATAGTTTGAAAATTGGAAGAATCATAATTTTTATCAATATCTGACGTCTAACCAAGACCGGTCATCCAAATTTTAATAAGAATTTCTTCTAACTTAGCTACCTGGTATCTGATTTTACTGTAAACGTAGCGCTTTTGTTCTCCTTCGGAATCAAGACTAATTATGTCAATGTGAAATTGTCTTACCGTAGCGAAAATCCCCCAGCACTTTTATTCCTTCCGTATTCTTGGTCGGGATACCTGTTGGCCTCCCTGGAAACTCACGCACACTTCTAACCCAATACTATTTCGATATGCCACATTTAAGAGATGGTCATTCGTGGGAGTTTGCACGCTACAACGTATATGGACACTACGTGAAAAGTCGAATCGTTCTTACAGGAATCCCTTCACTTTACCAACTTATTCACCTCATTCATCTCATTTAGGCTGTATGCTGACTAGAGTGAAACGAAACCCAGTAGAGACAAAACTAAACTTGAGGAATGTAAAAATACAGCTGATAATTCATAGATAGGACAAATATTCGGCTTGTAGTAATTCGTTCTCTCATTCCTTGTGCTTGTTTTTCAGTCATATCTGATGTTAAGTAATAATCAACAAATCTCCCAGCAATAGGAGCCAGTGTCATCGTATGGTAAGTTGCACGTCCGTAGATTTTTCTGCGGCTGTATGGTGATAACCTGAAATACTACTGTGCAAGATAATGACTGAAAGGCATCAGTGAGCAAAGTCCCTCCATTTAGTATATGTATATCTTAGGCGGGGTAACGGTAGGCAAACGAGACATTTTGGGCTTTCATGTCAAGAAATGTAACCACACGGATCAATGCGCAAACCAGTGTCTTTTAAAATTTATCTTCACATCCTTTCTAATTCAGTACATCTTTCACTGTCATTAGTGTGACAAATCACACTTAATCACAAACATCTACCTCCAAATCTATTTCTTCATTGCTAGAACGGTGAAATACAACCGCAGATGGCAATTTTCACTGGATCATTTATTGTCAGATGCAAAAACTATAAGCATCAAACCTTTGGAAACCAGTTTACGGTCAGTATGCCCATTGGTTGAATGAACACTACATTTTGTGCTATTCCAGGTGTACATTCACGCAAGCACGTACTGGCACACACAAGCATACACGTGCGTGTTCCTTATGCATACGCCTGATGATAGTAGGCTGGCAGCAAAGGTTTTCCCTACCCCAATCCTATGATATGATCGATATTTTTGGTCAGTTGCCTTGTCAGTTCAACTGTGGTTTAAAAACAAACAACAAGAATACCAGGATACCAGAAAAAGCTATTATTCAAAATAAAATAATTACCTCATGAAAACCAAGAAATGGGATATTTGTTTTAATCTCCATGATATCTTGTCAAGTTGCAACCTGTAAACGTACCATACGAAGAGTCTACAAGCACAATTTATCTTGAAAACTTAAAAAATTCGCCAGCAAGGTGTCACCAGTGTGAACCCGCTCTGTATTCGGCATGCGCATAATAGATAGCAATCGTAACAAGTTGGAAAGCTTTGAACCATTTGGGGTATATTATGTTAATAGCAGAAATCTTATATCGTAAATAGGCTCCCATTAATGCACATCTAATTATACCATAAACAGCTTTTTCACTACTCATTATCTTGTCTCTTGATTGTGTATGACAAATGTTGGCGGCGAGAGACAAAGACTGTCTTCCGGCATTACAGTCTTAACCTAATATTCGTCGAACAAATAAATTAGATACCCAGTTTCATTTTCCTTCACTTTTGGGACAAAGATATTGGCCAAAGATCGACTGCACCGGTATAAGGGTTACCGTGAATGGACAAACTCTCTGATAGTAATCATGAATGTGACACAAAACACCGGCGTCATGTGGCCCTTTGTCCAGGGCTAATTAAATCTTGTTCTAAGTTCTCTAAGAATTCTGGCTTTTGCGTTCGAGCTGTTTTGAATAATGAGGTGTTGCCATTTTTCTAAATGAAAATGTATCAAACAAACCTTTCCTCTGCGTCAGGGTACATATCTACTGGTGCTTGAACGACCCCCGTACAAGGCACGCTTTTACTTCGAAAAATGAATCAGCATACATGGGGTAAAACTCCATATACGCTCTGCGACAAAAAGTGTACCATAGTCCTGCAAAGCCCAAATATCAACATGGATTGCTCCAAGATAGCCGGAAACTCAGATGTGATCAAATATAAAGTTAGCAATGTCGCAAACAAAATTCGAAATCGTTAATTTATTGCCACAACGAAAAAAATACAAAAACTCAAAGTCACCTGGACAGATAGTTTGATGTTCTTCCTACCGATTTTGTTGCCAGTTACTGGAAATATCGCTTGACCCAAACTGTTAAAGTCTATGCAAATTAATAAAAATCCTAGTGTTCTTGTTTGGGTAGGCACTACTATAATCGCGCTCGTTTTTTATGAGCAATCTTTGTGTCTAGGAGAAAAAGTGGAATAAAGCTGGATGAAATATACACTTATAAGACAGGCTACACCGTCTCCTGAGTTAAGTCTTTTGTTAAAAAGTTTCGGTCAAACCAAAACTTGACCTGACTATCAAACTGACAATATGTATTCGGATTTTTGCGGTTTCCCATGCGACAGTGGAATTGAAATTTGTTATATTCTAAAGCCTTCTTAGTCATTACACAGACCTTCTCGGTAGGTTGTCATCCTTGTCCCACAGCTTTTAATTTTCATCGCACGGCTTCCTATCGACCTCTGGCGAAATTCATTCTCTCCTTGTAGTTCCTCACTTATGCGGCACAGTTCCTCATCCGTATATGATAGCTTTCTTCGTTGGTCATCGGTTCTCAATGTGACGAAATCTCATCATTGTATGTTGTCTTCTCACCAAAGAATTTTGCCCAGCAAGTCTCTACGCTATCGGTTTGTTTATTGTGGTTTACTATGATCGGCAGCCATCAAAAGGGTAACGCTATTCTGCAACATGTAATTATTTTATCGAAATCAGAGTAACCTAAAACGTTTCCACAAGGATTCTTTCGTAACTCACAGCAATGAGAACAAGTTAGGCTGCAAACAAGATTGGATGTGGATTTAGGAAATAACCGCATATTTTCTAACTTCAAGGATGCCTCGTCAGATGTGAATGAATTCCGAAATATAAGAGCAAAAACGGAGACCCATCAAACGGCAGCGAACGATCAACATGTTCTGTTTCTCTGGTTTTGATTGCATCAGTGTTCTTATCTATAGGCAGATTTGCAACATTTATCGGTTCATAGTGGTATCATTCCAATCATCAGTCGACTTATTCCACCCTGAGGATAAACTCGTTCTACGCAGGCTCTGACTGAGAGTATCCATACGTTGTCTTAATGACCGAAGGCTCAAATACGTTGCAAATTCTTCGGCATCGCCCAACCAGAGGAGTCTATTCACTGTCAGGTGCTCTGCTCCGTAGTAGCGTAAAATGTTTTTTCCAGTATTTTATTGGTTCGAGGCCGAATCCTGCTACTGCAGAGAAATAACTGACTGAAGCCAATAGGTTAAATTACTTGAGTAGTTGTAGCCTTCTGTTGATTTCACATCAGATTAAGCGTCACCGCTTTCAAAAGGCATAATCAACACTGGCTAGTGTGAGACATGTGATGTTGGATTCATATTTGGTTATCGATCAGTGACCAAGCGCACACAGCAGTAACGAGATTGATTGTCCTAGGCGTTGCGCAGTCACTACCACTTAGAACAGAAGATTCTCAAAGAATTTTGACATGGAAACAAATTTCTCTTTATATTGTCGATAGAATATGGTAGGAGAATTCTGTTAGTAATCGAGAGGGGAGGCCTAAACTGTCGGGTCATGGGGTTTAATCTTAAGAAGAGACATTGAATTTGATTGGATTAAATTATTTGGGACATGTTTTGTGAATTCCCACGGAACCCTGCCTTATTACATTTTTGTCTCCGGGAAGGTGAAGGTTAGAAGACCGGTCTGGGAAGCATGAAATCCATGCCTACTGCACTGGCTAATTTAAGTCCACTTAGACTCCCGGTTGTAGTCCACACGATCCCCACAAGCGGCGGTTAGATGCAACAGGTAACACAGTTCGATGTTGCCGTCAATGGCATTGTTGCATTCGAAATCTTTTCACATATATATGTAAATATATATATATGTCCAGCTTACAGCCTTGGAGATGAAATATGAGTATTTTTTGTTCTCTTTCCCTTTTGATTACGATAGCGTGAGGTAGCAAGCAAAACAGGAACAAATTGACGTGAGCTTATTGGTTGTTGAAAATGAGCTGAGTGGAACGTGCTCTCGTAGATGACACAATATAATACTGAATTTTGTCGATCCAATCAATAGAATTTTTGTACGTTCACACCAAAGTTTTTATTGTCGCACCTTTTGACACCAGTTGAACAAAAGTGCTATTCCTGTGGGTTCCCATTTCTGATCCGCATAAAGTTTGAAACCCCGGAATCGGACTGATTCACAAAAAGTAGTTAGTATTTGCCTTGACTTTTTGAAAAAACACATTTGAGACTTAAAAAGTCGGCCAAAATATTGACAAGTGCTTCAAGAGAATTCCTGAAGATGCGTAACAATTATAAGTGTATGACGGGTTACTTCTTTCTCTCACACTCTGTCCACTCAGCATAGAAATATGCAACTTACAGAAGCACCTTACAATCTTTTCACTAAGGAAAATGGCATATTTTTATGATGTACCACGATACTTGTGTAAGCTCTCTTCGAGGTTCTAATCTTCCTTAGAATATGCTGCACAAGTTCAAATGGAATTAAAGACTAGGCTCTTGATCTGTTTGTTTAACAAAATGAAATTTTGAGTGAACTCACGAATGAAAATCACAGACCATGCTAATGGGACACCACATGAATTGCTATAAATGACTGCTTTCCCATTAGGACAAAGTCTAAATTATTGTCAGACGAGTAACCTAATGTGACTGTAACAACGATCGAGAATATTATAGTCCACTGAATAACTGATTGCAAAATTAAGCGAGTACAAAACCGATAAATAAGTGAGTGGTAGATCTGCTATTATCAAAGCATGTACTGATTGAAGCAATTATGCTCAAACAAAACATCCCCCAGTGTATTTATTTATTGGGCTTAATCAGATTTACATTTTTGTCACAACGCTATCCAAAATCCCCACTGAAATCTCGCTTCCTCACAAGGGTGGGTATTGTGGTATCTGGTTGATTCTAAAAACAAATGGTCAAAAAACATTTGTTTTCGAGAAAACCTGGCCGTTTTCTGGAATGTAGTGTTGTTTTTACGGACTAGAATTTGTATTAAAGCTACCTACCAGATGGTGTAACTACCATCAATCTCGAAATGGGCTAAACGAGTGTCAAAATGCGGAGACGCCAACCTCGAAAGGTAACTGATGTTGGGCTGTTAAATAGTTAATTTGTAAAATTCTATTGACGCTTGCAGTGGTGTTTTGGTAAATTCACTTTATTTGAAGTTTTCATTCTGGAATGGATTAAAGTGTCTCTAAATCATTTTGTTTTGAAGAAAAACTCTATCAGATGTGGTGAGACAAGATTTGAACACTTTTCCGATTGAGGTATTCTTTACATCTGCTATAGAAACGCGAGAATTTAGCTGATTTGAAACTGCAATGTTTATAACAACAGAAATCACATTGGCTGGAATAACGAGTTTTCTGTGTATTCATGGTGGTCCATACCCACTCCCCGGATTAAGTAGGTCCAGCGTTTCATTTTACAGGCAGTTTGGACATTTCAGAAATGGCATTTCTTCTGGACTTAAGTTATTCTTCAAATATGTAAATGCTCCAAACTCCACGCAGTTAACGCAGAGAGATATCCGCACGAATTTCACGCGCCGGTTTGTCCTAGTCGATGTCCTCTGGTTAGACGAACGTGAAAAGCCGAAGAGCCATCCCTCCCCCCAACTCCTCACACGGCAGCAATAGTAATGATCACAAAGCGTGAATAGCGCTCACGATTTCAAAACCTATTGGCGCCCTTGAGTTGCAATTTCCACAATAGTTTCAAGTCTCTTTTATAATCAGTCAAAGCTTTTAAACCTCAGGGGAATATCACTGATCATTCATACATTAAAGTGCCAACATTACCACTTTGACTAAGATTGACTCGTTCCCAAAACTAAGCTTGTACATTGACAACAACAGTATGACCAATTAATAACCAGTTAACAATCAGAATCCTCCATATATATATATATACATATCTGTGGACTTTATTCATCCATCTATTTTCAAAAATTAGGCGTAAAGAATCAGCCCACTTTTTAAGTCCTTGGGCGTTTTCCATGAGAAAGTTTTAACCAGTCTTGTGCAGTAATTGATCATAATGGCTACTAAAGCCCCAGTAAATCTAACCAAATTCCCTTCGGATGAGACTTATGGCTTAGCAAGATATTTGAGGAGCCTCAGTATTACTCAAATAATCATTAGTGAATTTAGGGTTAAATAAGTCGAGGATTATGGCGTCTAAAAATACTCCGAACAAAACATTGATGAACCTATTTTGTTTTCATATATACGCATTCACTGACTATGTTCTTTCGACTGGACATGAGACGTTTGAGATCTGGTCACCAAGCTGGAAGATCCTAAACCCCATGGAAACCAACGGCCGTAGCTACGACCAACATGAATTTCCCAATTCATAAAATTTAATTATTTTATTCTTGCCGCCTATTTTATGTGGTCTTATAATTTGGTTGGCTGACAAACTGAGAAAGAGAACGTGGTCGGTCGGGCCACGTTAAAGATGAAGCTGTTCTCTGTCGAGCCATTGTGAGTTTCTAGGTGAAGCAATGTGCTCAGTCGGTGAATTCAACTTGCCAGCTATGGTTAACCAAAGACGTTCTTTCAAACCTCAGTGGAAATCAGGTGGACGGGGAATGACATCGTTCGACAGTCACCATTTATGCCGCTCTCACCACTGCTAGTTCCAACCCCATCCGATGTGGCCGACAGTGGATTTGCGAAGTCACTTTACCTAAACGATTCACTATTAAAGGTATATTCTCGTAAAATAATAGTGTCCATCACCCAAATTTACTATTGGGATGTTGATATTGATAAAGCAATCTATGCCTAATGCAACTGGCATGCTCCAGCTGGTTTTTAAATAGTTATTCCAGCTTTGCAATACAAGTATTAATTGTTGTTTGTTTGTTCTAGTGTCTAAAATGAAAAAAATGATGGCATTGCAGGCAAGCTGTCACGATCTGAAGCCACAGATCTAACAGTGAGACAAATGTGCTTAAGGGTGCGTTAAAAGATACATCGTCGCTAGCGAAAATATATTCGATTTTCCAACTTTACTGGTCAATATATTGGTTACAATAAGACCTTCTTCACATAGGGTAATGACTAGTAGATAGACGTGAATTCATTCAGCTTCTCACCATTTGTAAACACTGTTCACTGGTTTACTGTCGATCTATGATTCATCTTTAGATATGATAAAGCTCCCTGAAAGGATGAAATGAAGTCTTAAATCTACCGATATATATATTTAAAGTATATATGTATATATAATTAATACCAAAACTCATGAAGAAAGCTTTATAAGAACAATTATTGCTCAAGTAAATGACTTTAGCAATTTGGTCTGTATTTTTCCACTCAGCCATGCGTGGTAAACCTTTCCGATAATAAGCCACCCATTTTGGTTTTACCTAGCCAACCAATACGCTAGGAATGTGGTCGAAAACCGGATTCAGTCACCGCTTGTTTTTCCCAACTACAATGCATTACGAGCCTGCTAAGAAAAATAAAAAGGGATCCACCTATTATAGTTTGATGTATGCATTACTAAAAATTGCGATATCAGCAAACGCCGAGAGTCAATGGGTCCGCCATTTTGACGCGGGGCACAGCAAGTAGAGTCTGAAATCGTTTTTATTCCTTGTGAGACAAATTCATACACTTCTGACATTAATACTTATGTTACAGTTAATCCTTTGAACTGCCGCGTCAGAAATCCAAATGCATGTCGGCAAGCTTCAGACTTCGGATTGTTCATTTTTTAATGAGAAAGACTCTAGACCTAAGCGTGCTTTCGCAGAACTTGCGACAGATTAGAAGAGAGTCAAATTACTCCACATTACAGGTTTACTAAATTCTGATGGAGTAAAGCACGAAAGGTCTGTTGAAAAATTTACCGTTTCCTTATATTAAATATTTTCTCAGCAACTAGTGAGTACCCTCGTCACATGTTTTCTCCCATTCATAGTAGGTTCCGTTGTGATCCGTTGAAAATGTCATTCATTTTACTTGTGTTATAATGAACAACTAGAATGAACGTAAGAAACTGGAATAGTTCGAAGACTTTTGGACGAATATGTCTATATTTTAAGCTTTTTGAATGTTAACAGGCCATGCATTCATTGACAAAATTATCGGGATGTCGCTTTAACGTACTCAGCGATTTTCGCTGGTGTGCTATACTTTGTAACTTATTTCCGAATTACTCCATGATCCGAATCATGCCAGAATTGAACTATTTACGTAGTTCACCGCTCCATCGAGACAAGGGTGCACGAGATATTTCTAATCATACAATTTAGGGGTAGAAAAAATTAGTTGTCTTGAGACGTTAGCAGGAGTATAGATAACCGTATGCTCAAATTTTGGACGTGACTGGTTTCCCGTACGCAAAACTGGAGCTTGGCATAGTTTTATTCACTTATGATCGAAATAGCCGCCTTTTTTAGTTCAAAAACCTGGATATGCTTACGCACAAAATTTGAATTACTCGAAGTCCTCCGGTCACTCTTTTATTGCGTACACTTCACTAATTCTAGCTCTCTGCTTCACTGTCAAAAGAACAACACAAGTGAGTGACCGATTACGTTTTGTGTGATCGTAACTCGAAGTCTGCCACGAAATAAATCAAGATGCTTTCTTGAGGAAAATACTCTCGCAAGAGATGAACAATGATTACTAGACGGCAGTCAGTGTGAAATATTCCTGCACTCAAATAATTAACTTCAGCTTGACAGTGCATGCGCAACCCTGGACGGAACATTTGACGATATAAACGCTTTCGCCAAACAAACAAGCAAAGATGAATCCTAAGGCCCCTCCAAACAAGTTTATGGTATTTTTATACTCTACTAAGATTTTTTCGCCTCCAGACGGGCGTACTTTGATGACCAGGATGAACTACTTTAGTAAAAAATCTGCACACAAGCCTGTGGTATTCGTTAACACTTCCCTGTACCTCGTAATTGCTGGAACCTTCAGAAACTTGTCAGGAGGAGCGTTTCAATGTACCATAGTTGACGAAACTTGCAAGGTTATATTCAAATAAAAGCTATTTGAAAAACACAAACTCACTGAAAATTTTACTAGTAAAAAGTCAAAGAAAAGTGCAGAAAATTTTGGCGGCTACGTACGAGCAATGAAAGAGTGTTGTAAAGGGCATTTGTCCGGTCTTGCTTTTTCTGATAGTTTACAAGTGTCTTTAAACTACGTAACCACTGAAACAGCAATTAAGGCAACGGAAAACTGTAAAGTCGTCATTGTTTACAGTACCATTAAGTAGGAAGCACCGAACTTTACTAAGCAGTTGTACAAACTTACTTTTTGGCAAATCTAGAAGCGCTTTTGCATTGGCCTGCAGTAGAAAATGTTCTTGATTAATATTCACTTGAATGAAATTGTACAATTACACACTTTGGCTTTTTCGTAGAATCCTAACAAGTAAGCTGACAAATTATTTTGTAACTAACGATCACGCATTCGTTTGCGTGCTAGCTAACGACTGATGACATAAATCTCCCCAAACCAAATCAGTTTTATCCATATAACCGTTTCATAATATGATCCTCAAGGGTCTTTATGTTCAATACATCGGGTAGGAATACCCGATACGATGTGCAGATTAGGCAGAATTAATGCCTAAATCAGTTTAAAATTATCCATGTACAATCAGGTTTCAATGTTTGGTCGTCCTGATAGCCAGTAGTCTTTTCCTAGTTAAAGCTGTCAGGAATCAGAACTGAAGTCGGTGTTTGTATGTCACCTGAAAAATCTGTTGAGGTCTATTTTGAGTGTGCTCCAGGCATTTCCCAGTAGAGGTACCATTCATCCAACTTGAGAACAGTTGCTTCGAGCGTTAAAGACGACTCCCGTACAGGTGTGAGTGGATGCTAATTACATCTGTGTAGTGCCCGTTCAAGCCCCAGTTACTGTCTGACAGATAGGCACCTGCTAATTATTGTCAATAAACTAAGTCAAATTGTCTAAAACGTTTGCGTTTACTAGTACTCAGTTATGGTTATTTAGGGAGAGACTGTGAAGGTATGCTTTCATGTTAAACATAACGGTCATTTAAGTGCCTAGCCTGGAATTATTAGAAATTTTACCCTTACTTTGAACAACAGAAATGGAAAACTTGATAGTCACAAAACCCTTGGTATCGTTGCCTAATGATTTTCTCTTCAGAATGCAATAAAATTTCTGCCACCATCATTTTAAAACAGGATTTGCAGCACAGCTAGGTACAATCAGCAATGACTACCTCAAAAATCTTGACAATTTGTGTTTCCCCTTGAACTCTTATTATGCCCCTGAAAAAGTCAAAAACAAAGTCAGCAAGATGAACCTTGACTAAAGGAATATACTGTAGGCAATCTCTAGAAAAACCACCTAATGAGACAGAATTACTAGAATAAGTAAGATATTTGTGTCAGCTCATGATTTGACAAAGCGTCCAATTCTTCATCAGCTCAGAGTTCCAGCTCAAACCGGCAAAAGAGACTAAACAAAAGCATGACGACAAAAATACCGAAACAATTCAGCATTGCGAAGGCCAAACTGACATGAAAGATTCGCCGGGCAGTACACTGGAGACCGTAAACAATGTTCCCGGTGCAATTGGCAAGCCTTACTCAATTCACGATGGATGAGGCCGGTCTGCGGCTTAAGTTGAGTCGAGTCGAGTCAAGTAAAATCATATAAGGCAAGATTTTGACGTGCACCAAATAAAAACCAACTAGATCATCCATCATTTGGGTTGGAAGAGGTCGTGATATTGGTACAAAAACTGACTACTGCAAAGCCAGCAAAATCTAGCTAAGCGAAACAACGTGTTCCCGCGAATAATGTAATTTAATCCATCTGAACACGATCAGCGCTGAGATTTCGTAACACGACTGTCACGTCGACTCAACAATAGCTTCCGTGCACTAACAGTGAGATACGATCATAGAACTCTGGCGTTTAATTTTCATCGTATCCAACCGTTTTCGAGCGCACTAGTCAGTTGCTAACTTCAAAAATGCTAGCTGTGTATTGCCCAAAATAAAATTTACCCTTCTGATCCTTATTAACTCTTGCTTAGATCGTGGTAACACAATGATGCTGATGGTCTCTATCGATATAAACAAATCGTAGTTGTTTCTACGTTTCAGCCACTTTGTTGTTTGGTGGATAAAGCCGACTTGCATCGGCAGTCAATCCCAATGGGCACGAAAAATTAGTTCGATAGCTTGCATTCGATTTTCTCGCCACTACCTGTCGGCGCGGCAATCCATGTGCTAACGTGAAAACCGGAGAAGAAGGCAAACAACGCGTGCAGTCAAACGCTTTTAAACGAGCGTACCAACGCACGCATTCACAAGCTTCAATGCATCATTATCTTTTGTGAATATCTGGTCAGTTTGTGGATCGATCTATCGATCAGGCTGATCTCTGTGACCTTGAAATTTGCGGAACCACTGATTGTTTCGAGAGGACAGTAAAATATTTGACTTGCCTTGGATGTGAAGACAGTTACCAAAAAGGAAACGAACTGAAAATTCATGCTGCTCTGGTTTCAATCTACAACAAAAAAATTGTGACAAAAACAAGTATACCACCATGAACAAAGGAGTATTTCTATTTCCAGTTATTTCACTTCTACTGGTTGAAAATAAAGATGGAGCAAGCAATTCTCTCCTAAATTAATCAACTGCTGAACATAACATTTCGAAATTTCAGTAAGGTCAAAAATTCAGGAAGGGATATTAAATTTGTCCACTCCTTTGGTTGTTACATTTCAGGGGGAAAGTGCGAAGATGTTGTGCGTGTGGTGTAATACAAATAGGCTTTTAATATATTCTAAAATCTGACGCCTTGAAATTAATAGACCTATCGCTTTTTCTACATAAATGTTATACACAGAGAAATGAATGTTTAACAAAAACAAAGTTATTGATGAAAGGAATAATTGACCGGTATTTTGTTCACCACCGGCGAAGTTAATCAAGGACATTTTTAATCATATGAAAATCGCCGTGAGTGAGGGTGTCAGTATCAATCGAAATTTTGGACCATTACTGCTGAAGTTGAAAACATCGTTTTTGTCAAAACACATTGTGCGTTACCCTATTACTTGGCGCATTGTTTTTAATTCCTTGGGTAAATCAGCTGAACATGATTCTTCAAGCAGACCCATTCAAGCACCTTATTAGGATAATGTTGGCAGTTTATTGCAAAGATCCTTCGACTTTGAAGCGTCAAAAACACAAAGGTCTACGGCTGGTGCTTTTGATGGGCCAGTTTCAACTTCAGCAGCCAGGAATTTTGTTAGTCCATGTCACCCTTCCCTCTGAAGATGCAGAAAGCAATGAACCAAATAAGCGCATCCTATCACTTCCAATGGACAAATATGAATAAATGAGCTACGAATAAAATGTACAACGCAGTAAGCGATGCGGGAGAAAATTGCCGGATTTGAGCACTCACGACGAGTCATTGCATTTGCAAATTAGATTGTGACCTCGTTACTACATCTCGTCTACGTTCATATATAGCTCATCCTTTAGATAGGGCAACTGTTACTTTGTAAAATAACTTTAGAATGTTTAGTCATATAGCTGAACTTCACAACGAAGTCTTTAACAAGGAATACCTGTTCTAACTTCTCAAGGACCAAAAAGGAGGTGTAGAAACGCCGACTTCCCAGAAAACAGAACAAAAACATCAAAGAAATACACACTGGGCAGAAACTGTTAGTCCATTTGATAATGACACCTATCTTACAGATGCTGGACTGCATAATTGGCCAACTTTACCCAGTTTTTTGCCATTTAATTTAAAAAATATTGGTGCACTGGGAGACTGGTTAGTCTTGTGAGCAGGAAAATTTTCCTGTTTGTTACTTCCAAATAAACTGATGCTGTATTTAGCTAGGAATACCGCAAAGTGCTACCCGTAAAGATCAAGTAATAATTTGTTGGATAGAACATTCTACCGATAACTAAGAGACGGCTGGCAAAAGAAATTAATGAACTTATGGATGCCAGTTACTAGATGATTACATTGCAAGGAAGTAACTGAAAATAACCGAAGGAGAATGGAGCAGTTACTGGCAAAACCAAAGCACCTTTGGTGCTAGGTCAACGGTTGTGAAATCTAGATCCGCAAATGAAACTAAATAGACCACACTTTAACTTCGATAAAGCCGCGTATCATGCTTAGGTCAGATATGCTTCAAAATCGTACAGTATATCACTTTGTAAGATCAAGCTACCCAAGTCAGAGAAAATTTTCACTTCATCTGTCTTTCCCCGTAAGAGAGAAATATTCGGTTTCCCGTTAAGCGGAATTTACAGTAGCTTTTCATATTTTAGAGAAGCAAACCACACTTCAAATATGTTCACTATTTTTCATATTAATAGAGAAAATTTTAAAATTTCCTGTTTTCATAACAAAATCACAAGCTCGTCCAAACATCATAGGACAGAAATTGTATTGTCCATTAAGTTATTGATCCCCTTTTATTTTTTAAGATTCGAAAATAACAGAGGACAGAGTAATCCTGACGAGCGCAGCTTGAAACGAACTCGAAAGAGTACCAAAAACCAACGAACATTTAATAGTTCTTATGAAGTGATAATAAAAAGGATATAGAACTGAAAGTCAATTATATATGAATGATCCTAAATTTGCTTTATATGGTAAAACCGTAGACATCGAACACTATATTCAATGCAAACGAAAGAGAAACTACTAAGTGGACCATTCAGTAGTTTCTCCAGTGCTTTCTGTGGGTAGTCGTGACAAAAACCCTAGCCATATTCTCGTACTATTTCGGTTTTCAACTCAAACGCAACCTTTTCGACCAGCATCTTTTGTCTTTCAGTACATTTGTCAAATTCATTTAGTGCAGCATTACGTTTGTTTTTTCTTGACCACTATCAGAATTCCAATGCTTATGTTTCAGAGCCGCAATACACTGGACTTCGTGGAATTTATCTTCGGACTCATCCACATAGCGGGATAATTTCCTTTGGATTCGGAATCGAATTGCAAACAGTGATCGGAGTTCGAAGTCTTCTTGCGGTTTTAAGACAATTCAAGAGAATACCCAAACCTAATCAGCTAGATGGCATTACTCAAACTTCGATTCACAAATTTCATTTATGAATTATCTTCTTTGTATTGCCCTTTTTTGCAATCTGTCCTTGGAGCATTACTGGTTTCTCTTCCGTGCTTTTAAGAATGGTCAGATATTGGCCATCATCTGACATCCCTTGTCCGGTAAGTAACAACCGCGACCATTTGATCTTAGCGATCCGATTTTTACTTTACAAATATTCCCCTGCGTTTATCTGATCTGAACAAGCACAGCAATAATTAAGATGTTCATGGGAGGGAGTGTGCGAGAGAAGGAATCACTGAACAACGCAACAGTGAGAAGGAATTAAGAAATGTTTTAACTACTCAGTAAATTCTCCCAAATTTTTCATTCAGTTTTTATTGTTAGAACAAATCAAACCCAGTATAAGGCTCAAACGTACAGAAACTTTCCCCTCAATATTCACTTTATTACCCCATCTATTTTTCTCATTTCCCGGCTGATAACTTCCTTGCTGTCGACTTTAACAGAAGCTAGTAAGGATTTCAGCTTAGATATTTGCGGTTAAAAATAAGCAAACCTCTTTTCCAAGTATCGTGTTTTCTGTTACAGAAATCAATCAATGCTGAGCAGAGGTATTTTTAATGAGACTTGTCACGTGTCACTGTCAGTGCCTAATCCTTAATAGAAAGCAGAGGTTTCGTCGTACTTGCGGCGAATCATTATTTTCTACTTCTCGACGGGATGGGATCCGGATCCAGGTGGGCAAATGAAAGGCAGTCAACTTAACCAGTGAGCCATCTAGCCTGACGTTTTCTGGTTTGCTTCACAGCGAGACTAAGTGAGACTTCACCTTCCCATCGGTGCTTTATATGGAATATTAGACAAGTGTCAGCGCGAAAGACCTATGCTTTAGTGAAAAAATCTTCGCGGAAATTTCAAACGTAACGGAAGCTCTTAAGTTTATCATTATCTCTAAAATCCAGCTAATTTAACATAGCATACTCAGGAATTTTACCAAATTAAACCCCAGTTTACCTGTGTACGTTACTGTCGCTTGCTTGCAGCTTGATACTGATACGAGGTCATGGCAGCTGACCTGGGTGGTCCAACTGGAAATTTTTTATTGCCGTCAGTTTCAACATCATCATCACTTTGGTATGTTTGACAGGAAGCTTGTTCTTTACTCAAGACACTAAATTTTCCAGTTAAGAGGTAGAACCCTCTCTCTTCACATTAACTGTCAAACATTCGAGCAATCATTTAGGCAGAAAAATGATGCACTGCCATTGCGCATTTACACTGAATACTAGAAGAACTACGATTACATGTCTACACAACAGTACACTC
The DNA here is from genome assembly GCA_008360955.1 of Fasciolopsis buskii. Lineage (NCBI taxonomy): Eukaryota > Metazoa > Platyhelminthes > Trematoda > Plagiorchiida > Fasciolidae > Fasciolopsis > Fasciolopsis buskii. The sequence goes on along the minus strand of LUCM01009660.1, from coordinate 45,181 downwards.
GTAATCCTTAAGAACCGTATCTAAAATACTTTTGTAATCGACAAATATTATTGTTAGACGAAGAATTCAGTACTACCTTTAATCTGGTGACATAACATTATCAAAACCCTGCTTCTGTTCCTATGCATTTTTCTTCCGTCCTTGTGCTTTCCAACCAGTTGCGCCAGCTTTGGAATAGGCTGTGAAACTATGAAGAAAAGTTGCTCCGATGGATGTTCAGGAGTATTGCAAATATATCCTCTCCTTTTACTACTCGTGTGTAACACCGAAGCTATGGTAATAATCCTAATTTATGCACTTTCAAACCCCTAATTGGCCTGACAAAAGACTGACAAGCAAAGCGCAAAACTACATAGTCCTCGACAAATTTTATCTGGCTTTTCCAGTTTCCAGTCCCATTAATTTTTTTAAAAGGTTGTTCTTACGGATTTTGGTAGTCGCAAGCTCCCGAGTTTTATTGTGCCATGCTAAGTGGGAACGAAGGGTATTTTCACCATTCCGAAAATTCAAGCGGGCAACCAGCGGAAGTTGGGCTAACCTGCTCTTGAAACATCCAATCCCCTGCTGCCCTATCTTGCCGTTTACAAGACCTACCCATCTAATCGGTGGAATTTAGTGCCTTTAATATCCATGCTTTCAATAAATGGTGTTGTTTTACAGATTCCAATCCTTCAATGAGTATGACACAAAAATGACTAAAGGCGCTAAAATGTTTGAACAAATCTCCAAATTTTAAGCAAATAAAATGTCCGTCCAGTTTCAAAATTCTTCCACTGTTAAAATATTAAATATACTTCTATTTGTTACAGTTATTCGATTCTCTAGTCTAGTGGTTCACTTGTAAACCAGACGTGAGGTTAGTTATCCAAATAGGCTGCAGGGTTGACGACTGTTAACTTTTTTACACTGCGGCACTTTTGAATATGTAATATCACATAACCAATTGCTATAGCCCAATTTCCTCGGAACTTTATCTAACAGAACAAATCATATCTCTATGCTTTTAGAAAGCACACTGGTTTAGGAAGTTTTACCACCGTATTATGATATCAACTGTGACAGCCAATGGCTCTTATGAGCATGATAACTTTGGTAGCTGTATGTGCATTACAGAATGGTGCTCAGACCCTGGTTTTCATTTGGCAGACCCACCTGAACAAATAAAGAGAGCTTAAACAGAAATACTTTAGCTTGGATAAATCAATTTTAGGCCGATCAGAATTTATTCGCTATGGAATTTGATGAATTATTCTGACTGTAAGATTGATCGCTACCCGCTAAAATGACCTAAAGACTGGCCACATGGTCAGGAATCTTCGTTAAACAGTCAAGGCAGAATCTTGCCATCCCTTCTAGACTAAGCCCCTGCTTCCTTGAATTCACTGTGCTAAAATTCTACTCGGCTTGGCAAGGGCAACTGTTTTCCTACTCAAAATAAGTTGCAAGTATTAAGGTCGGAAGTGACAACAATATTAAAAAATATTTGGTTACTAAACGTCCGAAGTTTTATTAGTGTCAAAAAACCAAAAGCAGCGGCCATAAGAACCGGAACCTACTAAAAATGATAACCGTTAAAGTCACAATATTACCAACTTAAGCTTTTCAGGTAATTTCATTATCCTAGTCCCAGATTTTTATATCAATCAGCGGGATGTATAAAGTGATTGCGTAAACCTTTATAAAAATCAAATATTCATTGTATATTATTTTCTGTAACATGTTTTCTGAGCGAATGTACTCGAGAGCAAAGTCTTTGGGTTGCTGGTACTTACCATTGTTTAGGTTAGGAGAAATCACTACTATATTAGCCGTGATTCAGGTTAGATTACACTTCTCAAATAAACACTGACCGAGGAAACCATCGCGAAATTTTGTCAACCACATTTATAAATCTCACTTGTTAGTCTGTGCCTGTTATTGTGGGATTCAACTGGGTCATTACTGTGCAACAGACGCTCGGGAACTGAAACTCATGCCTAGGAGCTGCTGCAACTCTAACGTGCGTCACACCTGTGACCTAAAACAACCATAAAGCTTACAAACTAGAATACCACTTTTCGATTGCCGAAGGTTTAAAACAATCGTCTTCTGTTTCGCGATCCTAAAAATCAAGCCTTTTCAACAAAAGCTGCGAACATTACTTTCTTGGGCAATTCTTGATTTGATTTTAAATATCCTTGTATTATAACGGTCATGGGTTATTTGTGGACTACGACGGCCATTGGATGACGTCCCGAAAGTACCTTGGGGAAATAGCGCACACGATGTACTGATTAACCAAAACCAGTCTACCAAACAGCCGGAAACTTGAAAAGTTAAGATGTTGAAACCTGCATCATGCAATACTTGATTAACCCCACTATGTTTTGTTATCCGAGGCAAGTACTGTTTCCATTGTGGGCTCCAGCGATCAGTCCATGAGGCAGAATATGGTATAAAACCCGTGATTGATTAAATATTTCGAGTGGATCAATTTGTCTTACTGGATTTGTTCAACATAATCCACCAAGGCGATGATTATGATTATGAGCAATAATGCCGCCAGCAATGGCATTCACATATCTAATTATCTGTAGTTCTTCACAATTCCGGTCTCTCCTTCTTTCTTCGTTTTCTTTCTTCTTCTCTTCCGCCAGTATTCGGTTGGGTGGGGAAGTAAACAAAGACCAGGCCCCCAATTCAGGGTTGATTAGTGTTCGAACTTGACTGCCCAGAAAAGAGCTGTTAAGCTGATGCAAATCTGAAACTAAGTTGTCGTACAATCTTATACATACAATGGAAGAAAAATTAAGTACAGGAATGAAACCGAAGTCTAATCCTTTAGGATACAAAACTAAACGTTCGGGGGTCAGAAAAAATGCACACTACTGGCTTCTAGTCGGAAGTCAGGTCTGAGCAGTTTCAGAATCAGGAATCCTGACAACTCTGTTAAAATGCATTATCTCCAATTGTGTAATTGCAACCGTGGTGCAACTTGGGCGGCGGGGAGGAATTTATAGTTGAACCCTATGCCCAGCGTTTGGTATCTCACAACTGATCATCGAATTTTGTAAAATGTTTCTGAGCACCGGTCAAGAGCGGACTACTTCACCACTCACAGTTTCCTTGTTATGATAATAAAATTAATATCCTTTCTAAAGTACCCGGGAGGTTGCAATTAGACCGAGATGAATTCGGTCAGCACTGAGGCGCACAATACGCATTTAATTAGCAGATCCGTTTGGAGCGTTTCACTGTGTTTTTGACAGTTTTTCTACTATGAAAGAGAACAATAAAACTACTACAATCAGTCCTTTACCATTTCAAAGCATGAACAATTACGGATAAACTTATTTAGCAACTGTGCACAACGTTGTTGAAAATAAACTAGGCTGAGGGCATTATGGCTGATTTCGTTTATAAAACCAATGATAGTTTTAGATGTTTGACGAAGCATCCTTTGGCGGCAACAACTTTAGTGCTTACCTGGTAAATGAATAAAGGCTTAACGTTATCACTTTGCAAGGCAGGCTTTGGGGATGAATATTTCGAGGTAAGATTTTCAACATGAGTAAAATGTCAACTATCGGTACGGGATATGCCTAATTTTATAAACTTCTAAGAATACGGTAATTGATTACTGGGTCCCATCAGCCAATTGTACTCGAGGTTTTTTCCTAAACTCATTTTCTTCAAACACAACGGTCGGAAGAAAACTTTCGTTTGAACGCGAGTTGTCCTTGCATAACCCTCATGAGGCGCAAGAAAAGCCAGGTACTTGAAATGATTGCTGAATCGTAAGGCAGCCACTAAATGACATTTGTTGACGGTTGTCCGCAAAGAAAAACAATTTAAGTGATATTGCTCCATGTTAGAGTTTTGTTTTACTAAATAATACGCAAACAATGAACTAGTGAGCTGTTGCAGAGCACAACTAAATTTCAATTCAATTTAACAAAAGTAGAAAGCCGTTGCAATTTCATTCATCAACCTAATTAGGTTTAGCAAACTCCAAGAAACTTAAGTTAAACTAAACCAACTCACTCTATCTAGAAACTAAGTAAAGTTTCTATTGAGTACCTTCTGCCATTTTTCAGCCAGCTTGAAAGGTCTCCAAGAAAGAATATTTGAAGCAGATGGTCTCTGAGTATGGTTCAGTAAGCGTTTATATGGATTCGCCTGAAATCGTGGCGGAGGCTTCAACAGATCTTGCCTTCAGTTCATCAAGATTATAAGTAAAACGCCCTTTTATATTTATAAACAAAGTGCGAGATCACTGCTTATTTCGAATTTAGACTAGTGAACAATTTCTTGCCTGTGGTGGGCAACGCTTCAGTAACTTTGAGAAATCACTGCCAATATGGGTAAAGAAATCGTCAAATCCTGGTAAAGACTGACAGCCTTTTGCTGAGCATCTTATTTTGTGTATATTGTTTGCTGTTTAAACTTGATGCAAGTGTTTTCTAAAAATCACTCGATTACAAAATAACACGTACTATTTTGTAGCTGGAATAAGCACCACAAATGGTTATGTGTTAAATTCAATTTTTATTCATCAACTGAGAAAAACTTTACCTTCAGATTTTTAGTTTTTACCCCTAATTTATAAAGGTATCGCAAGCGAAATAAACTACCACCCTAGTTAGTTACACGTATTATATTATTTAGTAAGTTAAAATTTTAACAGATACAAACAATCTAATGATGCTTCAATTTTGTTGCAGCCTCAGCTGTCAAAAGAATTTGACTTTAATTAGAAGCTTATTATGTTCCTCGTTAAAACTCAAAATTTTGGTACATTACTATCCTAGGGTAAACAACTTCTTGCAGTGCAATTTTCTTTTAATAATTAGTTGTTAAGTAAACTTATTTCTGCATAAGTAACGCAACCTTTTGTAAATAATTACACAAATTAAAATTCACGTCTTTTTTCATAGTTCTAGAGATTCACTGATATAACTAGGAATTAATTCACTTATGTAGGACTGCTTGCCCTTTTAAACAAAGTTTAATATTTTAAAATGCTAAATCCACGTAGTACTTTCAAGTTGATTTCTGTGCACTGTGCTATAAAAATTTGCCTTTTATTTTTCCTGCCTTTAAATAGCTTGCAATTCAAGCAATGCACATCAAAGTACCTTTCTGCTACTGTCAAGTTAGCAGTAAATGCACGCTGCAATAATCAGTAAAACCTGAATGAAGACAAATTTCCCAATAGTAAACAGACTTACGGCAAACATCTTGAATTCATAACCTGTATATCTGCTTCGCTACAATAAAAAGCTTTTAACCCAATTTTTTGATGTGTACATATAATTGTTTTCGGGCAACGGGTGCATCTTTGTTCCAATTCACATACAGTCGTTTTGCAAATTTTCTTACAATCTTATAAAATCATTCGATTTTATTGGCAGACTATAATATTGAAAATGGATAGATTACACTCCAGTCACTGCCAACATAACATAAAGAGTAACTAACCAAGCGCAAACAAAATAACTCTTCAGCTTGGGTGAATTCGGTGTCTAGCTGAATGTCATTTAAGTTTTCTTTCCTAAATGATTGCATTTACGAGCTTTATAGTTGCATTAAAATTAGTCAAACTATTAGATATCAGCAATTTACTTGACAATAAAACAATGTCCACAGTCTTTAGTTTGAAGCGATTTGTTACTGGTAATTGTAGTTAACAATAGTTGATCTGGCATTAGGTTTCTACTGGTGCACTAAAATTTCTTGCCAAGAGGTTGATTTCTGAATCAAGATACAAACTGTTTTTAATGGGTAGCCCCTTCAAAAGGAAAATCATACACAGTATGAGTGGCTTATAGAAATCTTATTTCCCTATTCCGTGAAAGTAGTCTCTAGCTTTACTGGTCAGCTTTTAATACACCGATCGCTAATTTAATAAATCAGCGACTAAGGACTTTTGCGTTAACCCGTCCAGCCTTCAAAAGACAGCTTATTTACAGGGTTTCTTACTTTTATCAGTGTTGTGTTCTTTGGTTTTGTTTTCTTTAGATACCATTTAACAGCTTACAAATTAGGCTCCTCAATTTCTCAGGTCTTGAAGGCCTGAAACAAATCATCCTAACGGTAAAAGTTTAATTGCTACTTAGTTCAAAAGTTAAAATGGTCAGGTAATCAGCATGCTAACAAACACATCCAACGAAAACAAAAAATAACGACACTAATTGGCTGCACCACTGAAGTTATGGGAAATTATTTGAACGCCACAGAGGCGTTGTCAAAAAGCAAGTCAAATTAATGTGTACAGCAGGCATAAGCAAACATTGAACTAAATTGGGTCACCTACAAACATCCCAAAGATTAAACACAAACCGTGCTCCTTAGGTATAGAAAGGCGCTGGTTTGTTATATTGTTTTATGTTGCTGCTGTGGAATATTCCTTTTGCAAATGGGTGTCTAGACCACTTATTATTCACTTCTATCGTGGCTGTTTAAATATCAGGTTTTCAAGAAAGATTTATTGGGCTTCATGGAGACAATCTTTTCAGCAATAGGGGCTCATCTTCTGGTTATCTTCTTTGACATTTCACCTAAAGAATGACCTTCCAGCCATTAGAGTGATTCCAAACATTCTTCTGTTAGGTTAATTATCAACTAATTCAGGAAACATCACGACACTTTTGGATAAAGGTGGATATTCTGAAGAACATATTTTAGAAAATGCTCATGTAAGAAGTCATTTGTTAGTAAAATTTGTCAGATTTCTCCGAGACAAAGGCAGTCTGTGTTCTTATCAGCTCCTGGAAAAAGTTGGTTGGCGAAAATGAGTAAAACTAACATTTGACAAGGGTTTAACACTTTCTATTCCCTGAAAACGTGGCCGAAAATATTTTCTCACTCTTTAGTGTGTTTTCTCTAAGTAGTTGCACAAAGGTCTTCAAAGGTAGTTGTAAAATTGATAACCTTTTGACAAGGGAAGTTTCTGAGGGAATTTTATTCCTCAATTCCGTTTGCATATCTTTTCGTCAAATTTCTTAAGAAGTTTCTAAAGTGGCAAGTTTATACGAAACGGATTAAAGTATTTACTCAATTGTTATGGAGCGAAACTTTTGTTTGGTACCAAAGCAAAATTAATATAACATGAAGTCCAACTAGCAAGAAGAGAGAGACATCTAAAGTTGCGATTGTAATGTTGCTTATTTGGATTTTGTCTGATCCAAAATTTAAATGTTCTTGCTGTTATGGAGTTACCTTCTAAGGTATCTAGCAAAACACTTGTAATAATAGTGTGTATCCTTTCGTCTATTTAAAAGCATTTTTGTAGATGTACTGGCTTAAGCGAGAAATCATCTCTTCAACAGTTCTTGAGGTGTTATTATTTTCATCGTTGTCCTCATCGTAATTTGGTCAGCTTCCCTGGGTTAACATTTTTATCGGGAATCTTGAAATAAAGTTTTTTTATCATCACTACATGATATATCTTAAATCGGTTAGAACTAATTCGTTTTCATAAAATTATCTCTATAAATTGATAATCTTAATGAAATATATCAGTGGTTTCACCCCCACAAAGTACTCACATCTGGTAACTAATTCAGTTCCCGAATTGCCATCTTAAGATTTCAAAATTGATCACACTATTTTCAATTGGAGAACGGTTCTACGATCAGGTTGAAATAAACCACGGCTTGCTTCGCCGCTTGGGTTGTCAGTCTGACTGCAAATTTCCAAGAAAATGATGCGATGCCCGTGCATCCCTGAGTACTTCTCTTTCATGCATCGGTATAGTGACATTCGTGGATAACGAGCAGTGGCTAGAGGTTGTCAGCAAATAAAGTTATGTTTAGTATTACCTATCTTTTCCTATGACAGGAAATCGAACGAAAACTTTTCTTCGAACAAATAGGCATAATTTTTCCATATTTCAACTTCCTTAGGCCTTACGTTTACTGGACAAATACCTATAAAAATAGCAAATATTACATATGCACATTGAAAACAATTTTATTTAATGCAAATGTGGCATCTCAGGGTGACGATTAGTGTCTACAGGAGCTTCCTGAGTTATTCTAACTCCCAGGGAACCGCTAACAGAGTTTCTGTTAATAACTAATAAACTCAAAATACTTTGAGCTCACATTATTTCTGGACTCACCGTTCGAAATTTGTGTAACATTATCCGCTTCGGAGCTTAGAAAGGTTACCGACTTTTTTTCTGAGGCTTGATTGATCACTTCGACTTCTTGTTTTGAGTCGTCAACATGTTTCTCCTGAGCAGAATACACTTCGTTTGAACTCCCTGTAGACTCCCTCTCGGGATTATTCTCTTCCGCGAGCGATTTTTGTGCCAATGATTTATTTCCAATTCTATTTTGGTTCATAACGGTCAATGACACCCGTCGAATTTGCACACATTAAAAGAGCACAACTTTGAAAAAACGCAGCCATTCAAGGTTACTCTCTGTTAACATCAGATTAGTTGTTTTCAACTACAGTTCCAGTTATATTACAGAACTTCACGGCGAAATGTCTGATATTCAAGGATCTCGCTCCGAAAGACGCTTGTATCAGACGTTGCTCCGACCACAGGAAGTCGAATGTCAACGTGTTGCGCGACCAACATACATAGAGAGTGGATTGGAACATCCGTTTATCATGTTTGTTGACGAATTCAAACCATTACGGACAGCAAACAGGGAGGCTATCCCGAGGGATCTGGATAATGTTTACCAGTGGTCGGTGAGCTAGGATCTTTCGTTGCACTTGGACAAATGTCAGCGGCTCATGGAAGGTAGAGCGAATTCCCCTAGCCACATGGGTCCAATTGGATGTCAGGTGGCGACGGGGCATATCATCAGGCAAGAGACCTCGGGATAGTCTTGAGTGCGCACTTCAAACCTAGTCTGCAGTGTCAGAAAGCGGTCAAGAGGGCATGGTGTGACTCACGCCAACTTATGAGAACCGCAGGATCTAGGAGGCCTAACGTTCTTTTGCCACTGTTCAAGGCATTTGGCCAACCGCACTTAGAATACTGTGTCCAGGCATGGAGACCATATTTGGCAAGAGATAGAAAAATTTTGGAGTAGGTTCAGCGTTTTACACGCTGATTTGGACGTTTGAGGCGTATGGGATATGAATAGAGGCCGAGGGCGCTTGGCTTGTACTCCCTGGAAAGACCTAGAGAAAGAGGTGACTTAATACAGGCCTTCAAAATTGTTAAGGGCCTGGCCGAGATGCGAGATCACCATGGAGGCCTATTCCAGGTCGGGGGGGGGAAGAAGCACTAAGAGGGGCTAGGAAAATGGTTGTGCGAGAACACGTAACCGCCGGGTTGAAGAGCAAAGCATTTGCCACATGAGCGGTGGATGGCTGGAATAAGTTACCAGGGGAAGTGGTCGAGATGGGGTCAGTGAGCGACTTCAAAGGGGGAATAGACAATTCATGGCTAGATGTGTTTGGAGAGGACAGTGTGTGAATTGTGAGGCTGGGGAGATGGTCGAGAGGAAAGCATTTCAATAAGTCTCCTCCCTCGTAGGAACTGAAGAGGTTAAGCCACCCTCCTATTGTCCCAACGTCGTCTGATCCAAGGAGCTCCCAGTGCAATAATCTGCATGGTCAGGCTTCTCGGTGTATATTCTTGTGATCTAACTGTACCTGGAAGAACGCTGCTGCTTGACCGTTCCGCCATATTCAAATCTGTTCTACAATATCAAGTCTGTAAACATTTACACAAGAAAAAAGAAAAACTCATTAATACAGAAGTGTATTTCCTATTTTTACGTGTTTTGTTTCGTCCTTTTTCTAAATGTTTCACTCACTGCCTTTTCTAATAAGATGAACTTTTATTGTAAGCCGGTAGAGTCCAAATACCTTTTTTCCTTAACTTTATGATGTATTTATTCTGCGCTTCATTATCTTCTCTGGATATGCGCTCGGACACCATTATCGAGGGTTCTCTGAGACCACGATGCGTTAAAACCCACCACACTTTCAGAAAAATGATCAAACATGAAAAGCAGTTATCCTCTATTCCGCGGTGATTCAAGGGGTAGATACCGATATCGGTCAGTTGCTGAGGGTAACTGAGGCCGCGCGCTTTCTCCTTGGCTACTCTATGTAATCGCTCAGGTATATCCCGATCCTCGTCCGGTTCCGGATGTATAATCTATTTACTCTATTCAATTATAATACGAACGTGGTGTTATGGAAAACCTGCGCTTTGTTTAAGGGGTGAGATGAGAAGTTGTCGTGTCATTTTGAGGACCCGGGAAACCGATCTACTGGTTAGCTTTGCGGTGGGATAGAGATAATGCGCCGTTTACTCGGAATCCTAAGAAGTTATGCTGTCCAACATCCTGAACCTGGGAACTTCCCGTAATCCCAAACTCAATAGTCGGACTTTTGTTAAACGACATCGCTACACACTCGCCGTCGTTGACTGGCAGACTTCAGTCGATGGACCTGCGCCCCGCATAATCAGTTGCCCACTGCACTCATGCACCTCCGGCACCCAGATGATGACTTCATGGGAAAACAAAGCGGTGTTTCTTGGTAAGTTGCAGGAAAGTTCGTTTATGTGAGCAAGGAACAGACTAGGGACAATCAGTCAACCTTGCGGCACTCCGTCAAGGATCCGGGAATGATTGGGGATTCAGGGATCTCCTTTGATTGTGAATTAGTGACATGCGGGAAAACTACGAGCGAGAATTAATAGCTGACCACCAAGATCCCAAGACTGTATTCTATGCGGTAGTTGAGCGTGCGGAACCCTGTCAAAGATCTCTGCAAATTCCATGAAGATGGCGGGCCAGACCATCTCGTCGTCGAACGCTTGTGTCAGGCTGCCCATTGGACACGACATGTTTGTGATGAAGAACCTGCCAGGCAAAAAGCTGCGTTGATGAGGGGTGTGTGTATGATTTTCGTCCCACAGACCCAACAGGATATCATGCTTCCTACTGAATTCAGGAAATCTGCTTGGGTCTGGATGAATCGACCGCTGAATTCTTCTGCGAAGTGGGGAAACTTCTGAATCTGAAAAGTTATAAAGGAGAAAGGATCAAGTTTCTGCCGGCGCAATGTATGCTTTCTCAGGTTTGCGGGTATGAACATCGTTTGGACCCACTGTACATAAACGGTTAAGCCCAAGAACCAGAAATTTTATTTCTTCTCTCCAGGTATCCAAGCTATTTAATCCGCTAGAAGCAATCATTTGTAGTAGCTGAGTGAGGTAAAAAACAAGATTCATGGTGATTATTGGCTCAAAATGGAACTTCAAGATGTCAGCCATCTGAGTAGGAGAGGTTGCCTAGGGCCCATCGTCAAGGTAGAATGAAAGAAGTGTTGCATCTGCCTTCTTCGTCCTTTGCACGAATTCGCAAAGAACACGAATTCGTCTATCTCTGGATCCGTGAGCTCAGCAAAGCAATAAGAGAGCCCTTCCAAGAGATGCCTGGTCGAGCGGGAATAGAGTAGTTTGTTATTTGTGGGTTGATTTTCCCCGGGATGAACAGGTGGTCAGCCTGCCTGATGCAGTCCTCGATTCAGCGGTTGCTGGCATGCGCGTTTTATTTCCAATATATGCTACTTAATTCTCAGGCAAAAAGTTGCTCATTTCCCGAAAGTCAGCTTCGTGGGAGGGATCGAAGTTTTCTGCTTTGCGACGGACAAGTGAAACAACGAAAGGTGTGGCCAAGAAGGAGAACAGCCCGGTTAATTTTGCCGCATTGATTTAACAACCTGAACGTACCTATCTGATGGTGCTGACTGGGCAACAGTAAGTCAGTGGGAAAAATATTTCATCCAGCTCGGTATCTTGTGCGTTCGGTAACAAGGCGTGGCCAAGATATATATGTGGCCAGTTAAACACGGACCTGACGGAATAGTTTTGTGAAACTACCTTACACCTAGTTGGTAGGTGGAATGGTAAAGTCCTGTTTACCAGAGAAACTAGGGCTGTGACGACCATCGAGCAAACGCTTTAGCTGGTACGTGATTACCGGGGAGTCCTCGGGGTTGGTTTTGGCGGCAGATAGATACCATCCACCCAAAGAATTTCCGGCAGGGAATTACCTAGCGCATTTGCCTTGAACCGGGACAAATCTTGGATCCATGAATCCTTTCAGACGTCGTGATTAAATCCACTAAACTTACAGCTTCCATGCAAAACTCCGAAGATCGCAGTAGAAAGGCGAATATGACACCTCATCTAACGTCGACTGAGTGAGATTGTTCAGCACTTGAACCCCAAGTTCATCTCGGTTACCAAAAAACGAAGGTAGCCAAAATGGCGTGAAGGACGTCCGGGGCTTTGTCGGTGGCACATACTTTCGTTCTCGGAAACACTGATGTTTCAGCTTCCTGGATTCTACGTCAGGGTAGGTGGTGAAATACACTTCCCAGTTTCATAAAGATAGACGATTACAAGGTGAGTTTTATTAGGTTTGCAGCAAAACAGGTGACCGTTTCGCAATCCTAAATGCTTGATTGTTAGACTGTCCCCATTGGCTTGAGGTCCAAACCCACATAGAATGCATATAACACTTGCGCTGCTGTAGGCTCCAGGTACTTTTCGCCATCCCTTGGCTGCTGTCGCTAAAAGTGCGTACCCCCAAATATCAGCCGCCACTGGAATTTGTATTCGCACCGCAATGCCTTTATTTTGTGAGTCGAGGTCCCCATGGATAACGGTCGCGTGACCAAGACTGACTAAATGTCTTATTATCGTGGAAGCTTCTTTTAGGCCACTCACTGTTTCTCCACGGCTCTAATGGGAAAAGTTGCAAGTTCTTCACTGTCTGTTATTAGCGTTTAGATGCACTCTTGGCTAGTTGTTGTTTTATTGTGCCGATGCTTCTCCTAATGAAATTCCGCCAGCGGAACAAACTAATCTAAATGATGTCTACTAACAGCCTCTTAGCGGGTGTTTGATATTGGATAATTCCAGCAAAATAACGCTTATCCTAGTCTGTGCAGTTCTTCTCTGTCATTTTCACAGCTTCAGCACGGTAGCAAATGCATCCTTGATCTCAATTAAACTTTCTTCTAATGCCATCAATTAGGCTTGTTTCAGGTGTGGTAAAATATTCTGTAATATTTTCCGTGTCTCCGAAGACAAAGGACTTTCCTTTCCCTCATATTCAACATGATAACCACGATTATAGAACCATGTAGGATGAACTCAGCCAAATTCGGGACAGCAGTGAAGACGGAGCTGGGAGATTTGACATTCAGAGCTAGACCAGTTGTGAACAAAAAAAGAAAGGAGACCGCTTCTATACTGCTGATCTCCCTTAATCCCAAAACGTCATCACTTACTAGTAGACATAATGTCCCATCATTAAAGTAATTATTTAGCGCTTCGATGTCTTACGCCCTATGCCATGGGCAATTTGTCTGATTTGCAGAGTTAAATCACCTGAAAAACAGACAAACAGCTTCTTTGCTTATTTTTTCTACCCTCGTAAGAAAATCTTGGGAACCTCCCAATGCCTAAACTCTAGGTTCAAGAGTGAGCCTTGTTTGTGAATTACCACTACAGCGAAAAATTTCCGGTTATGTCAATGTAACGCTTGACGAAGAGATGACATGAGTGAACTCCAAGTTGGCCCGTGGATCTGACAGAATCCGGATTGATCCCAGTGTAGCCAGATAATTTAGTAGAGTATGGCTGGAGGAAACAAATACTAAATGCATCATAATTGGATTATTGACGTGTCACGCAAAAAGAGGTGCTTTTGAGCGGAGGGAAAAGTGAGTGAGGAGCGAACGTGGCTAAACAGAGGGCCAAAAAGTGTACGGGTAAAAGCTAGACTGCACAAAGGAACGCTTGATTTGGGCGCAGGTAACAATACGATTTTTGGCAAAAATTGTACAGGTTTGCATCGGAGCTTCCCGAAGGCCCTATGTGTGCCCATTTCCGTGGCCAACAGGATATATTTTCCTGGAACTTTTCACTGGGTCTGGATGAGCGAGCGTTGAGCTTAGACAAGAGGAAATGAATGAAGGGGCAGCATTCACACTGCGTAATTCGGCAGAGTCAAAGTCCGGACAGTGCCGAACGATATATGCAAGTAATTCCAAATCTGGGGGTAATGTAACCTTTCGTTGCTGTTATGGCCTAGTTTTAGGAGAGATTTCTTTGTCGGGCCAGATTGGATATCCAGTTTATCTTCAAATTTGACTTGCTCATCGATGTTAATAATTTTAGGGAGCTCAGTCTATACGGATGCAACCATACAGGGCATAAAACAAGCTATCATTAACATCCGAGGCCTTAGCATGAAAACCTTTCTGAGGTATCTCCAAGTGAGTTCGGGGGGGCGGAGGTAGTTTTCGTATTAGTTCGATGTGGGAGATAACACAGAAGAAGTAGACCACCCCGAGTGCGTTGCAAATAAATCTAGCAGCGGTTGAATTCTGAGAAACGGGAGAGGTACAACAGTTCTCCAATGCTGTAAACTACTTTATGGGCTGTATCTGAAGGGATTCTGTCGCTTCTCTACCTTTGGCTAGGCCAGCATGTACGATTAATTTCTCTTCTTCCAGGAGCGTTCAAACAAAGATCATGGGAGACTTGTTAGTTGGTGTATTCCTGGAATGCCTGTGGCTCAGATTTAGACCACTACAAATCGCCTTGGTATCAAGCTGGCGGTGACTATAGAGAAAAGTCATTGTCTGGTCATAAGCTCTGTACTTTGCGATGGTCCCTTTGACCAAGCAAGCAGCCCCGTTGACAGAAAATATGCAATGAACTGCTCCCTAGTTTTGTTTATAATTTTATCGTTGACAATGAAAAGTATCAATTTTTCAGACTGGCGATCGCCACTTCCAACAGCTGACTTCAGCAGCTGCAGAGGATGACGCCGTCTGCATACTTTGTAGTGCTGATGGAGAGCCCTAGAACAGGGCATTGACATATACTAAAACAGAGAAAGGATTCAGAACCGAGCTTTGTGGTACCTGGCGATAGGGGCGTTTCCTACCGTGAAGGTCCGGCTGGTTAGGAAGCTGCGCAGACATCCCCGCATGGGGCGAACCTATCACGGCTTTCGTAACTATAAACAATTGGCATGTCAAGAACCCTAGTGAAGGCCTTAGGGAGGTCGATACCGACGGACGATTTAATCTGACCGTCGATTTACTCTTTCCCAAGCATGCCCATAGAGGTTAGAACATTGAAGTGGCTTGAGCTTTTGGCGAGAAGGCAGTATTACGAAGGAGAAAATATGTCATTAGAACGTGGGCGTTAGAGCAAAGTTTTGATAACGCCTTCAAAAACTTTTCTTGGAAAGCTGGTTCGGATAAATAGTCGACAACCGAAGAGCAGTTGTCGGCTGGCTTTCCCAAAAATAGATGTAATTGCTCCCTTCTTGACGCCTATGGGGAGAGCACCACTGCAGCCATTTCTCTGAGATGGGAAACGTAGGGAGCAACCTTTGCAGCGCGGTCCTTTTTTGGTGTGCGGATTGATTAGGTATGGAATCCTCAGTTGTCTGAAGGAAAAATGTGGAGTTGGGAAATCGGACGATCGCAAACACTTGGAAGAAGGGGTCTTGGAACCGTACGTATAAGCCTTATTCTGCAGCAGGAGACAATATAGTTGTGCCTCAAAACATTCTGCTATAAAGTAGATTACAGGGAACATGGGAAGAAGTCAACGGGCTGTAGGTAGGTAGGTAGGTAGATAGATAGATAGATAGATAGATAGATAGATAGATAGATAGATAGATAGATAGATAGATAGATAGATAGATAGGTAGGTAGATAGATAGATAGATAGATAGGTGGATGGATGGATGGATAGATAGTGTATATTTCTCAACAACCTAGAGGCATGCGCAAGGCAAGATTGAACTTCCAAAAGTATGGACAGTGGACACACGGAAAACAAAAACCAAACATGATTATGCAATGTGTCTGTGCCCATATGATCAGAACCTACATTGTGATAGACCAGGCGCGAGTTTTCGAGCTTTTAAGTCAAAGCTAGGTAATCCTTCGTGAGGACTTTCTGGGGCTGATTAGCAGTTGCAAACCACGAGTAAATCCATGTTTAATTGCGCAAAAATTGTGCATCGTGCGCGCAAAATTTAGCTGGAAAACGATGGCGGACGTTGTCACATGGCCGGGTTCCTCGAAACTGAAGAGGTTCATATAGTACAAATGAAGATCAACATGGACGTCATAACAGGATAGAGGGGAGTCAAAACCATAATGGATATCATAGGTGGATGGTGAGCGGTAAGTAACAACATTTAAGAGGCAATATAATGGTGAAGATGAAGAAGCAGGAAACATTCATGGTTGTGCCAAAATACTTATAAGACGACATTATGCGAAGAATTGTGGACGGACAGATAACGGAAGTCAAAGGGGTGGCCACTGGACTCATGCAGTTGGGAGCGGACTGTGATGTTACGGGGAGTAAACTAGTTTGTGTAGGAATTACACTCGCTACATAACCACACTTGTCTTAGATGACCTGTGTGTTGTCTTTGTTTGATATCGGAGTTTTGGTGTTCCGTGGCTGTGAGGGTATGGAGGTTGGGGGTTTGCACGACATCCCAACAGTGTCAGTGACAGCGCTTTGGCCAGTCTTAATGGTTGATCTGAGATGAAGTGCCCGGGGCAGTCATGGGGTTGCATGGTTTGTCTTAGCATTACTCGGTCCGATACTAGAGCGTTAGATCCGGATAGCAGCCTTCTAGAACGGATAGGCAAGCAGCGCAAGGGATGGGAGGGAGAGTTGGCGAGAGTTTGTGTTGCAGCTGTGGTCAGTGGTCGCCCTGGAGAAGAGCCGGAGAGAGAAAGGGCAGAATAGAAACTGTTACACCTGGTGTTAAGGTGGGTAAACAAAAAATGGCAATAGCGGCGACATTCAGGTTCTTACAAACATTACAGGGTTTAGACGACTGTCTTGAATTGCGCAGGAGGGGGTGTTTCTTTGACGGGACGTGTGCAACAAACTCACCGTTTCCTTACTACCTATAAGACATATGGTTCAGTTAGTCCCAGGCTGCACGGTTCTTGTTTGTAGCGTGTTTGTTTTTCATCGTTTGACATGGTCACAGATGTAGATTTCAGTGGCCTGATAGGACGGCTAGCATAAATGTGGGGAAATAAAAGTGAAACTCGTCTACCCTACGGGACTGGTGTACGTGCAACAGGGAATCAGTTATAAGCGCTCATTTGTGAACTGCCGTCGATTTTTGCTACTCCGAATTTTCAGGAAACGGCACCACTGAAATAGATCGCGGACGGCAGCGTGGTCTGGATGCTAGGGCAGGGGGTGCACGAGATGTTAGGATCAGTAATTTGTGTTTTGACGGGATGATTGTACCTTGTACCACGTAGTGGTTTCGGTACGCTTGCATGAAAAATTAAGAAGGACGACGGAAGTTGTTTTAGACGTCGGCTTACGTATCGCCTTTGGTAAGACAGGGCCATGTCAAAAACTAGAGGAGGTGTGATGTAACATAAGTAGACATTCCGATGCGCTACTACCCCGGACCGTCCAGCAAAGCAGCCAGAAACTTATCTACCAAACGGGATCAGTTCTGGGCTGATGACATACGTCTATTGTAGAAGGCGGCCCATTCCTCCGAAAACCGAATATGCTTTTTTTGCGGTACTCAAACCGATCGCAGCGAAAACGTTTTGCCTAACAGAGGAATAGTTGAAACCATATAGTTGCTTTCCATATTCCCTCCGTCTGACCTTGATATTCAGCCTTATATATATTCTTCGGAATTTCTGGGGGTGGTCTTGTTTACCCACGTTCTGAGATGCTGAAGCGAACATGCCGCAGTCATCTGGGTTTTCGCATGTACGGATTAAAACAAACCGGATTTGGGATAAGCACGCACACGGGAGATGGTGGCTTGCTTCGCAAAGGACAGGCATACACGTAGGGCTCCGTCATCATGAATTCTGTGCTGCTTAAAACTTGCTAATGTGGACCAGTTTGACGTGTAAGCGAATCCGTTCGTTTTTTTGACGCAAACAGTTTTTTAATGAAACTTGGTTGGGCAATTAAGGAAAACGAGTCTACCAGGTTCGCATAAGCATGTGACTGGGGACCAAGATGAGTTGGTAAGAAGAGTAAAGGGATCCTCTAATGTGTCATCGGATGAAATGTCTGTGAAGAAAAAACGAGTTCCGGTAATCCCTGACATAGAGTCACCATCCTCTACGTTGTCAAAGTAAGCAGACGGCATAGAAATCTACGGCGAAAGGATTCAGGGTTGAGAAGACCGGCATAAACAGGATTTATCGCGATCATACCTGCAGTAGAATCCAGCATCCTTCTGTTATTACGGACCATAATATGTAGTGTTGGCTGAGATCTAAGCTTGAAAACTTTACTGTAGTAAATCCTTAAATCTTAAACCCTTTTTGTACGCCCGAGTCTCTGAGAGATTCGGGGCGTATAAATGAATAAAAGTTAGTGCAGTCAACAGTCTGCGAACCTCGTTTTTGGAGGCGAAGTTAGATTTTGATAAAAGACGTAACTGTCGGGGCAATGAATTCTAAAGGGAAGAATATCTAACAATAAAAAATGTTCTGCATTGCATGTTCTCACTGTGTCAGTCGCGACCATGAGTTTAGTGTTTTGATGGGAGTAGAGTTTGAGTTCTGAAAAGAGGGGCAGAAATGCAGATTTAATCATTGATGAGACTATTGATAGATATCAAATTTACCTTCGCATGCCAAAGCCTCAGAAGCTCAAGACTCAGCGCTGTACACCGTTCCTAGTAACTTAGATTCGCGAATTGCCTATTATCCGCTTTTCAAATGCAAGCTGAACGCTTTCTTTGCAAGTCTGTCGCATCGTCTCATGCTGGAGCAGATCAAGGATCACTACTCTAGAATAGACGTGGTGTGTATTTGAAGAGGCTTAAATTACTGCCGTTCAATTTGAAGGTCCTGTGTAGTGACCCAACTATTTTGTTGGCTTTAGAAACTTGAGTAAGTGCGCGCTCCGAAAAGTTGAAAATGCAAGAGAAGGTTATAATCAATTCTCAGACCTCGTTACTGATGGGGATGATTTCACGTCAAACTTTTATTCTCCTTATGAATAAGGTGTACGTATAGCACAGAACGCAGTTTTTTTCGGCTGAGAAGTTCAGCTTCATTCGTTGGTCAAATTATTGAGGGTCGATTAGTCTTGGGCTATTTCGCAACAGTAGAGCCTACAGCCTCAGGCTGGAAGGTGTAAGTGATTTTAATGCCATCGGCGGATAGGAAAGGAACACCGTTTCGGACAATGTTGAAGACATCCTTTAGGTACAACAGAAAGAGCAGGGGGACCAGTACACTGCCTTGGATTACACCACTAGTTACCGATCCGGGGTGGGAGGTGAAACTATTTAATTGCACTGATTTCTGGAGAATTTCCGGTAA
Organism: Fasciolopsis buskii; assembly: GCA_008360955.1. Lineage (NCBI taxonomy): Eukaryota > Metazoa > Platyhelminthes > Trematoda > Plagiorchiida > Fasciolidae > Fasciolopsis > Fasciolopsis buskii. Next base: position 25,828 of record LUCM01009660.1, on the reverse strand, counting down.
TGACGTGAACCGTGAGAGTATAGGGCCGGTGAGCCCGTAGGACTTCATCTTGTTTACAAGCCCACAGTGGGATACTTCGTCGAAAGCTTTTACCATATCCAAGTAGACTATCATCAGCGACTTTCCGGCATTTCGACCTTATCCCGGCAATCAGTCATAAACGTAGCGCAAGATTTCTTTTAGAGAAAATCATGGTGGCCAGTTTTGACAAGTTTGTGGTCCATAAGGTATGTGATGAGATGCGTTTTAATCGATCGCCTGATGACTGTAGAAACAATCGGGGTGTGGCTGATCAGTCTATAGTTGGCTGAGTCAAGTCGTAAGCCTTTTTTACAAATGGGTATCAAGACAGATGTTTTTCATTGGGAGGGAAAAATACCGCATTGAGCAGAGAAGATGAACATATTTGCCAACTGTTTTGAAATTTACCCCTCACCCAGTAAAGATGGTTGGGAGTGACGAGTCTATTTCAAGGTGATAGCTGACTTCTGTTTTTCCACCAGGGAGTTATCCATTCCAGTAAGAAGGAAACTGCCGAGAATGTTTCCAAGACCAAGCATGATAGGCACGAGGTTGGAGGATTGCTATCGGTTGTTAGAGATGAGGCAAAGAATCTGCCAAATGCCTCAGCAATTCCTCTAGGGTTATTGGGATTAATGCTATTGCGGGTTAGGTGGAGGATAGAAGTAGCGGAGGGCCTGGCCTGGTTTGCTCTTCGTCTGACTAATTTTGCCAGAGGTGCCTGTGGGTTGGGCTGGTTCAGAGCACGTAGTTCTGGCCTTCTACTAAGGGAGCCTATTATCGTTTCTAATTATGTTGACAGGCAAAGGATCCTGAGAGACTAGAAACGTCCCTGGAGCTAAGAAAGTGCTCCTGGAGCTTGGTGACTATGCAGCTCAGCCGGTCATGGTTGTTCTTTTACGTGAACACCGAGTAAGTCTGCGCCCGCACGATATGGTCAGTGCATTCTTGCGGGAGCGAATAAAGCTTGTCAGTTGCAATTGGCAGCTCAACTGCTAGGTAGAACAGCCCCAACTGTGCAGCAAAGTTGTCAGACGACCGCTGTTTGGCCTGAAGGGGGGCCTAGATGTCTTGGAAAGTTAGTATGAATGTGCAACTGACAGCAGGTGGTCGCATCTAGGGAACCTACTTTCAATGGATGGGCGGGCATGCAATAATCCAGTAGTGAAAATAAGGTCTAGGAAATTTCTGTTATTTATGTCTGGTCGGACACGTTTTGTATCTATCCGCCATACTGAATGTAAGCCAGAAAATGCAGCAAGGGGTTAAGATCAATGAAAGTTGGACTGGAAATTCCTGGAGTATTGAGGTCTCCTGACAAAACTTTGGGACCTGGTAAAGTGGAAGAGTGGTTAGTTTTGTCATTTAACAGTAGAAAATCATTCCGACAGGGGCCTGGTGTTCGGTACACGCGTCCAATCAGGAAGTAATCACTACCAATACCAGCCATAATCCAAATGGTGCATTGAATGCGAATTAATTGAGTTTCTTGGCATAATGAAGCTGGTATTGAATTGCAGACCTACTGAAGGCAGCTGCCCCCATGGTGAGATTGGCGGATTTTTCTGAATAATGTTTGTCTAGGAGTGAAAATTGCATCGTCTGGAGTGCCATCATTTAGCAAAGTCTTGGTGATTAGTAGGAATTAGTAATTTAAAGAGTGCCAACAGACAAAGGGATTGCATTATCTTCAATAGAGAACGAGCATTTAGTAGAAACAACGAAAACTGGGGGAATCATTTTGAATTTCAGTCAGTTTTTCCGGCTGGTTCTGCCTTTCATTTGTGGCCCTCTTATTCGGGAGGTTGGCGTTTTATTTGAGTGATGGGGTGTTGGCCTAGGGCAGAATAGTGGCGTATCGGCAAATAGTAGACCAGGGTAATATAATCCTTCGACGTCATCTTTAGCCACAGAGTAAGTTGTCACCATGTGCAACAGTGGCAGTAATGTTTGTTTTGAATGACTATGAAGGATAAGGGGGGAAATGCAATGATGCAGAAATGCGTAAAATTTGGTCGTTTCAGTGGTTGTAATAGAAAATTTAGGTGAGGCCCATATGATGAATCCGGTGGGGGGCGGTAGTTCCCTAGAAAAATGGTCGGAATGGGGGAAATCGCTGCTACCAGGAGTGAAGCAGCGTCCGCGAGGGAGTTCAGGCGTGGAAACAAGCGGCATTTTGTTAGGATAAGGTTTGTATGAGCAATAAAAATTGAAAAATGGTTGGTGAGACATAGTTGGCTGGAAGCCAAGGAGGGGTGGGGGCATGATAGCCGCAGGGGCCGGGTGAGAGCACCCGCCGGAAGGAATAATTAGTTCCGTTATACTTCCCCTTCAGTGCATAGTGAAGGGAGATGGCCGGTCCGCGTAGGCAGTGAGAATATCAGTATAGAGAAGGTTGGCAGTTATGAGGTTCCTCAAAGTGGATCGCACGAAGCCGGTGGACGGAGGGCTATTAAAAAACCATAACGGAGGGAATGTACGGCTGGTGACCTCCGATGACGGAGCTCGAGATCCGTAGATTTTGACTATGGGTTATTAGGTAGAGTTGTAATAGTGGTTGAGGACCACTGGAGGAAGGTAGGCATGGAGATAATGGGCAATACGTCATTTGGTTGATGGACTCTAAACTTTCAGTACATGCTGGCCCGCTGCTAAGCATAGTAACAACCTGCTTCTGCACAAAACCGGCAGGGATATTGATCATCAGGACTGATTTATTAATAATGTTCAACCTCTTTTCCTCAGACCTGGTGGATGGGGTCTTCATCTTGAGCACATCCTTCCACCTCATGGACTATTCAAGAAACAACTTTGATCCTCGTCCCCACATCTTTCTTGCCGCTAACCTCTTTACCTATGAAGTGATTTATCTCTAGAATGCCTTACACGAAGAAGTTGCCAGTTCACGTAGTTAATTCAACTTCAAAGGGAATCGTGACATTTGTCTGGTCTTTGCCATTCAATCTCTTTCATCAACGACCATCTCCCGAAATCCATAGCACTTTCCCTCACTCTCCGTGGTGCTACATTTAGTGCGACCGAATTAATCATAGTTGTGTGAAAGTCTTGGGTGATGTAGATAAATGACGTACAACAAACCAACTGATAACCACAATTTCAGTTAACAGGTCGTGAAGACCGTCGCCTTCGAAAATCAGAAATAGGTGAAGCGAACACCTATCCTTGCCGGATGACAAACCTTGACGAGTTTGGACACTAGTGTGGACTCAACCAATAATCTTCATTCCGTTGCCTCTGCTAGAAGAACAAGGACGGAGAGAGTCCTAATTATTGTTCCGGCAGTGGTGTATATGAGCCGAGAACAAAACGGTCAAAAGGATGCCCCGCCGGCGCAACAACTCCCAGGCTGCTTGTTTTAACATCTAGGGCATCACGAAAGAGTGCATACGTGCACCTACCAGCGACCACCACCAATGAAGAACGGTGACAGAAGCAAGCTGTAAAATCAGGAGCGGTGTGCGCCAGCCGGCACGAAAGGGAACCAACAGAACCTATGAGACAAAATCCAAGTGATAGTGGCTAACCAATAAGCTCAAACAAACATTCACGGGATCAAAAAGAAAATGGAGTAAAATTGCGTGTATGTTTCTATATAAATAAGCACACGAACTAAGCATTTGTATACATCAATTCCTTGAAATTGCATTCGTGTGATTCCAGGTAGAGTGGGATGTTTAGTATTTTGCGACTGAAAAATTTAAGTCGGATGACCACACTGCTGACCAGCAACTCGCTGAGAGCAGGGGACAAGTGGATACGGTGGACAAGCGATGTTTTAGGGACGGAAAAGAACAAAATGTGCTTCTGAGGTTGAAAGCGGAAATTGAACCTACTCAATGCAGTAAGACATGGCCTGAGGGTTCAGGAGAAGGGGAGGGGCACAATGGACCTAACATTTTCTGGGCAGAAGCGGGTTGGGAAGCTCGAAAGAGTAGAGACCAAATGTCGCCATCTCCTGGCTGATATCTTCAGGCCAGGCAATGTTTGTTGATCTGCACCCAATCCAATTTGTTGTCCTCGCTATTCCATGCTGGCTTATTGCCCGTCTGCAGCCGAGTGAGTGAGAGTGATCAGCAAAAGGATTGCTTGATTTGGATCTCTCCTTTCTCACTCCTAATTGTTTATCAACAATGGAGCAATTGCGGGGCATCCGGTTTCTTTATCAACATTCTCTTTAAGATTAAGCGGACGATCAATAATCGATTGTCCTTTGTTTATCAGCTGGCTACGCGGCGGATATACGCCGACAAGTCACGCAAAGAAATTTCTAACTGAATCCGAAATTATGATTCGCATCCAGGTTGCCGCTCAAGACTGCAGAGCGGCTGGTCCTGGCCACGAGAGGTTCGGCCAGAACTCCTATGCTCTGTTGTCCATTGTCTTTCTGAGTGTTACCCCAATTACTCTGCCCACCTCAGCCGCAAGTCTAAGCCCATCCATTCGGTGCTCGGCAGTCAGATCCATCCCCTCAAGCAGAACACATCGGGCGCGCAATTTGGCCGAATCGATGCGCGGGTGCCGCTGTGTTCAACTACTGTAGATGTTTCTCAGGCTAGGTGTCAATAATTTGATTAACCCAACCGCCAGCATCATTACTGGTAGTAATTTCCCGGTCCTTTCCCGCAAGTGCAACCCCATACACCGGTCCCCTGCTACTTCATCCCCAGAAGCCTTTTACTCCGTCCTAGAAAATGGACACGAGGGGAGAAAATGTGGTTACTTCCAAATTGAGCCGAAATTCTGTCTCCGCTTCGGCGTTTCCTTCCCTTTTCGATAGAATTTAGATTTCCGAAAAAGCCTTCGATTTTATCTGTAATTTGGCATGTGCTTCTGCTTCTGTACCAAGCATTGCCCTGGCTTCTTATTTCTTTTCAGCCCATTGTCAAACGTTTCTTCAAACTCTCCTCCACTTTCGCTCGCATTTGCACTTTGCGCAGTGCGCCTTATTTGCAACAAAACGTTTTCGCACAGAGTATGTTCGTTGACTGACGCGATTTCTTTTCATTGCTATCATTCCCACCAATCACATTCTAGCAACCACGCAGCAAACCACGCATATTTTGTTCTCACCACCCCAGTTGACATTTAGTGTTTTGCTGGCCAGGGCATACCCCACTGATTCCAGGTATTATTTTTCTTGTTTCTGTGCTTCTTTTAGTTTTACCTCATCTACTAGGTCATTTCTGCCCCGTGTTACCTTCCATTTGTCGTTAGCATTATTCTACGAAAACTTCAATTTTGTCGTCGACCTACTGTTACTGCGTCTGACGTGCATACATATAGTCCCCCAGCTCCAAGGCCAAATCCGGGCGCATAACCTGGATTCAGATCTTCCATGCATCGTTCTTTTTCTGGCTTCATTTGGCTTCCTAAGTTACATTAGAATATATCTTGCAGGTTTCCTAACTGTTCACACTTGCAGGTTTTCTTTTATTGACGGCGGTGTCACTCACCTCATGATAATGCAAGCTGCAGGTCTTTCGGTCACGCTGGAGAAACATGTCGTCGCGGTTTTGTATAATACATAGGCAGCCTGTATCTGTCAGCCAACATATAAGGACTTTTTACAGAAAGCTCTGGTCCCCGCGGCATAAGAAAAACCAACGCAAGCTTCCGGAACTTTCTTCATGAGCGGCGGCTTTGGCAGGGTTAGATGTGCCTCCTGAGATGGTCCGGGGTAATCGCCTGCCAGATAACGTCGGCAGACTGACTGGCAGGGCAGCCCGCCTGAGTTGTGATTTGCGTGGGATAAGATAAAGAGTAGATGCGTGCAGTAGGCCTTCGAAAAATAGACGTTATTTGTCGGGTCAAGAATCACAAAGCATTCCGAATACTCAGCCGGGTCGTTAATCCTACTCGTTGTACGAAGGTGTATCAGTGCAGGGTGGCTAACGTTTCATTATCTGAAATAGGTGTCATATCCATGGATGACCCCTTTAGTTGGGTTGCATCAATGGTCTTCAGGCGGACTGGTTCTGACCGGCTGGTAGATCTTTGCTATACTAGGGTATCCAACGGAAGTGGTGGCCAAAGTCCGTAGGTAAAGACGGTGATGACTTTGTGCCTAGTGACCAGATGAGTATCAAACCAAAGCCTTCCAAAAGTGTTTCACGCGTTAAAGGGGGAAGCTAATCATAGCAGCATACTAAATCGGATAAAACAGCAATTCCGTGACAATTTTAGGATCCTGTTGCGTTTGAGTTAACTCAGATCGAGGATGGTATTAAAGCGTACACATTCTTTCATCTGTACCTCCATGACTACTCGGGGCCAGAGTAAAAAGTGCCACTGTTTTGGATAACATAGATGACACTGTGGAAAAATCCACTTATTTTTCAGCTTACCGTTACAATCTAGATTTTCATAATATAATGTTAAATTGTATGCATTACACAAAGGAGCAGACCGAAGAGAATTTTCGGAGAGTTTTGAGTCGGGCGCACTGCGGTGAGCCTTTGGGGTGACTAGAAACAAACGTTTGCAAAACAATATTGGCTAAATAAAATAAAATCTAATCATATACGTGTACATTTCGTAGGCCGCCGCTCTCATGTGTGAGCCCTGGATTGACTGTTTTAATTGCTATTAGTGATAATGCAATTATATTTTCGTCTGTGCCTCCCGCTGGGCGCATGTTTGGGGTTCATTTTATTTGAAAAAATTACTGATTTTGTTCTTCAGGGCTCCATAATACTGAAGCTCAGATTTGTTTTGATTTTGATTCTGAATAAATTTCACCGTGCTTCAGTCTAGTAACAGATCAAATTTCAATCTCCCTAGTGTTGGTTTAACAACTGTCGGAGCAATATGGTGTCCGGAAAGAAGTTGCGATCCAAAACGGCATTTTTCTTTTGTATTCAACTTATTTTATTAAAGATACAACAATGTACATCAGTTTTAAGGAGGGAGTCAGCGGCCGACAGAGGGAAAAATTTGTGAAACTGGAACATGAACCCCGTAGCTGCACATGTGATAACTAATATCAAGTAAGCAATTGCAAGGGCCTAAATCAAGGTCCAAAAGCATAGGTTCCGAATAAGCGTTTACATCGGGCGGCCCCCAAACGAAAAGCCGGACTCGGAGGGTGAAAGCAGGCAAGCGGCTTTTCATACAGACAGCACGACCGTGAAACCTAAATTAAACATTATTCGCAACAGACTGATGTCAAGAAGCCGGACATGGACCGTTCACGGATGAATTCCACATAAGCATGAGGTCTCATTGGACATTGTGGAAGCTAAAACGGTGTAACCAAGGGAACTAGGTGGTAGGGCATCCGGCACTGGGTATGTCGTTTCCCAGCAGGCATCCAGAGTTCCTTTAAATCCAGCACCAAAATTACTATCAACCATATATTCTGGCAGTCAGCTCCCCAGTGGGATCACCCTAATGATGAAGAACCTGATCCCTGTCGGAAGCATTGTGTGGTTGCTCTGCAGCCCTAAGCAACGTCCTCTGGTGCCCTGTCTGGTATAATAGAAAAAACACCTTTTTAATGCATATGACTGGAAGGCCCTTAATCATTTTGAACTTCCCAACTAGATCACTGAGAGTGTATTGACTTCTGTGGGAGAAAATGCCGAGGTCGTGGAATCTGTTTTTGACAAGCAATCACGTTGGTGATCGGTTTCGGTAACCGTTTCTGGAATAAGGCTTTACCCAGCATTGACTAATAGATGGCACCATTGTTGGGGTTCACGAAATGGACGGCGAGACAGATTACGCAGATGAGACAACACCGGGGGATATTAGGAATTTCTTGCGTGAGACATATCGAGTACTCTGCTCAATTTGTTGACTGTATTCCGACAACACTGGCAGAGGAGGCATCTGTTAGCGCCAGTTTTTGGTGACGAACGGATGTTTTAGCTACCAAACAGAAATATAAATAACCGACATCATCAAATACACAGTCATTAGATATGTAGTTCACTGGAAGAGATTCGCACATGCAGAGATGTGGCTGCTGCGCAGGATGGCCAGGTCAGCATGTGATGAGGTGGTATAGGCCTGCTCCACTTCTAATCCCCCTGTTTGGACAAAAACAGGTATAAATTGCAGTGTATGGCATCCACATAAATGAGCGCTTATACGATAGTATACCATTAACCATTTTGTCCAGAACCAAAAACGACACACCCAGCGTGCTCAGCGAGCGTGAAGGAGAAAGAAAAGCTTAAATTCCATCGTAGTTCACTAAAATATAATAATGCATCTTTATTAACCTGCGACAATCAAGAGCAAAGAAAATCAAATTCGCAATCGCATGATGCAGAGGAAACGCGAAAAATGGAAATCAAAAGGGATTAGGGGATAAGTGCGGCCTTAAGTTATTGGAGAAGCACGCTGGAAAGTAGAATCAGATGTTGCAAAACGATGTGGAAATTGTAGGCATGCCAATGAGAAAACAAAACTAGAAAATTTATTTCACAAGACTATGCAGAGGTTCCCGGGACTGTTTGCAAGCAGCGGACTACGGGTCATTTCGTGGTTACGTGCACTAAATATGCGCATCGACGGTGTAAAATATGGCCGGAGTTCAATGGCGGATGTCGAGATATGGCCCGGGTTCCCAAACGACAGAAGCGTTAGGTAATGGACGGAAACGTTGAGCCTAGGAGATGAGAAATAATGGTAATATGATAGCTGAACGGAAGTAGTGAAAGCCAGGAGGAATGCCACGCAAACTAGATGAGACACGTATTTGACAACAATAAACGGCGGATGAAATGCTGAAGATGGAGAAAAACTGTTAGGATTGTCCCAAACTCTCTGGTGGATGTTTTATGAAGCCTTGTATATGGAACTCCCAAGACTAGTGGTTGTGTCTGCATGCAACTGGCGGTGGGAGGTGCGCTCGACAAGAGAAAGATTGTGTAAGAACATTCCTTAATACACTAGCCAAGGATGTCTTGTTGCCGTCATTTTTGTTGTCGCAGCATTTAATCTAAGTCAGCAGTACGGGTAGGTAATGTGAGATGCACGAGCCGTCCCAGGGGCAATAGTAACGGTGCTTTTGTCCAATCGCAAAGATGTGAGTTAAGGTATCAAATGCGATTAGCGGTGTAGTTTCGATTGAACGGGCCAACACTCGAGCGCCAGTCCTAGCTAGCAGGTTCCTAGCAGGAGTAATAGGACAGCAGATTTGGAATTGACATTACG
>LUCM01009660.1:0-14994 GCA_008360955.1 Fasciolopsis buskii | reverse complement strand
GACAATTATCGGGGACAGAATCGTTAAAGACGGTACGCTCTACTCCAGGCGCGAGATCTGAAACGCAAAAGAGAGGCGTAGTCTGGCTTTGATGAAAGCATGGGGCTATGATGATTACTGAAACTTGTCAAGGGCGGTAACTGGCAAATCCTGGGGGATGCGTGGGAAGAGGCCTTGGAAAATGCCGAGAAGAAGCTGGTTAGCAGGCAAATGCATGAATTTTTGGGGGTAGGCGTTACTTTTGGAGTTTGCAGGAGTCAGGAGAGTAGTTTTTCATCCGAGGACAAGCAGGAGAAGGAATCACCTAGTAGATTTCAGGCACCTATTACAATCGGCGAGTGTTCCACCCGCAAACTAGTGTCGTGGCGGTGCACCCGTCATTGGGCCTGGCTCGAAACTATCCGCATTCACTACTGTGTACTGAGAACAGCCTGTCCGATGTCCACGGTGGAAGAACGTGACAACTAGATCCGAGCTTAGGTATCTGAATTACGAACAGGAATTCAGACTTTCAAATGAAGGATCGTAATGTTTTGCTGGGCTGTGTGTAAGGCGGTCACCAACGGTCAGTATGCGAAATCCCCTCAGTAAATTCGGAGTCCCCACTGTACCATTCATATTTGTACATCTGTGTTACAGTTAATACGAAGTTATTCGCTACAACCGTGGACATAATGCCACATTAGAATATCACATATGAAACAAAAATACGTCAGTTACGCATGGTAATCATGGGAATGCCTTTTAAAGACGAATTAATGCAGTTTCGTTGCTTGTCGCATTGTTACAGATTCTTGCGCTGCCAACATCAGTCGTGAGCTGCTCGCATCAAATGCACTTATTGCGGATGCATATTCAACACAATGGGGTCATTGCATAGCCGGCCCGCATTGAGACGCACAAAAAGTTCGCTCCATGTCTGATCAATGTCTGAGAGCCAAAACTATCCCGTTCGATTCTGTGTAGAATAAACAATCCCTCTGTAAAAGTGTACACGAAAGAAAAACTGCTTAACTTAGGCTGACGTGAGCGTCTGTCACACACCACCGACGGATCTCAAGGAAGCCTCCCTTGTTTTACAGCGATCTCCTGTTTATCTAACGCCGTTTACAGGCTATTTCGCATGGCTCGACGACTTATTCTAGGTATAGCAACACAGAATGTTTGCCGTCAAAAAGTCTCTTCCCAGATACAATTGATTGTCCGAAGATCACTAACATGCAGCCTATCCACAATCTGCGTATTTTCAGTGTGAGTCCAACGGATATAAAAGCCACTTTGTAACTCAATAAGATGCAGGGTAATGAGCAGTTCCTAATGCATGTCGAAAGACTTTGCTAGTAGAGGTCTTAGGACGGCTGCATTTTCTTGCCAATATTTCACTTTTAGTTTTTATATCAATTTGACTTCGAGAATATCATGTCCCTGTTAAATCTGCTTGTAAAGTGACTTTCTAAAGAATTCCGCATGCTCGCATACTTCTCCTTATCATATGCGATCGCACGGGCACCATGGTACCGAAGGCTATCCGTGGTAATCTTAAAGATGCAGAGCAGGATAATACCACTACAAACCGTGCTCAAAATTCCAGCCGGGGTAATTGTGGGTTTGTCAGATAAACCATAGTGCATCGATTGATCAAGGAAAATTCGGTGTCACCTCAAAGGACTTTCAGTTTTGCGAGATATTTGAGCATGTCCGAAGGTGGTCTTAATCTCTAGTGGAGAACGTGTGTATGTCAAAAATGCATGAATAACAACAAAATGCTGAATACTTTAGTTTAGTACTAAAGCCGCTCGCAAGGTCAAAACAAGATCTAAACGTGCCAATAATAATAAGACTTTGTGTATCTGAGGCCTTAACACATGTTTTGATTCTCCTAATGGTCTTGTTCATTCTTCATTGTACTTGAAGCGATTGAAGTTTCTTCGGAGATTTCCGGTGAAAGAATGATATTACCTCAGGATAGTCGGCATTCGCTCTGCTAATCGTGATATTCACGATAGATGCTGAGAAAATTTTGATGGAACCTAGATTTCGAGTTGCCCATTCGATATAAGAATTTTTTGTTTATGGCAGAATAAAACCTTAATTTTAATCTCGGATTACGAAAAACATGCGTGGAAGAGTCAAGTAGAATGAAAACATTCCAATTAGAAGACTGTTTAAGTCGATCAGAGGACAATAAATACTCCGACCTTACTCATCAAACTCTTATTGATATTCTAGAATAACGAATTACAATCGAACAATCAGTTCTTGATCTAATACATAAAACATTCACATAATTCTGGTTAGACAGCCTACTTTCAGGTTCCGGAAGCAAAAAAAGTGCCAAAGCTAACGAAAAAAATTGGATACTAAACTAGCGATTATTGTTGTTCCAGTGACTGAGCAGAATCTAATGTTCGACATGTTTGAGTAGACGAGTTGTATGAGGTGTATGAACAGTCGGTCCAGATGGATTAGACTCGCAAACACGTACACTTGGTTGAGTAATCTGGAGTGAGCTTTCTAAAATGTTTTCATGGCGCCTTCGGCATCCCCTCCCCGCGTTCCGTTCCTAATTAACAAGTAGTTGTTTTCACTTTTTCCAGTCTTGATTTCAATGAATCGCTTCGTTCTTCAATCTGGTAGAAAGAAAAACAGTCATAGGATCACATAATAGGGTTCATACTGCCAATTAAAACAGCCCGAAAATGATGCACGAATTACATTTGCTTATTTATTAATTTATTGTTTAGATAATATACAAAAATAGGGTTGTACATATTCAATCAAATGTTGAAAAGTTGGTCGACTTCGGCGCGTTTCGAGCCCACTGAGGGCGCAGCAAACGCATTCCATGCCACGTGTGTTTTGCGCAATTTAGGCGAGTCGCAACTAGTGCAGTGCTGAATAAAATCCGTGGATGTCATTCGGTCGTGTCTCCCAGCCCTACTGATAGAGCACACGCGACAGTATGTATGAGTTTGGTTGCGTCGAAGTGGAAAATCCTAACCACTCCAACAAGCCTAAGAATGGATATTGACTGGTAACAACAGGTTACCATCCGGACCTGCAACCGGAAACTGTGCGCAAGATTAAAATTTCAGAAAAGCTACGAAAAAAAGAAAAATTTAGCCCGAGAAATGAGCGTGACCATTAAACACTTAGTTTCAGACTCGCAAACGATGTACGTCTGAATATGGATTATCTTTTAGTCGCTTGGCATCCCTTCGAGGGTACCGAAAGGTCGAGAGGCCGGAGAAATCGTCAAATGATTTTCCTGGAAAGCCCTTATTTTCCTGATCCCCAGTGTGTAGTTTCGCCCTGTTTTTTCTACCACTATCACAATGTTTTCTTTGGTGATCGGCAGAAGAGTGGTTAAACATCAAGCAGCCCCGAACATCCAACCAGCGACCAAAGTTTGCTTTGGCGTTACTTTAATTCACTGGGCTTCCAGTCCTCAGTTTCATGTGGAGTATTTTCCTGTTTCGGAACCACCAGATGTGCCGTTATCCCTACTTGACAGTGAGGCCCAGGACACTCTTGTGAGAGTATTCTAAACGAAGGTGCAACAGCTGCGACGCTCTCCTGCCTCTGCCGCTGTCTGGCCAGTGTCGCACCCATTGCTGGCGGGTTCATTTCCGGCTTTCCTGAGAGAACTCGGTTTTCTTTTTGAACCTCCGCATCTTGGCCTCTGACGCTTTCCTAGATTTAAAATGCATATCAGACGGGGTCCACATTTTTAATCAGGCGCAGTTCAGATTCCGCTTTCCAAATCTAATGATGTTTATCCAGCGACCTCCCGTATCACACCAAGCCGCATTCGTTGGGAGCAGCTCGTTGACTTTCCACGTACTACTGCTCGAGGCTAGCCCCGCTTTGATTCACCATCCTCGGCTGGCTTTCGCAACTCGAGGCTATATCTTGATCACAAATGGGCGCGGCCTCCCCCTCGAGGATATCCATCACCTAAAGAACACTGGTGCCCGGGTTGAACAGCAGTAGGAAGGGCTTTTGTTACGCAAAATAAAAATGCCGTGAGCTATAGCTAGTAGAAAAAGGTGGCCAGTAACATTAAAATGTAACCTTTGCCAACATTTAAAAGCAAAGTTAGTTCTCAATGGCGTCGGCAATATAAGCAGAAAATCGACCGAATAATCATTCACATCGAACCCTTCAATTTCTAAAGCCGAATTTCTTGATGTACTTCTCATAATATTTTTTCTTACCTTTAACGGTTACGGCCACCCGCGCATCGCTGTGACTTCGCAATGTACTGCTGAAATAATGACAACGTGGACACTCAACCGGTGCAATGAAGAGTTTCTGGAGGGGTGGGAGGTTGAGTATATGTGACAAGGACGTGACTAGAAAGCATATGAGCAACATGTACTTGGCAACTGCGCTGGGCGACCGACTTACGGTTGGACGAGCAATTCAGAGAAGAAAATCCTCGCAAATTTCCCAGCTGTCACCGAGACCTAGTTGCGGCCGGGGGAGAGTGAAAACAATTTATTGGCGCAGGATTATTCATTTTTAGAATGGATAGAGCGGATGGGAGACTAGGAGGAAGGACCGTGATACTAGTGGCTGAAAATTAGGAGGCGCATGAGGGCCAAAAGCTGCATACCCCAAATATGCAAGCTCTGGAAATCATCATCGCAACGGGTGGTTCGAGGATCTCAGTTGTAGATGTGTACCGGAGCCCAGGGTCGACGCAAGTGGAGGACGGGGAAATGTTGCTCTTTCTCCGTGTGGTCACAGGGTCTGCGGGCATGCTTCTCATACTGGGAGATTTCAACGCCCCTGAGATTGAATGGGTTTGCGAGACATTCCCGGAAGGTATCTGTGGGCATCAAATCCTACGGTTTATGCACGAGGGTGGGATGGTTCAACACGTTACCTAAGCGACTAGATGGAGATTCGGTCAAGCATCCTCAACCCTTGACTTTTTCCAGCGAGAACACCGAATGATATAGGGATCCATGGGTTGGAAGCTCCAGTATGTAGGAGTGACCACGCCGTAATCCGTATGCGACTGAGCTTTCAGGGCCTTGTTGACCCCCGATAAATATGGCAGGAACTTTTCAGGAATGGATGAAATTAGGCTGCCGGACCTGAACCTTCAACCTCGCTGGGAATTAGAGAAAGGTAGCAACTTCGTGGACCATCAGTGGGAGGCAATTAAGAGCAACCTATCAGCAATAACACACTATGTTGCACCCCTCCACAGAAACAAGTGAAGGGGCTAGCACTATGGTGGAGTAGCAGAATAACGAAAACCAGAGGGTGGAAACGCAAGGATTTCATGATATGTAAGAACACACAGGGCTACCGAGATTACCTAGGATATATAGCGGAGAGAATGAGAATGTCATGCATCCAACGACATTGCCGAACTGCCTACGAGGAGGGGATCGCTGGAGCCAATAATAAGAAACCCCAAAGCCTATTACAACTACGTGCAGTCCAAGATTGATCTGCGAAGGGCCGTAGATGGAGTAAAAAACAACTAGGTGATTAGGTCGGCCGACAGTCGGGAGAAAGCCGACTGCCCGTTGAAATTTTTGCAGGCAGTATACAGGCGGGATCAAGGGACCCAGGGATGACCACCAGGTCTCGTCACCCTTTTGGTGCACAAAGACAGGGACAGAATCGACTGCAGTAGCCATAGACCGGTGAGCTTGTCATCCACCATGCTGAAAACTGAAATACTCCTTCGAGACGTGATAGTAAATCATCTAGAGGCCAACAAATTAATGATGACAGAGCAGCACGGATTTTGGTAAAAACGCTGCTGTCTGACCTCATAAGGTTCCCGGAAAAAGTGGCAGGTAGAATTGATAGGGCCGAGAGGGCAGAAGTCTGCCATTTGAACTTCCAGAAGGCCTTTGATTCCATGAACCACAGGATTATTGACCAAAAAGTGAAGGATTTTGGAGTTGATGCTAAAGTGAAAGAGTGGATAGTACAAGTCTGAAGAGCAGGCCTTTCAGGGTGAAAGTCGAGATCTGTCTATCGGAGGGAGGATAGCTACACCGCGGGGTGCCTCAAGGGTCTGTTTTTGAACCACGGCTTTCTCTTAAATCTGTCAACGACATAGCTAGTGGATTGGAACATCCGTTTATCATGTTTGTTGACGAATTCAAACCATTACGGACAGCAAACAGGGAGGCTATCCCGAGGGATCTGGATAATGTTTACCAGTGGTCGGTGAGCTAGGATCTTTCGTTGCACTTGGACAAATGTCAGCGGCTCATGGAAGGTAGAGCGAATTCCCCTAGCCACATGGGTCCAATTGGATGTCAGGTGGCGACGGGGCATATCATCAGGCAAGAGACCTCGGGATAGTCTTGAGTGCGCACTTCAAACCTAGTCTGCAGTGTCAGAAAGCGGTCAAGAGGGCATGGTGTGACTCACGCCAACTTATGAGAACCGCAGGATCTAGGAGGCCTAACGTTCTTTTGCCACTGTTCAAGGCATTTGGCCAACCGCACTTAGAATACTGTGTCCAGGCATGGAGACCATATTTGGCAAGAGATAGAAAAATTTTGGAGTAGGTTCAGCGTTTTACACGCTGATTTGGACGTTTGAGGCGTATGGGATATGAATAGAGGCCGAGGGCGCTTGGCTTGTACTCCCTGGAAAGACCTAGAGAAAGAGGTGACTTAATACAGGCCTTCAAAATTGTTAAGGGCCTGGCCGAGATGCGAGATCACCATGGAGGCCTATTCCAGGTCGGGGGGGGGGAAGAAGCACTAAGAGGGGCTAGGAAAATGGTTGTGCGAGAACACGTAACCGCCGGGTTGAAGAGCAAAGCATTTGCCACATGAGCGGTGGATGGCTGGAATAAGTTACCAGGGGAAGTGGTCGAGATGGGGTCAGTGAGCGACTTCAAAGGGGGAATAGACAATTCATGGCTAGATGTGTTTGGAGAGGACAGTGTGTGAATTGTGAGGCTGGGGAGATGGTCGAGAGGAAAGCATTTCAATAATTGTCTCCTCCCTCGTAGGAACTGAAGAGGTTATTCAACCCTCCTATTGTCCAGGGAGCTCTCAGTGCAAGAACCTGGACGGTCAGGCATCTCAGCGTTTAATCCTGCGATCTAACTGCAATTTGATCTAAATTGAACTGTATTTCTTTGACTTGACCTTGACGAAGTTGGCCGGTTGCGTTGCACCGCCAGCGTTCGTGAGCCGCGTGTGGTTTGTAGATAACCGTATTTATTGATTTTGTAAGTGTCGGTGCAGGATTATGTTCCATGAAGTTTGACATGGATCCGCTTTTCGTATTTTTTACTCTGTCGATGATGCGCTCGTCCTTTTTCGTCTGCTTCGCGAATGTGGACATGCTATAGCACTCACAAATGTGAATGCACCTTGACGTGGCGACGGCTTGCCTATCTCCATGATCCAGCGAGCTATACAGGATAAGTTTTCGCGAGTTGGAACTCCAATCGTGCTTAGAAGGTGGGTGAGTAGAGGCCTGGTTCTCCCGGTCGGGGTTGATCTGAATTGGGCACTTACAAGCGCCCCATTATATTCGGGGAAACGAGTAGAAGAATAATCAATCGAAGTAGGTGGGCTATACCCCGCTGCCTTGTGGTCAGGCTGTTGTCAGAACCAAAGGTTTTGGTTGGAACCCTAGTCGTTTTTTTGCTTAGCGGCTCTACCCTAGCAGTACCAACCCATCAGTCCCTACATATAATTCCATCATGCGTCGGTTGTCACCCATTGCATCGAGCGCGGTGGTTGGTGATAGGTATGCTACTGCTCGGAGTCCCCTCTTTTATTCAACTTGTCTCTTCTGTCGCCAACCCAATGTTTGCCCGCTCTGCCCACCCCTAATGTCCCCACTAGTTACACGTTTGATACTCGTTGCGGTTCACTGTGAAATAGTGTAGTAGGTGGTTTCCAGTGCAGTAGCTCGCATTTTCTCAAGCCTCGTCAGCCTCTGCATCTGGGTTCCTTCAGTGTGCGCACTTTAATGCAGGCTGGCCAACAGGCGTGTTTGGCTCTGACAGTGGACTCACTTTCGATTGATGTCTGCTGCGTGAGTGAAACACGAATTCGAGATTCGGGTAGAGTAATTAAACTAACTCCGCAAAATGTCTCGTCAGGATATTTTCTTCGCACTTCAGGAGACGAAGCAGCTCACGCAGTGGGTCAACGTCGTGTAGGAATAGTCTTGAGTGAGAAGACTGAAGCAGCCCTTCTGGACTGGATCCCAGTCAACAGTCGCTTGTGCACCGTAAGGCTGCGGTGATCATTCGGCGCTTGGAAGGATAGTCATCTCGGCATGCGTTCCAACAGACTGCAACGCTAGCACACACAACACGAGTCTTTTCTAGGAGGAATTCGTCAGTCTTGTTCGGAAGAACAAAGGCTTTGACATTGTAATGGTAGAAGGTGATTTTAATGCACATGTTGAAAAACTGAATGTTTCGGAAGCCTGTTTAGGTGGGCGATGCACCTTGCCAGCTCAGCGAACAGATGACGGGGAAAGACTTCTCCAATTTTGTGCGGACAATAACTTATTCCTATGTAGTATGAATTTCCGACACAGTTCGCGTTGCACAGCATGGCGTTCTAACGCGATGGGTAGTCTGACTCGGATCGACCATATCGCAGTAAGCTGCCGTTGGCGTGGTTCTGTCCAGAAGTGTAGATCGTGCTGGATTACGTACGTCGAATCGGACCATGCGTTAGTGTTCATGTGGTAGGCAAACATCGGGATGGAATCCGTTTTCATGTTTGATGAACACGAAATAGTGGCCCAGAGTTATGCCTGTCCGATTGGTGGAAGCCATGGCATTTTTACTTCTCGATTGTACAACCCGAATTAGACCGAGCATGTTTCGGATTGCAGCAGCCTAGGCGGGGAATACAAGCCGGTTGACCCAGTAACTGGGAAAGCGAGACCCGAAGATAGGCCTCTTATTAGCTGGATTAAGAACACCGAAACGAGTCACATGGGTTTTTTGATCTCGGCCGAGGCAGACAGCAAAAACAATGTCATATATGCAGTGACCTTTATCACATATGCAGTTAGTTAGCCAGGGAGACAGTACCTTTGCAACTTGATGTCCAAGCGTGACAGCGGGTTAATCAGACAGCAGAAATGTCCGGGGTATAAATTAAGTTAACCAGTCACAGTAAAATAATAACTTAAAAAAATTAATGTTTTTATCGGAAGCGAACATGTGTAGTAATTTTAATACCTGCAGGAGCGGGAAAAGAAAATGGTACTGTGGTAGTCAATACACGAAATACAGTCTAACTGCGGACATACACTTTCTTTCAACAATTCTGATTCGAAAGGATGTGGCAACACAATTGCTACTATTTACGGTCCGTTGACATATTCTTCATTTTTTTCTAACACCTAGTTGAGGAGACTTTTTCGGCCCAGCCATGAGGATGTGGAACACCTACCTTATCCAAGTTTACTGCACATTTTATCGTTCCATGTTGATACGTCAACTATTGACCTAAACGTTGCTTCTACCAAGTAATGCCCGCTGTGGTAGCTAAGTGTTCGCCATACACAACATTTACCCCAATCGGTGAAGTTTATTAAGCTGCATGCAATTCGATAGAATAATCACTGACGCTGGTTCCAATATACGATCTCTAACCTGCACGTTTTTTACTCGATCGTTCCATCCAATCCGGGCGACACTACCCAAGCATTCAGGATGAAAAAATCTCCAGGCAATGAACACATACAGTCAAATTTCATGCCTCCTAACAGTACAAGAGAACTAACCACACAGGGATACAGAACATATTGCCCGTCGACTTCGGTAAAATATAAGGTCGTCGCGACGGATGCTTCAGTTTGGTACAAACTGCTCAAATCTTGAACATGCGTGTGCTCACTTCTGCTACCGTGCTACCTTCCTTAGCCACGCAACTGCTGAGGTAAGGGAAGCGATCGATAATGGTTAATTGCTCCTCATCGAGTATCAACTGTCGTAATACTGTCGTCCAGTTTTGCAACAGCGAAGGTGAAAAAGCACGTTGAATGGGGGAGCTAAGGCCTTCGTGAGTCTGCCTACCCCGCTTTGCGCATGTTCCGTACATTCAAACATGCAGATAAAATCGTAGATGTACCCTAGTTCGTAGTTTTCCATTATTTGCCAGTTCGACACATTCTAGAGACCTCCTAAAACATCTTCCAGTACCTCGTCCACAACGAGAATGGAGGTAGGACACCACTGATCGAATTAGAGTTCACCATATGCCCTTACGCGGCCATAGTTATACGAGTATAATATCCCTCAGGAGCTTCACGATCTCCTGTGGCATACTTTTTGAATAAAGAGCACTGAACTGAAGAGCGCTGCTTAGTTGACTGAGTTGGAGGCGCTTCCGAAATCGAGAAAAACCACGATCGTTGGGCAACAGCATGTGCGAGTATGCAGCATTCTAAGTAGTTGGCAAGGGGTAAAATGCTTGTCCATGCAACCTGGACTTGGGCGAAATCTGGGGCGCTGTTCGTATACTTTCCTCTCACGAATTGGTAACACAGCACAACACCATCCTTGTGTTTTCCAGAATCGAACTGGTCCCATGATGATTGCTGCAACCCTCGTGTGTTCCTTTCGATTATCGGAATAATCAATGACTCGTTCTATGAAAACGGAATGCACTCCTCGTCGCAAATGTTACAGAACAAAGAAATAGGCCTTTCCACTCAGTTTGAAAAGAACTGGAGAAAGTTCGTCGAGACCGGTCAAATTTCTTCACTCCAATAGTCAAGAGCTCAACACGCTTTCCAACTTCACTGTGAGGTCAGATTTGCAGTCGTTGACGCCGGAACAACCGCATTAGTGCGGGGTCAGGTAGACTGCTTCATGAAGTGTTCAGCCCAATGACCGCGCCTCTGCTGTCTGGTACATATAGGTTGTCCAGTTCTATCGCATACAGTTTAACTGGTCAGCTTTGCTCCCACCACTGTCGCGTACAAAGTTGAACAGTTTTTGACTGTCACCTGAAGCAGCTGCTGATTCCAATTCGTCGACTACTTTGATCCACCAATTTTCACGACTTTCCTTAGGGTTTCTTGTAGCCTGGCTTTCTCGATGTCGCCGTATACTATTCACCTCCTTTCGGTTCGAGAGCTAAAGTTTTCGCTCCATTAGATTCGTCAACTCATGGGAGATCCAATGAATTTGATGAATGTCAGGTTTAGGACCGCAGGCGAAATCTGCTGCCAGGTGCGTCGCCCGCTTGGTTCGGTCCCAGTGCTCATTTAGGTTACTGTTCATTGAAGTTCCTTACTTCTTTCGATATTTCTTACTCACCACTGATCCGAACATCCGGATCATACAAAAGTTTTCCGGCTAAACGGTTTGCGGTTTGCGTCCATGACCTTTGGGTTGTAGCAGAAAGCCCATTAAAACTAATGTATGACCCGATTCTACGTACCGGTAGCATCTGCGGTTTTGGACATAATCGCCATAGCAATAGTCCAATATGATAAGACTAATCTAACTCGGAATACCTGCGAAACCAGAGCGCCATGTCGCTGTGCCACACGAACTTTGTCGGGAGCTCGTTCCAGGCAGGAATGAGCGATTGTCTGTACAAAACTGGAGAAGCCTATCTTCGTTATGTGTACCCTGAGCGGGTAAGGCGCAACGTCTACTTAACTAAGCTTCTGGCCCCTTAAGCTGTTCAGCTTATGCACCAAAATCACCAGTTAGCATCAGTTACAGACCCTTCGCTCTCACGAACGGGAATGGCAAACTCGTCATAAAACTCATCCCGCTGCGTTTCACAGCCACTGTCTGTTGAAAAGTATGCCTGGATTACAAACAATCTGCGATTACCATAACTATCCTTTCGAACAACAACTGACTGTTGGAGTTTTGCGGTGCACTAACGGCTAGTAGCCTGGGTCCAGTCTAAAAGGGCTGATTTGGTTTCGTCATTCAAGGCTACTCCCACACCATGGTGGCTCGCAATTCAAGCTGCTTCGTCCCTCGATGTGTGCCAGAAATGTATGTATGGGGTGCCGGGCACTGTTAGTTGAATTGCACTGTTCGATTCCTCAATTTGTGTTTCAGTGACGGATCAGGCGTCAACAGCCAGTGAGTCCAGTGTGAGCGCTAGACACGCCTGTTGACCAGCTTGTATGAGATTATGCACGTTAAAAGAGCCGAGATTCCGAGGTCGACGGGGTTTAAAAAAAAGTGAGCTGGACGGTAAAATGCGTCATTTTCAGGACGAGCCTGTTTAGTGGAGAAGTTGATTGACAGCCTCTGGTTCTGCACCCCGCATCCCTGATATTAGATCACCGTTCTGTTAACTGTCCCTGTCCCGCCGTTCTTCGCGCCTGACATGCTTTGATTCAAATATGTATCTTAGTTTTGTACTTTCCCGTTTGCCGGACACCATCTGGGAATTGCCAGTGCTACGTATTCATCATCCTCATCATCGTTCGGCGTTAAACAGCAAGGCAAGCCCCACTGACCGCTGCCTTTCCCCAGAGTTACACGATTATATAAAAAGAGTGAATATCCAAGGGCAACAGGGAGTGGACCTACACAGGCGGGGAAAGATAAGATGCCGCTGCAGCCAACACACAGAACACAGTCTAACTGTACAAACGCACGTGTTTTCAGTCATTCTGATTCGATAGAAAATGACAGCACGATCACGACTGTTCACGGTTCACTGCCATATCCTTCAGTGTCTCCAGCCAGCAAGTCGACGAGTCTTTCGGACCCCAACCACGAAGGCGTAAGACACCTACTTTACCTAACTTCGCTGTACATTTTCTCATCCCACGTTGCCACGTCATCTGTTGGCCTCCACATGGCTTCTTCCATTCCTTAGGAGGGACACAAAATAGGGCACGGTATGGTAGACGAGTGTTCGTCATACGCAACACGTGACCCAACCAGCGTAGTCTACTAAGTTTCATACGCTGAAACAAGCTATTCTCAGAAGTGGCACCCAATATCAAATTCCTAACCTCAATATTACTCACCCGGTCACTCCATCCAATCCTAGCCATACTACGTAAGCATCGGTTGTCGAAAACCTCCAACTGACGAACATCACCCACACGCATACTCCACGTCTCGCAACCGTTTAACAGAACTGAACGCACTGTGGCACAGTACACACGACCTTTCAACTTCAGCCTCTGACTGTTACCTGAATCGGCCGCTTCCTCCATCTCTTCGATTACCTTAACCCACCAGTTCTTACGGTCATTCTTAAGGCTTATCGTTAACTGACGCTGCGACCATCGACGTATCTTACTCACCTCTTCGCAATTTGGAAGCCGGTGTTTTTGCTCCATTAGACCCAGCGACCCTTGCGAGATCTGGTGTCCTTGACGAAGGCTGGACCTAGGACTACAGGCGAAATCTGCTGACAAACGTATCTTTTGCTTGATTTAAACCCATCGTCCGTCTTCATTGCTGTTCGTCGCAGTTCCTAGTTCCTCGGATAGTTTCTGTTCGTAGCTGTTGCGAACAGCCGAATGGCACAGACGTTCGACGGCCAATCGTGCTTGTGGCTTACGTCGATGGCCATTGAGCTGCAGCAAAAATCGCATTAAAACTAAGGCATGGTCCGATTCGACGTACGTGGTCCGGTATAACCTACAGTTCTGCACAGAACCGTGTCAACGGTAGCTTACTGCAATATGGTCGATCTGACTCAGACGACCTGTCGAGTTAGAGCGCCATGTCACTGTGCGACGCGAACTGTGTCGAAAATTCGTACTAGGCAGGAATACGTTATTGTTCGCACAGAATAGAAAAAGTCTTTCCCCGTTATCTGTTCGCTGAGCAAGCAAGGCGCGTCGCCCACCTAAACAGGATTCCGATGCACCAAGTTTTCCAGCTTATGCGTTAAAATCACCTACCTCACTCGTTGATGTGCATTTTACGTTTAGCCTATTACTGCTCTACATTATACCGTTTCCGTTTGAGCAACGACCACCGGTGATCTCCCGAGTCTCGCTTCCTGTTCGACCTCACTGAATATCCTAGCCTCTCTCGATATCTCCAGAGCCCCCGACGAGTTTGACACGAAGGCCACGTTCAAAACCCCTCAGGGTCGCGTGTCGTGGACATCAAGCCACCTCTGTAATCAAGCCATTTCCGTCCGTGTCGATGTTCTATCCCAATCACTCCCTGCCAGAGGTGGCCAAACGGATAAGGTCGCGGTTTCGAATCCTCCCACAGTCGATCAACATCCCCGCTTGGAAGCCCACTGGTGGCCGGGGACCCCTCTCTGAAAAGTGATGTACACTGTTATTTAATTAATAAAGGAAGCAGAGGTAAAAGAAAAAATGTTTCCCGCAATTAGGCTCATTCTCCTTTGTGTATTACAATCTCTGTTCACTACCAATCCAGTCCACTTCTCAACTGAGATGTGGGAAGGGATAAAAAGGAAGTGTTTTGTGTGCTTCGAGGGAAGGTTTTCTACTTCATTCCAGAAGCACCTTTACTTCTACTCATCCGTTCTCATTGCACAAACATCAAAGCTTTTCACACCTAACTACTGAAGCCGTGAGTGGGGTGAGGCTTCGCTTATATTGCATTCTTTCTTGATCGTGTTTAACGGGGGATCATTAAACTGCTCACTGTCAGATGATTATCTCGTCCTTTTTCTACCATCACTGCTGTGACCTTTTTATTCGGCGCCTGCTTCAGCAGCTCTGGACTGCCAGACTATGGAACACCTGTATCAGCTTAACTATTCCTTTTAAATATTGCTTTTAAAGCAGGATAAACGAAACCGTCCCTACGTGAATATCTCCCCACATTCCCTCTTACTGAATGCCATTGGATTATGGGGTTCGCTGTTATTCGTCCTGCCATCAATGATCAACTGTGCACATGAGTGACCATTCGTTCTTATCGTGAACACCTGATCGAGCTGGCAACCGCGCTCATACTTCCGATATTGTTCTCATTTCCATCTCCCTCTCTACTCTAATATTCTTTCTCCTCTTGCTTCGTCGGACCCTTTTGTTGTC
>LUCM01009659.1:48678-85510 GCA_008360955.1 Fasciolopsis buskii | reverse complement strand
ATATATACACGCACACATACAATCCCACCTCAGTGTCGCGTGAAACAGCGTGTCGAAACAAAGATGCCTGGACTTCCTGATATCGGCTTTCAGCCTCATTTAACACACTGAATGTGTTGCGTGTATTGAGATTTGGAAATACGGCAACCAATCGTGTCAGATTTGAAAATCCTAAACGAGTACTATTCGTGCAGTCTTGAGTAAAGTGAAAATACAATAACATACTCTATTTATTTCGGGTTTCAGGCGAAAATACAAACAAGCGGGCAGCCGCAATTAGAGGAGGGGGAGCTGGAATTCGATTATTTGATTCCTTGGTACACTTCGACCCAGTAAAGGGTAACGCTCGATAACAAAATGCGTAAACGGAACGATGGCCAAGTCGTTGGGATTTTTGACAGTTAACTGACGAACAAGAAAACGTAAATCACAAAGATAAAAAGAAAACAGTGACAAGGGGATTGTAACTTAGGATTCCATACACACACACGCACACATTTCACGTTCCCATCAACCTACCGATTAGGACGATCACATCGGTGTTGTTAGACATTTTAGCAAAAAATCGGCTGTCTTGATTTGTGACTAGTTGACGGAGAAAAAGGGATTTTAATTCATCCATTGTAAGACCTGTGTTTTTCGTTCGTGACATTTACCCAGTTCAAGCAACGGTCAAATATTTCGCGTGGTATTTTTACAATTAATTAGGGTTTTCTTTTCCCTGAGGTAGAATACAACCAACGATTAAGCGAGCACAGATTTTTTTTGTTTTACATGAATGTAATGCTAACGGATTGTTAGCATCAAAGCATGGCCACCGTAAAATCATCGTCAGAGGAGCAATAAACGTTGACACGTTTTGTCCCCACATTCTCAACAGACTTACAGTTGAATTAAGTTCCGAAACGTGTATGAATTGTTTCAGACAGAAAATCTCGAGTAAACTAACAATTAGATGCAATGATTTTAAGCTTAAATTTCGATGCCTTCTGCCAGCCATGCTACTTATATCATATCAGTAGTATAAAAATATCAGAACTTCCAAGAGCCCTAGATTTTATGAAACGTCATTTTTCCTGTTCATAAAGTGTGACATTTTAAACAGCTGGATGCATTCACAACCACAGCTAATTAGATACACAAGGGACCGTGCGTAATCAGTTCTTCGTGGGTTTCGCATTCTGGGTCAGGTTCCTTGCACACGAACAAAAGAATTTCGTGTTTTCATGCAGGTACCTAAGGCATTAGGTGGATGGGCCAATGGTACTTGAATGATAAAGTCACCCGCTGACTGTTCCGCAGCCGGGTTTTCTCGACGAATTCACAAACTCGAAAATCGAAGAACTTTTGCTGAACATAAAAAGCATCGTCCTGACACTTGTCTTTTAAGTCCATGGAATCGAGCAGTCGATGAGTGCCTCTAATGAGATGTAATCATAGTGGCTTGAATAGACGCTTACCGGTAACTTTCATGTTTAGATGTTGTGTTGAATAGATCCGAATGAGAAAGTCATGACAGTTCGTTCTTCGGGGATAACATATTTCCGAGGAATTTAAGGTGGAAAATCATCTCAAAACGGGGCATCGAACCACGGTAAATCCATTGGCAATCAGGTGTAAGTAAGAACTGACTAAGACGCAAAAACATTTTTGTGGAAGGTGTACAAATGTTTCTAATGGTTTATTTCCAGGCAATGAGTACAAAACCTGGCGAAGAAGCGCACAAATACATCACTCGAGGGGAAGGCCCAGTAAGAGACCTTGAGCCCGAGTGGCAGCAGACAATCGGCCAATAAAATCTAACCTCAACAAGTCTTACAATTCGCCTGATTATGACGAATAAATAACAGAAGCATTGACTGAACAGAGGCTATTCGATCGTTATTGATTGATCATTCAGGGCGGGATTTGAACTACGAGTCGAGATTATCGACTGGAACTGCAACTGCGATAATCAGAGTTTAAAAAGTAATAATAGTAGTTACTAGTCGAAGGCAGCTTTTACAATTCTCGATCTATTCCGTCTTGTCAAATTTTTCTACATTATCTTACATTATACAGCCAGGGCTGAGAGAAAAAAAATGCGGGTAAAATTCTCTTTTCAGTCGGCAGCCTGAGAAATGATAACCGATCGACCTCACTGAACTTTGTTCTCCGTCATGACATCTGCAGGTAAAATTCCTTCTTTCTGTCGTATACACGTTTGCAACAATTGCTGATTAACGGTCGATAATCATCGCTGGTATCCTAGTGGTCTGATGCATATTCAAATAAGCGAGTAGGCAAAGATACGTTCATTCGGTCTCGTTCCGCAAACAACTGCTCAAGAAGCTAAATAGTCATCATCTGATATCCTCACTCGTACTCCCTTCCAGTGGATCGATGACATTCTGGAGTAGAAAGTGAGGGGGGCCCTATTGATGCGGAACAAACACACGCACAAACGCACACACATCGAAACCGCATTAACGAAGCTCTAGTTTATCTCGACAACTCGGAACGCACAAAGGATTAATTGGGTTCCTTCTTGTAGCGTCAATTTTAACTTTTCCAGTTAGAGGAACTATGCTGAGCTGCATTAACCTGGATAAAAGACCATCGAGCCAGTGGACACGGTGAAAAACGAACCACCAAGGAGGGTGGTAAGATGGCCTGGGCATTTCTAAAGTTCGGTCGATCGTCAAAAGCAAATGGATTTGAACAAACAGTGATTGTCACCACAGCACCTCTACTGAAATTCATATCAGTCAGGTCCTTTTCAAGCATTGTTCAACGTGTAGCTAACGTGCAACGACAAACGTGAGTTAGTCATGCTAATAACTGTCGGTCGTAATTCTTCAGTTACTGGGGTGAATTCAAACAAGTGCCTTGTGAAGAATGGTGACGCATCATCCACCGTAGGGACCCATGAATGCTGACACACAAAACACACTCCAAAAACAACAGAGATTAAGAAAAAAAAACAATCCACTTTCGCGTTGCCATCGTGATTGTATTTAATCACTCCCTCTAAATCTAGGCATAGAAACAAACCTTTTATACGATTTCACCACTGACTCATGGAGCCCGCATCAGCTTGCCAAATTTATTCTTCCAGAATTGATTGATCGATCACAGCGTAAATGTCATTTGTATTGGAAAAAGTGAGTGAAATTTCTTAACTACATTCAGTGTCCGCTGTTTTCGTCCATGTCATGTAAGAAGCCTTCATCAATTGGTTCAGTTCATATCATTTGAGACAGCCACTAGCCATGTACCCAAGTGCGCTGGTTTTGGCTGCCACCTCAACACCATCCGCTCGGAGACAAAAGAAAACGGACAAAGAACAGTGATAGATCGAGTACAAAACAATAAGTTAAACAACTGTGGAGGAAAAGAGAGATTTTGCATGCAAGAACGCCAATGTCTGCGATACTG
The DNA here is from genome assembly GCA_008360955.1 of Fasciolopsis buskii. Classification (NCBI taxonomy): domain Eukaryota; kingdom Metazoa; phylum Platyhelminthes; class Trematoda; order Plagiorchiida; family Fasciolidae; genus Fasciolopsis; species Fasciolopsis buskii. Next base: position 82,093 of record LUCM01009659.1, on the reverse strand, counting down.
ATCCACGTAACCCACTGTCTCTAACTATCCGCTCTAGGGGTCTCGTGGACCCCAACTCGGCAGTGTAATTGCACTTACACCAGCCAGTCCGTGGATCAGAATTTTCATATTTTTTGCCACGTCACTGACTTGCCACCGAGAATATCGTACATTAAGATTGTTTTTCGCTGGACATGGACAAAATATGTCGCAATCGCCTTAACTAATTCTCACTCAAAGCCCTTCCTAAAGACTGGACTCTACGATTCAGCACCTTACGCCTAACGCCCCAGCTACTCACAAAATCTTCCCACCACATTCTAGCAATACTACGAAGATAACGGTGTTCAAATACTAAAAGTCTTCGCATATCTTCTACCCTCAATGGCCATGTATCGGAGTCGTAGAACAATGCCTGCTTCACCGTTGCTACGTACTCTCGGGCTCCGGTCGATAAGCGGATATCAAGCCAGCGCCACAGAAGTCTCATATTAGTGAATGCCAATCGGGTTTGCTGAATGCGGGATAATATTTTGTCCGATGTACCACAACCAGTTGACATGTAACTACTAGAACAACGAAATCCACTCACCTCACCCAGTTGTCCCCCTGCACGAACTGGTTTCGGCTTTTAGCCAGCCCGCTCCTGCAATAGCATTTTACATTTCGAAGGTGCAAAATGCATACCAAGCATTACCTACATTAGTGTTCAGACGATCGAGAATCCACACTCAGTGGGACAAAACTGTCCACGCATATTATAAGTCAGATAGCTTCCTGTCTGAGTAAATATCAATGCCATTATTCTCACATGGCGGTAGGGCTATCTCCATAACCATCACAATGATAAAATTGAAAAAGGAAAGTTGAAAGGGAAACCAATTCACGTAAGGAACTCAGGTGAACAATCGCCGAAGGCACGCATTCGGCTTCAGCTGTTCGCATACGGAGACTGGACAAATGAAATGAATTTCTCTGACAAATAGTGCACCATCCCCCAATTTTACAGCATCTCCGAACGAAAAGTCTTCTGCCCTCAGTCAGATAAATTCTACTTTCTTTAAATTCAACAATCCTCGGCGAACAACTGGCCAATGTGACCGATAGAATGCCCAAAGTTACTTAGCCAATTTGGGCAGTTACACCTTCATCTAGCTCCTCTCTTATTCATACAACCGATCCCAAGTACTACCAGGGCCAACGGCCATCACAGGTGACTGATATAGTTCAACGGATTCAATGAAGTTGTTCACCAGTTTCCAAACAACACAGTTATTATTGAAGTGAATATCCGATATCCATTCTATCAAAACCAATTTGCGAATGAAGCCTGTCGGTGTGATTCACGCTGCCCATTTCAAAGGCGGTCACAACAGTCAGCGATTGCATTTGTTCTCAACGCCTGCCATCCCGACTGTCTTCACCATAGTTTAAACATGAATTCCAATAGAATTTTTGTTCGACTTTGGAGTCCCTTTGATTGGGGACGATGACTCACTTGGATATTTATCACGGTTAGTGTGAAACAAAAAAAATTCGGGGGTTAATTTTGTTTCTGCGGTTCACCTCTGGGTGGACGTGAAAATAATCAATCCTTATCAGTCAATGTTACTTTAATTTGGACACAAGACAAAGTCAGCTGTGTCTCTCTCTCTCTCTCGATCTCTCTCTAGTTCTTTGCATTGTCCCACCCCGCCCCCCCCCCGTGTTACGAGTTTCATTGACATTTGCAAAACATTTGGCTATGGGTGTTGACCTTCTCTTTTCCATTGTTTTTCACTTGTCTGTTTCAATATTTATTACGGAGAAAATTGTTAAAATAAACTTAACAAACAGTGTTTTGTTGTTTCCTGGTTCTCTGTTACCAATGGTTTATGTTTGCCCTATGGAGAACGATCCACATGAATCGGTGCTGTGTTTGACCAGCCACGTGTCCTCATGATATACTTAGGCACGAATGTAATGTGAGCGTGTCAGTGTGTGATGGAGCGAGTCCCAACACCGTATCGGTAGCCCACAACTTGAACCCACATGTCATGTGATTCGTAGTGCATCAGGCCCTCCTGTTTCGATCGATCATGCGCTAATGAGCCGGGCAGCAGCGCTTTTCCGTCTGATGCCGCTCTGGAAACGCCAGAATTTTTCAGCTGTCATTGATACTGATCTACGTAATGGAGCTGGTCGACAAGATAAGGATACTGGAAAGTAAACGCGAATGGTAGACAAAACTTTTTTCCTAGGACTGGGGCCCTTCGATCTGCACTTTGTTCCATGAGCTTGTCTATAGTGCTTGATTTAACTGGGCCCAATCAGTCCTGTTGTTTGTTCATGGCCCTAGAGTTGTTTCTGGTCGATTTGTACTCGATTTCTGAGAAACACTGAAAGTCGGCCAAGAAATCCTAGCTTCACCAATCAATTCGTTATTATGTTAAACCTAATTTGCTTGATTAGTTGACGCATATGAGTAGCAGATTGCATTGCTGACTGAACGACTCACTACGCACTATCATATCTCAGCCAGCCATTAAGAAATCACAAACCACAGCATACCTGTTCCATCCTTGTTACGAACTCCAACAGTACGTATCTATCTCGCTTGAATTTGGAACCGAACACCATAGTCACAACCCTCTCTGGTCTGTTTCTTAACAGTCCACTAGGCTTTATTTTTGTATGATGTGGCATGTATGCCACATAGCATAAAAGATATTCACTTCGTTGGTGTAAAGCTAGCGGATATCAGATAGCCATATTTATTACCCAGATCAAAAGTTAACAGAAATAAGGCGATGAGTTGAACGAATCAACTGCATGAGAACTTCAGTCAATGAAGATCGGATGAATGAGTTAATACGATATTCGGCCGATAGGTGTTAACCACAGGGAACAGGTATAAATTATTTTTTATTCTTGAATAAGATTCCCTGCCTGATCGGGCAATTTTGAATTGGCAATAGAACCGATTGACAACTTGCTGTTCGGTAACAAATCAGAATTTTTGATTAGTTTCATCAGCTGGAGCACTTCCTTAGGATATTTCAAAAGACTTCTGCTGTTTCTTTCTCTTGCTATCCAAGATGTACAAGTGGTACTGTTTTTTCTCTTATCTCAGTCACTTCGTACTCGGTCTCCCTTATTTTTCAGCGTGGTTGTGTTAATTCTCTTGATGGGCAGTTGTGCTTGATTACACACGTTTTTCAGCCCACGGTAACGTAAATTCGTTGTTCTTCTCGATCCGGACACCGTCAAAAGGCTTGATCTGAGACTGTTTGTCTCCAGAACAAGCACGACCATCGTCGGTTTCATCACCGTCTTGTTTTCTGCTGGGCACAAAAAACATTCAACTGGTCCACGTGGATACCCGGACAAATTCTTCCACCGTGGACATCACAATCTTGGGACCTTGTCTAACTGTCTTCACACTTAAACATCGATCAGAACAAACATCGTTTGCAACATCACTCGAGGTGACAGATCAGCATGGTTACCTGAATTTTCGTTGATTTCAAAAAAGGATCCGCCATTTCAGTGAAAACTGGGCATCAGTCTCATCAAGCTACTCGAATCTCCACGAGGAAGGACAGCTGGTACAAAAGATTACGGTCAGTAACTCAATTTACTCAGTACGGATAAACAAGGGTAAATTTCGTTAGTCCTTAACTATTGAAATCACTAATCGGAAAAATCGCCAGTTGTGTTTTCGAAATTGGAAAACAACGGTAATTCCGTGAACCACCACTCGTCATTTGTTCTTTCCTAAAACAGCATACGCAGCGTTAAAAATGCCCCCAATTGATATCGGATTCTTGTAATAATTACGACTACAGCAAACAGTATTGTTATTTTTACCGTTACTATTATTATCATTATTATTGTTTCTTTGATAGCCACAGTGAATACGAATGACGTATGGTGAACAAGTCAATAGTACACCAATTCGACCTCGATAGGTTTCCCGTTCAGTTTGGACTGTGGAATTTCAGCCATATGGCCTGACTGCCGCACTATAGATCGGGTCGCGTAATTTTGGCGAGAGTACACAAGCAAAACCAGCCCTTAGACACATACCAGCAATATCCTGTCATAATTAGAAAATCCAAGTTTATACTGACAATTCAACTCTTCTTCCAGATGTACCAGTTACAAAACCAGCACAAGTGCGTACTTTTCTGCCATTTACACCGAAAGGAGCGATATCTGTCCTCCGTTCTTTCCCTGTTTATCACCCGGCGACGTATTCCCGTATTCTTTCCGGGAACCTTCGTTGGATCACTTCTCAACCTCCCATAAGTTTACAGCTTCCTCGTCTCCTCACCCTTTCTTCCCACGCAGTCGACACGTTCTCAGCCGCTTTCAATTCCTGGAACCTTTGGACCAAAAAAAGAGATCCTATCCCAATGGCACCAGTGTTAGCCTACATGATTGTGTCTCAATGGAGAGACGTTTTATAGTCTTCAAGTAGAGAGCTTTTGTGTTTGTACGAATATTTCCGGCTATTTCACCAATGTTTACAAGTAGTGCTAATTTGTTCGATATGAAGTCACTAGTTGAATTTTTCCACCGGCCATTATTACTCCTTTTAAGTGCACCGATCCTCAGTCACCCTGCGAATCCATAGCTTCCAAAATTTTCTGTCCCGCAACGGTTTTTCGAATTAAACCGCGACGTCTCCGTCCATATAACCGGATTCCAATCTGGAGCTTACCGTAAACATTCCCCCATTAACCGTGCCAGCTTATTGCTTGAATAGCAGCTCAAGGCTCCACTCCAGTGATTTTCCGTCACCAAGTACTGATTTGTTTTCACCCTACACAAACATTGTGATGAAGCTTTAGGGAATTGGAAGTAAGGTTAAACGATGGAAATGTAAATAAAATTTAAGGGTTTAAGTCAACCTGATACTTGGTTTTCTCCTTACTAACAGACTGAATGATTTACACGTGATGTTGGGTGCATTTCACCTAAATCACTAAGATCGAGAACTAAATCATGAGATATTGAACAAAAGTTCAATTCAGATAAATCGTTATTTTCGGGGAGAATGCGATTTTCGACACAATATCCTCTTACTATCGGTCATTCTGTGATCTTACAGTTAATAACATATCATTTTGGTATAACACCAGATGGCGACATCAAAAGTATTTAGTAATTACTCTACGGAATCCATTAATTTTGTAGATCATCTCTCACAACTGAATCTTAATCATTGTTGCTACTGACCGCATTTATCGAACGGTACCGGGAATGTTATTTCTTGCCCATGGATAATGAGCATGTTTGTTTCTTTCTGGTATTCTAAATAATGAGATCGATGTTTTGCCTGAAACGACAACCCGCTTCGATTCTAAGTCTCTATTTCTGGTGGATATTGTTTCCCGACTGTTAAAATGTACACAGCATGTGTATCGACTTTTGCCTCCAGCCTGGACGTTTGGATTTTGAACTCCAACGCATCAATGTTTCACGGTCGACCGAATCATGTGGCTGTGTCGAGGTTCGTAAGCGCAGTCAGTCGGTTGCGTACACGAGATTGCTGGCTCCATCCATTTCGCAGCTACACATCCGATGCTATAACGAAGTGGTTTCCCGCTAAAAACGGGCGAGCCAGCATCGCGGTCCATGTGCCTTGTGTTTCTGTGCTTTGCGGATTTACGACTATGCGCAGACACAGTGCATTTCCGTGGTGCTGGAGTAATCATTTTTGCGTGATTTGCTGATTTATCTCACGTTGCTATTGCTTAGCCTACCATTGAGAACTATCTAATCGCTATAGTTTGACAGCCTTTTTGGAGTTTTCAGCAGTACATGTATACTCTGATCTAACGTGGAAAGCTTACTTTAGATGAGTGAGCCGAGTACTGTGATCATAAGGCCATCTGAATTGGCTGCCTTCGAGAATGGCTCGCCGTAGGAGTTCGCCGATACGATCACACGAATTCAGTGTAGTACTCATGCTGAACAAAGCCCGGATGATCCGGAGGCCACAGCTTCTAGCCATCCCGTATATGAGCCTAGTTTTTGGCCACAATGAACGGTCACTGCTGATCATTTCTAACCGATGTGAAATAGCCTAACCGCATCGTTTTAATGGGTTTCAGTGCTGAAATTACATGCTGAATCGTTTCACGATAGGTTCAAACCTTTGAAACAAAGCTGATGCCAACAAGGAAGAGGACGAAGAGAAGGATGATGACCATGGTGGCAGCAATGTCTACTTCGTTCAGGTGTATATGCGCCGTCGTCTGATTTTCGATGCAGTCATATGTTAATCGATCGATCTAATGATCGCTGTTAAAGGGCAAGTAATATTCAGTTCTTTTAATAACGTAGATCCCGACAGAGATCAGCTGCACCCCATAGCATGGGGGTCCGAGAGACGAATTGGGAAAAGAGATCGGAAAAAGTAAATGAAAGGAGAAAGAAAAACCGGTTGGATGTTTTGATTCAATCAATTTGAAAACTCTCATTCCAAAAACTGGGTTGGTGAAAGTAATCAACAACGGTAGGCTCAAGAAGAAACGAGGGTCGGGCCGGGGTAGATCAGGAGATATGAAGTTAGGTAGCAGAGTGTTACCGTAAAACGACACTATCACCTCTATCTCCTCAACCGTCGGAGTCACTGTCAGCCGCAACCAAAACAGCGTCAACGTCATCCACAGAACCAACAAAAGTGGACAACATTGCAATCAATAGTCAAAGTTTAGGTACATACGGAGGACAGTGTGAGCGAGCAAACCCACAGGATGATTTAGAGCTTTTTGGACGATGGGTTTTAAAGAATAATTGTTGAATACAAAGTACGGTGCAAAACGTGACGAGCACCATTTATAGTCACCGCTTGGAAATGATGGGACGAATGAGAATGGTAGACAACACAGTCCGGTCAGTTCCACCGTTCGATCACTCATCAAAATTGGATGGATAAAAAGAAATCTGATAGGTTTATCACGAGAAAAATTGGCACTCTACAATAAAAGTTCCGATGTGATCCAGTCATAAATTATAGGGAAAATTGAAGTGTAACATATATCGATGTCTTTCTCCTCCAACGCTTGATGGAATGGTCCGGTCACAGTTCGACTACCAGGAGAGTACAAGCTTAAGTCAGCGTGAGATTTGGAGTGGAACTACAGTGCGGTAACTTACGTTATTTCTGTTTGCATATCTATCATACGCCTACCGAACGGTGTAATGGAACATCGGCCCCACTGCCAACAAAGATGGCATCATTGTCGTTTTTCGTGCTTAGGTTTGTCCCCGACCACTTGATCGTAATATTCCGGTCGGAATCGAACCTTGAACAGTCGTTCCCAATCCTCATATGCCTTGGTTAGTTCTTCTTCCAATGTCTCCATTCGTTTATTCCAGTCGATATCACAGCCCAACTCCATTGCAATGTCGTAGAGGGCACGGACTGCAAAATAGCTCAGTGGACGTTGACTCATAGCATGATCATGAATTTGCTTTATCAGTGCTGCGTATGTATGTGAGCAGCGGTCCGCATCAAGTGGCCGCAAATCTTGTTGGTGACCTCCTTGTCCGTGATGATGCAGGTGCGGATGACAGTGCAAGCTGTGATGTGATGAATTGCCAGTCGTGGACAAGCTATCCCTGGAAGTGGTTAGATCTGAACCAAGGTCATCTTTTCTAGCATTCAAAAGGTAAGCCTTGGAGGTGAATTCGGATTTCGTGATGCTCTTGACCAAACTTTGGAATCTTTGGACAGATGTTCTGAACAAACGCAACTCGTTCAGGAAATATCGATCCGATTCTTGCGGTGTACTGCGAGTGGAATTATTCTCTATTTCTTCGTCGATCCATCGAATGATCAAGTCAACCAATTCCGGAGACCAATTTTGCACGTTAGCCTGATCCAGTCGAACTTGGAGTAGACGTATGCGAAAGTCGGTTAACTGGGGTATACTGGCATCCCGATCGTTCAGATCCTGGGTAGAGAATAACACTTTGTGTGCGCGCCATAAAACCAAATCACACACGTAAGCCAAGTGAAATTTTTTCTCAAGCAACGAGACCAAATTGGTCAAGCTTTTGTCCTTTTTTGCGTTAGCGGAGGACAACAATTGTCTTGCCGTTTCAGCTGTCACCGTGGCAGCGTTTGTGTCGCCCATTTGGATAGCCTGGAATGCTGCCAGGATATTTGTCCAAGCCAGTACACCCTTGGCTGACAAGGAGGTTGGGACCCCCGATAGGGGACTACGACCACGGTTTGCGTAGAGTAATTCCGTGGTCTCACGCAACTGTTGATGAACATTCAGCCAGGTGGATCGTGTGACGGACATTTTACTGATTGAATGGATCAAATCGCTAGCCCATTGATAGGTTGAACTGCCTCTTTCCAAATACTCCGAGACCAACCATGACAACTGGCCGGTCAAACTGAGCAAATTGAATGGTAGTCCTGAATGAGCACCGCTTTCCTTGTGTTTCCCGTTTCGACCTGCGGCTGCATTCGGCATCTGATGCGAGTTTGAAAGTAAAGAAACATTGGAGCCGGTATTCGAATCGCCATGTGCACACAAACCACTCGGTACGGTTGTATGTGAACGCATAAGAGCTCGTTTTGAATGTCCCAGGGGATTTGGCGGTGGAGGCTTTGGAACAGCCCCCGGTTCTTCGTCATCCTTTCGATGACGATGACTACGTGACTTCTGTTTGAATCGAGTTCCCTCGGCTTTGCGAATTTCTTTGGCCAAATGTTGTATTTCCTCCGGGGTCGGACCTTCTTCGTCGCTGTCACTAGATGTAGCATCTGTGCTGAAGTGTAAGCTGTTCATTTCCCAGCGTAAATCATGCGCATCCAGGTCCGGTTCATCCACGATAAATTTAACTTTATCCGGCGATCCGGGCGAGTTGGGGGTCGAGCTCAATTCGGCCTCGTTGAGCACACGCTTAGGATCAGCAGTAAATGCGGAAACCAATTTATTTGCCTCCTTGAACAGAGTGACCTGTTGTCGTCGAATACGGTCTTGTGTGTTCTGCAGGAACTCCAACGCTCGCTGGTCGGCCGACAATACGGCGGCACCGCACAAACTACCCAGTGTTGCTACACGAGCATTGGCGACATCGATCTGGTACAGCTTTTTATCCAATCGAATAGCCTGCTGGCTATAACAATTCGGCGAGAAGATTGTCTGTACCAGGCCGGGTTCCGAGTCATCGGCCGAGACATCCATGCCAAGCTCGGCTGGACGTGCCATTAAGGTGTGCGCGAAATCAAGCTGGGCTTTGCGCTGTGATGCCTCGTCCACGGTCGGCTCTACCGGTGAACTTTTGTCACTGTAATCCTGAGTAGATTCTCGACTGTCTGAAGAAAAAACGCAATTAACTATCGTTAGAAGCGTGAGTATATGGTGGTACTTCATGGGCACATTAGCGAACAATCTAAAATTAGCTCATTTCCATATTAAAACGTGAATTCAAAATTAGTTATTTTTGAATCAGAAGAAAATGAAAAGATTCACTTGAACATAAACATGCTTGTTATTCCGTATGAATAGACCTCATTAAGATTAGTGTGGGGAAACGTCTATACAACTAAGTCCAACACGTACTGGACTCGCATCCCATTGGAGTAGCAGACCTGGTTTTGCGTGAGCCTCCAGCGTTTGTCCATTTTCATTCGTCAAAATCACCTACACCACCGCGGGATTTTATGGGTCACAACCAGCGCGCTCTATCACCGAACACTTGTCAGGGATTGCGGGTTTCGCAAAAGAATCCAATCCAGTATATGGCTCAAGTCTGGTGTTTGTTATTGACGAGGGTCACATGACTCGTTCACCACGGAACTGTTACTCAGTGCACTAGGTAAATCGACCGCATAAATTGTTGCTTTTTCGGACGTGTTTGACGCTTAAATGTGATGGAAACGGGATACTCCATAGCCATTAATGCCCACTAAAACCTGGGGAGAGGAAGTAATAGCCAGCAACCATAACCTTGAAACACGGAGTGGTACAGAACCATATAAATTATCTGTAGATCAGGTCTGGTAACCACGTCTACCTGATAGCAACATGAGAAACGAATCCATCGTTTAGAGGAACTTTCTTTTCGTGTAACGAATGTCTTGAAATATTGTAGTGCTTTTTAGCTCAGATTGATCGTTTACGAAGCCGTTCGATCTAAACAACAAGCTCAGTAAAATGGGACCTCTAATCTGACATGCGGAAGCAAGTGAATTCTCAGTGAGGATGAGGAAGGATGAGAAAAGGTGACCAAAGATAGATCAGTGACAGGAAACTGGAAGGTTGTAGAATGTTGCTTGAAAGGAAAAGCACAAATAAAGTGAAGCAACAAAAGCAACAACCAAATTACTGTCTTTCTAAGAATCTTTAGATCATGCCGCGTGTTTGATCTAATTTGTTCTAGACGTGATTGCCTCAATTAAGTGTCCGGGATTTTGAAGGTGCATTTTATATCAGGTTGACTATTCACGCATTGGACAAATATAAAGCTAACTTCCTCCGTACTGGTCCACCATTGTGAATCGCTATGAGTCATGAAATGCTTCCTTAGATTATGGTGGTAGCAGCCATAGCTGACCATTGTCCGTTCTACATCCCCAGAACCGCAAAAATCCTTATCCGAATGATTGTGCTCTTTTTAGTTTACGTAAATCCGATTCCGAAACCGGCTACTTTGAAGCCGATCAGTAGGTAGTTTTACGCAAAGTATGCTGGATGTGACTGTACGGGTTAGAAATTCCCCATTTATCATTTCTCATGAGTAAAAATTGTCGTAGTGTTTATAGTTATTGAGGGTCCCTATCAGTTGTAATCAGATCCTCGAAGATCCACAAATAACCAGTTTAACTCAAAGGTGACTAAGTCGTTGTTCCAGATTATTTTTCTTCAGCAGAAGTATCATTTTATTCAAACACTAGCGAGTCAATTTTATCAGCTCACATTCGGTAAGCGTTTAAAAATAGACGTCTGACAGTATACTCTATACGGTCAAATCAAGCCAAGTATTAGCACTATAATTCCGAGGTGAAATGAAGAACCAGCTGTTATAGGTGAAATGCAACGTCCTTCTCTCTGGATCAGTCAAAATTCAGAAGCCATGAAGAGGAAGCAAAGTTGTGACTCTGTTTGCCAAGGAAATGCTTACACACACGCCAGTGAGATTCCAACTTCGCAATTACTGTTCCATCGTCAAGCAGTAACTGACCTGATTTCAGCAAACGAAGTAACTTTCCAATAAGGCACGCATTTAATCGAAGTCCAAATAACTCGGGGCACCAGGTTAGGAAATATTAGCCAGTGTCGGCAGATCTGTCTCCTCTGATGCATTAAAAATGCTCAGCAGTACACTATGGTCTCACTGATTTCCGAATGAATTTGTCGTGATCAATGGCCACAATATATGTATCATCAACGAGAACTACTTGCGCTGACTCTTAAAGACCATGTTAAATATGAACTTTTGAGATCGAGGTTTTGCTAAACAATCATAGACAATCCTGGCTTCCCTGTCCGGTGAGCTATTCCTATGATAAACATAAAACTGAAGAAGAAAGCTAATACTTTGAGTTCAAGATGATATGAAGGATCACACTTGATTAAGTATTGCGTAATTTATTTAGTCAGTGGTTTAGTCGACCACAATGCACACACAACGGTGAACGTGAGTACAGGCGACACAGTAAATGCAGCCCTATAAAAAGGTGCACAAAGGAGATCAGTGGGGTAGGGAACAGACTCCTCGTGGCCCTTAAACAACCGGTGATCTATTTGAACAGAAATTCATCAGGCGGTCGATCCGTTGGAGAACGTCTATCTGGCCTTCGTGAGTGTCCGACCAACTGATTCAGTGGATTGGATTGAGGAAGACCATTTGGACTTAAGAACACTTAAGCAGATTCAATATTACCTGATAGTTTACACTATTCGAGATAAGATACAAAAAAACGAATTCACTGTTAATGATCTATCGAAGGAATAACGAGTCTAAATGCAACTAACTTGAATTTCCAACGGTCATTCGGTCCCCCTTATCGTGGTCGTGGCAATAATTAACTTTTGAGCATCACCGAACCTCAGTGAAGAATAGGTCCAAAAACTATCGTCATACAGCCGAAAAGACAGTAGGAAGGCAGAGGATTCAATTACCAGTGACAGTCAGTCACCAAAGTCACTCAGTTGATTGTTCATCCAATTCACTCTGACTGTCTTTCTACCCAATTATCTGTCTGTCTATCTATCAATCTGTCTTGGTGTTCCAGGAATAGACACGAACATGGTGTATACAGGACGCCGAAATAAATGGGGTCTCATTCAAGCGCAGGATTTTTGTTAGTCTTTTTACATATGCTCACATATGCATGCTCCTTATCGCAGGATTTAGACAGGCTGCTATCAGGGTCACGTGCAGATGAGTCAGAACACCCGAGTGGATCGATTCCCCACCCCACTCTTGCATAGCCCACACCTGCCCTGACTTCGCGTTGGTGTTCTGTTTAGGTTGGACCTCTGGCATCAGAAGTGCGAGGCGAAAGCTTCTGTACTTTCCGTTGAGGGCCGATCGAAACACGTACAAAATTAGAGCATCAGGGTCGACTAGAAATGATCAATTTCGAAAAAAGGAGCATCTGTCAGACTAATGGAACGCAAGAATTAGAAATGTCCATGCACTTCGGAACGGGAATGCCATAGTTCGGCGGAAGAAGTTTTCACAGACTGATTCAAGTCTGTGAGCACGAGGGAATGACAAAGAAACACTTTCAGGATTCAATACTGATTACTTGACAGAAATAGCAAGCATAGGCTTACAGAATGATAGTGCGTCTTTCCATAGGGCAAACATCGGAAAAGCTGTCACCCAAGTCTCCGTGCACTAGACCAGTTGTAAACTTGCGGGAATAAATCAGAATATTGATACCAAAGAGACTCTTTCCACATTCCTAGTTCTTAAAATGTTCCCAATAAAGCTGAGGACTAAAAATCTATGCAGTTTATCGACTGACTACTTATGGACGGCATGTCATGAAGAATCGTGGCTGCTGCAGGTGACATTGGCAGAAATACCAAGTACTGATGTATATGTCGCACGATCTACTCGCTATTTTTAGTCGTGTTTTTCGCTGCAGTTTTCATAATAACCATAAGAGGAAATATGACCGCAGTTAATTAAGGACGGAGGGGGTCATTAATTCCAGAGTTGTCTATATACAGGAAACTAAATTCTTAATAGCACAAAACGTCACAGATAGCAAAGTGCTAGCTACTTGAACTGCTGGGGTTTTCCGTTGTGACCCAAGTGAAAAGTCACATTTGCCTTTCTTGAAGGGTCACCTGATGTGTTTGATCCGTTAAAAAGTCGAGGCATTTCGAATTTCCAAACAAATTTTATTACTCATTTGATCTTCCTGTTATCTTCTCGTACAAATAAATGTCGTTTAGTGAGAGGGAACGGAACCGACTGACGGATACAACTGAGGAAAAAGAACTTTTTTCTTCGAAAGATAAACATCACCACTTTGTCACTTGCGGTGATCACTATTCCACGTGTTGCGTTGACAGTTTATCTCGTCTGGCGAGGTATGTCATGGCTAGGCCATTCTCGACAATTAGGCTTGTTCCGAAACATTTGCAACGTTGATTCGATCGATAGTTTTAATTTCGTGTGTACATGTCCTTGGAGTCGACAGAACAAATGAACACCTTTGAGAATACGTAATCCTTCTGCAAACTTCTGGCACTATCTCGCAACCCTGGAGACGCAATATGCTGATAGCAAGATAGATGGCTAAGTTGCCTCTCTATATAACATAACGTAATTTTCCGGATGTGAGATGTCAGGCTTTCTATTGAACAGGTTGACCATGTCGCATGGATATCGACGAGATTGTCAGGGCTAATCGAGCCATTAGTGCAGGTTCCGGCGGTTTGGTAGTTGTAGGTGGATGTCCAACAAGCCTGGAATGTTATGGTAATTCCGTGGTCTTTCGCAGTGCGTTGGTCCCCCATTGATAGAGTCAGAGTCAATTTATGCATCTTACACGTCGCAGGGCTGATATATACACCTAATGCATCCATTGAAAGGGAGAGCGCTGGTGTTGGTTTCGAGAGTTGTTTCATCCAATGAACATTTTAGTACATCATTAGATCTGAGGAGCAGCACAAGCCAGGAAGGAGGAATCCACACCAGACGAGTGAAAATCACGTGACGCGCAAGCTGATGGATTATGACAACGACAGTAGTGATGACGTAACTGAACGGGTTGCATCCAGACTACTCAAAGCAGTGGCCAGGTACTTGTAAAATTAGTGCTGGGCTTTTCGCAGTTCGTAAACGTGACAGAGCGATGAGGCCAATGAGACTGGAAAAGTGCACCAATCCTGACAGTGTGATCAAAAGTAATAAAAATATTCGTCCTTTTTATGGTACCTGTTAGACTATACACGGCAGTTCATTAGATAAGGTGATCGGCTATAAACAATGGACCATTGAATAAAGAAGAGCCCATACTGGGTTGTTAAAGCGTTCGGTAGCTCACTTCCAATGAATTGATGCAATCCTTCTGGGTAGAAAACCTTGACGGGTGATGCGGCTGTTAATTGTCTAATGACTGCTCACCGGTTAGTCCTATTCTCAAGTAGTCATGGCGTGAAGATTTTCACATTCAGATTTCTATTGGAGCCAGAGTTCTGACTTATTCCGGCTTTCTGGCTACAAATTGGCCCTACCGATCATACTCTGGAGTGTTTGGCCGAGGAAGAGCTACATGCATACTTTTCTGAATGCCTGATGCGTGACCTCATAGCCAAGTAAGTGAGGGGTTCCCGGTGGTCTACTCGTATGAACTAGCGTTTTGCAATAATCCGGTTACGCGAACAACATTAAAAAGAATCATTTTTGTTTAATTAACTCACGGTGAAAGAACCAATTTGCTCAGTTTGATTTTTGAAATTCACTCACGGGTGGCTTCCTAGTTTTCCTTATTTTTCTCTTGTTCGTATGATTTGCCTTCTCACCTCCAGGATTAAGTTGACCAGATGGATTGAATATACTGGGATTGATTATCTGTCAGCTGACCGACTCACGTTCGTGCGTCAGTCTGTCCGTCAAATCGGTTTTTCCCGAATTCGGTTACCCTAAATCTCCCATCTGGTCATGACAACACTATCGTTCCTATTTCGATACTTCTCACTTAATGTACAGTGGAGTATTGGGTTTGCATCACGTGACCTGTAATGGACCAGTTTTTGATGCTTTTTCGAGTTGAATACAACCAAAGTTTTTGCTGAGCTAAACTACATTAGAATTGCAGCTCCTGTTGCGATGTGGGCACGTGACCTGTATTGGTATTTAAATGTTTCAAATTGATGGACTATTTGCCGTATTTATTTAGAATTGGGGAACGTGTTAAGTTGGTTTCAGTTGCTCCGTAAACAATGATTTGGGAAGTAGGAGACTGTACTCATATATATATATATATATTAGAGTTGAAAAGGCGTACACTGAGTTAATACGTTTATCGTGACGTTTCGATCCAAACTAGAACTCGTTGTCAAACATGAATGAGTGATTGAATGGGATCGCTAGTTCCGTTCGATTTTGTGCACTGTTCGTCTGTCTCTCTATTCTGCATCCGGGTCTTGTTAAGATGACGTAATGGTTGTCAATCTCGACATGCCGATTGAACGAGTTATTCGAGTGGAGGGCTTCAAGAATCAGTCGCTCCCCCTTTCTGTTTGCCCGGCTGACTACCTTTGCGTTGTTGATGTTGACCTCATGGCCTGTTTGTGCACAGTGGTTCCATATCTGCGAGTGTGGGTCAGCGCGTCGTAGGGCTAATCTATGTTCGTGCAAGCGTGTGCGTAATTGTTCGCTTGTCTCACCGACATATTATTTGTTACATCCGAGGCACGGAATGGCATAAGCTACCCCTGACTGGTCGTGCTGGTCGACGCGATCTTTTCCGTTGAATAGAATAGATCTCAGGGTGCCGGTCGGTTTGTGGGCGATTGACATGTAGTGGACGTAGGATGCGTTCGACCGCTTCGGTTACTCCCCGTATGTATGGAAGTACTACGATCGATCTGGTCCTCTTAGTGTTTGCCCTCTGCCTTCTGCGAATACAAGCGTTGATGAAAGACTTTGGATATCCATTGACCGCAAATAACGTGAACAACCTAGATTGCTCTTGTTCCCGTAGGTGCTGTGTACTGCAGTGTGTCGGCTCGATGGAACAGGGTACGCACACAGCTCTTTAGGTGGCAGGTTGGATGGTTGCTTTTGAAATTGAGTATGCGGTCCGTCGTCGTCGGTTTTCTGTAGACGGTTGTCTCTATGCTCCCGTTTGGTTTTCTCATAATTAGTACGTCGAGAAACGGTAGAGCCGAGTCTTTTTCCTCCTCCCTGGTGAATTTGATGCTGGGCACTATCGCGTTTAGGTGTTGATGAAATTGGTCCATTTCTGTTTTTTCTAACACAACAAATGTATCATCAACATATCTGATCCATAAGCGTGGGCGGTTTGTTTCGAATGCCTTTGTCTCGAATTGTTTCATGGTTGCATCTGCTAACAAGCCTGATAGGGGTGATCCCATGGGCGTTCCTCTTATTTGTTTATATACCGTCCCATTGAACTGTAGGTATGTTTCCATGCACAATTCCATCAAATGCATTATATCGTCCTTGGACATTGCTGTTCTATCTGATAAGTTGGAGTCCTTCTCCATAAGTTGGCGCATGCTGTCCAGTGCCATTTGCCTTGGAATATTTGTGAACAGTGATGTGACGTCGAATGAGACCATAGCTTCGTTTGCTTCTAACTTGAGGTCTCTGATTTGTTCCAGGAATGTGGCAGAACTCTTCGTGTCGTTTTGGTCCTGTGGTTGGCATGGGCGTAGGAGACGGAAAAGGTACTTCGCTAGCTGATAGTTTGGTGCTGTTGTCGTTGCGACAATGGGTCTAAGCGGCACCCCCGGTTTATAGACTTTAGGAAGTCCATATATCCTGGGAACGGGTCCCTCTGTAGGCTTTATTTGGTTGTACTGTTCATCGCTGATTTTCTTGCCTTTTCTCAAAGAGCAGTTTTTTGTTGATTTTGGCTCGAAGTTCTTTGACTGGATTTCCTCTCACTGGTTGGTAGATCTCGTTATCATCCAGTAATATTTTCATCTTCGCTCGGTATTCAGCATTGTCGAGCACTGCTATTGCATTACCTTTGTCTGCGGGAAGCATGACTATTTCTCGATTTTATATATATATATATATATATAGGCATCGCCGATTATGACATATTCAAAAATTTTCCTCCGTTTATATTTTTAGATCCTAGTGCTTCCGACGTATAAAGAAACAAGAATACATGTTATGAATTTGTACCTACTTCCCCTTATTTCACTTGATTGCAGACTCAAGGCCAACTAAACAGGAATGACCTTGATTGCCTAGGTAAGGGAGTCTGAACATGATAAAATGAAGTTCTGCGGGAGCATGGAAATTTTTTAAGTCTTTCAAAGGGTCTTAGGAATTATATTAACTCGCATTCATAAATGCTAGCAAACAAATTTGTACTACAGAAACATTTATTTTATCGAGTATTCTGCCTACGATTACGTTTGTATTCATTGGCTGAAGGTAATTATTTGTTAATTGGACTATTTTGGGGGATAACTAGGATCTGATAATCCTCGATGATCAAGAACAGGAAAATTTCCGTTTAGGAACAATCTCGATTCATATCTAAAATGATCTTGTATCAGGATCATTTAAGCGCGTTGCGCTGATCGCTTGCTTTGTCATCGAGACAGCGAGGCTGTGAGCGCGAAACAGTAAAATCTTTTGGGTCCTTAGCAGGAAGGATAATGAGCTGATTAAAAAAACACCGATCAATGTAAAACTTTGTGTTTGTGCCTTTCCAACTTTTAGGGTGAGCAGAGCAACAATATTACATCATACTAAAGGAATAAATTAAGCTAAGATCATACCTTTCACGGAGAACATCAGTCACTTTCTAGAGTTGCTTGTATTCATATTATAATTTTACAACGGAAATTCTTTTCCTTAATTACGAATATTTGGTGCATCCTCGTCTGGATAGAGTTGAATGAACTCCAATTATCAGCATATATGGAGTACGGATTAAGTACACAAGAAAATCAGGAAGTATAACTATTCTGGGCATGGGTTAAAAACTGTGAACGCTTTGATGTGGAGACCCGTAAATATTGTTGATGGATTCATGGTAACTGGTAACCGGCGAAACCGTTACAAAGTGGACATTTCTGGAAGGAAATTCTTCGAAAAAGTTGACCATCATTCTTAACCCCATCTATTTTTTACTCCTACGGAATTATAATAAGAAAATATTTTACACACATTAAGAATGGTGGAATTTTGTCGCTGTGGTGACTGTCATATACCTATGATTTTAAAAAGTAGGCAATACATGTAAAGGACAGTGTCCGAATGAATTTTCGTACACTACGGAATTTGTTAAACACGTTGTCTTAAGTAAAATGGTTTTCTTTTACTTTAGCGTAAGTCCGGTGAAAGCACCGATGGGTTTAGGGGATATTTCACATAAAAAACACACCTTAGTTCAGATACTGATTCTATCCCAAATGTGTTTCTTGTCATAGAGTGATAACTCAAAGAGATACCTAATCAATGAATGGTGACTTGTGAATTCTAAAACTCATTGAAGGCGGAAAGCAATTTCCTACTGGTGATGTTGGAAACCCAATCAAAATTATCAAAAAATTACTAAAGGACAGTGGCTACCTCATCCGTTGTCCTTGTATATTGCTACTGGATCTCATGCAATAATTGCTTCAAATTTTTACGAGTAAATCTCACTTCGTTCTCTATAGAAGGCTCGTTATGTGCAACAGCTGAAATAAACTTACAACAAGTAAATCCCTAATCTATTAGTTAGCTAGATAACACCAATGTTCATGGGTTATTGTTGGAAAGATTCATCTGTTCCCTCCGAATGAAAGGAGTACGAATTCAAGTACTAGCCTTTTTATGCGATTGCTTGCCAAGGCGGAAATTGCTCCCGTAAGGTTTGCTACGTGAGTTTCAAGAATGCTTATAAACACATATATATATTTATATATCTAAAGTTTGGTGAAGGCATTTTTGACAGAACACCTTCGAGCTGATGATGAAAGCTAAGTTTGGTCGCCCAAGTTTCCGGTTTCCGCCAATCTCTGATTAGTCGATGCGTAGGCAACAGCTAAAATGTAGTGCACTATGCCACGAGATTCACACATGTACTTAGTGCAACTGTACTGGTCTAACTTGACTAAACCAACTCGATTCACCCACCTAACGGTAATAGCGTTGTCCACATTCACTGCGGAATCTTCGCCATATTGGACACCTAGTGTGGTCTGAACTGCCCACTTTTCTCCATTTAGTGTCCAGAAATATCCCCCCAGGTTCCTTTTCACTCCGGGCCTTAGTGATCTAGGCTGTTTTTCCTTTTCTGTTTTACCAATCGCTTCATTTTTCTCTGAACCAAATGGACCCCAAATACGAGTTTAACATTGCATGCATATACCACCCCAAGACTAACCGAATGCTCAAGATTCATGCGACGTAATTTGAGCGAGCTGAGCTAGCGGGTTATCATCACATCGCTCTGATTGGATTTTCTGAAACGCAATATTGTTTCCTTCAGCTCTCCAACTGGTTCCCGGAGCACACTCTCATCGGACAATTCTTCATCTGCATCAGTTAACAAAAGTGTGTGTAAAGGTTATTCGTGCTATTTCCTCCGCCTGCCCTCTTAGCCCTGCAGTCGAAGACAATTTATCCTAGATCGGTCATTCCGAATCAGTTTGTACCCACTAAACTATAACCGGCTGTGATGAAGAAATCATCTCCAAAACGTTTCAAACCGAAGGTCGTGGGTTCGAATCGTGCTGGTGCCGGCAAGTTTGCTCACTTATCACCTCTAAGTTGACCCTATAAATGGTGAAGTTCATCGTAAAGCTTGTTTTTCATTTAGTTACGTCTTGAATTACACTCTGGCTTTATGGCTCCCAGATAAGATTTCTCGATCACAAACACAATGTTCTTGGTGATGAGATGGGGTCTTTTGAATTACTGTCAAGCTGCAAGAGAAGGAGTGAAAACGTACCCGGCGAACTAATCTTATCAAGACAGTTCGGTGTGTTGAACAAATGTACTAACGGATTTCTGACGGAGGTAAGCCAGCTTCCAGAAGGTGCATTTTCAAAGTCTATTTGTCGGTTTCACATCGAAACCGCAAAACAGTATGCATTTGCCTCAACTTTTGCGCTATCATCATCAAGGATGACGGATACTGAACCGTCATATTCAGTGCTTAGGACTAGGGCTGACCCAATTGCAGTAACATCGCACCAGCTGCATCGACCAACGGGCCGAGCGAAAAAGTTAGTTCGTTAAGATGAGTTGAAGCATGCAAACGCATTGTTTGACCAGTTTGTTCTTAACCTGTCTTGTTTGTTCTTGTTAGAGATAGTGGTAACTGACTGTTGCCCGATGGAGGTTGAATCCATGAGCCGATTCCAATATGCTATCCGAAAGAGTATTCCATTTTTAATGTGGGCACCAAAATGGCCTACACTCCTTGATGAACCAAGTCAAATCGTTCAACCTATCCGGGCTTATCCGCAAGACAGTGAGTTGCCCTGTTTAGTACCCGGCTTTTGTCGTGCGGCTGAGCGTTGTATGCATTGCGGCCAACTTCGAAGTGAGACAAAAAATTTCCTACGCTACAAAAACAGATAGGAAAAATTGATTGCTCAAAATATTCTATGAATAGAGAAATTTCACAGATTCCAACGGAGGGTTAAGAACTGATGTTATGGTCACTACTAATGCCGCCGAATGGCTCATCACTAATTTGTCTCGAATTTACCTATCCCTTTGCCACTTGTTCAATGGATTTTGGTACCGCTAATCTCATGACAACACACGCGGGGAAAACACGGTTGTCTTACTGTAACTCTTGTTCGGATAGTTCCTAATCCCCATCATTGGACTCAGTTCTCCAGCCCTGAGCTGTTGTGAAGTCATAGAAGTAGTGTGATAAATTTGCAGACTTCAACTTTACGATCCTGTGAATTACGGTCGGGCAAATTCAGTCAGAACCAGTGACGTGGGTAATTCAATAAACCAATTCAATAGAATGATCTGAAGATAATACAAGGTGAACATGATGAAATAAATAATATGCCTGCCAGTCAACTGAATGTCAGTCCACGAACTACTAGTCACGCAAGCTCAGTGTGCAATTTTCCGTTGAACAAGTTGCCAAGTGTAGAACAACCCTGGGATTAGAGCGGAGGCGTGAAGCCATTCCAGAATGGCAGTGATGCATCGAATGTCTCTTACTCTTCCAAAAGCTTTCACAAATCCCTACGTCGTGTTCATCTGTTGGTATGTTCCACTAAGCACCCAGGGCTTTTGCCCCTTTCCACTGCGTTAATTATGTATCGGGTAAAACCGTTTAATGAGGGGAACACCTCAGATCAGGAACCGCTTATCCATTTGGATTCCCCTTTCTCTGTGATGGTACATTCCTTTGTGAATACAAGCAACAGCCCTTTGCTTGACTTTGACTGACTCGAATGCACCTTTCCCATTGATGAGTGTTGGTGATAGGAGATGATATGGTCCGTGATGTTATTCTCCACGTGATATCAACGCCCGACTTGCCACTAGAAAGCCATAGACACACTGTACAGCTGTTGTTAGAAATCATCAAAAAGTGGGTATCCATCACGCTACCAGGAAAGGCTCGGTTTGTAGCACCTATCTGTTATTGAGTTGCACAATCCCGGACTATTGTACAGTGCTTCCGTGGCTTCCTAATGACGAGTCGAGTGGTGATGGCATATGGTGAATAATTTCTAATTACGCAAAACTGCCCCACAGTTGTCCCATTCTGACCTGTGAAGAGTAGTTAAAAGAGCGACTGAATGAGTGTATCCTCTTAACATGGAGACTCCAAGCCGATGCCGAAAGCCGTTGATGTTTTGGCAAAGTCCTGAATCACATCAGCTCGTTTTTGTTCTAGTAATCGTACCCATGACCAGACACGTTTACCTGGGTGCGTTTGTTTGCAGTCAGTTGATCAACATCCTTCTCCCGCAAGCCTGGCCGAGTACGCGCACGTTGTTCACGCCTGTCATTCGCCATTCCGGACTGGGTAGATCGATGGGGTTTGGTTACGCTTCTGACTGCACTGTTTGGTGTGCACGTACACTTTTGCGTTGGCACGCACGTGACTGTGACCTTGCATTGGTGAGTGCTAATCAGCTTGCATGCTACCAACAACACTTTTGTTCACATTGGTGAATGAATGGCTGATCAATATTATTTGGATCAAAGGGAGCTATAGCTCGTACATAGGTTTGAAGGGTTTTATGCATCTCTAGTTAGTTTGCTCAGGTTCCCCATTACCAAGGTTTCACCATTGACCCAAATCGGCCGAATAGCGTTTAGCTGAGCAAAAAAATCTGTCGCTTAAGTCCATTACTTCTCCTTGTTTGAATCTGGGAAGAAATATCCGGGGGATAGGGCGATTTTTAACTACGATAACTTGAAATTCCCGAGGTGCGTTGTCTTCTCACGGGGAAAATAGTGAGACGTGCAAAGTAGCATGACGTTACTTAAGAATGGCAGAGCCCTTGGTCTTGCTAACCGCTCGTTTCAACCGGCATAATGGACACCTGCCCATAGTTCATATTCGCTTCCGGAGGCCGTACGGTTACCAAGGTAACGTGTTAGAAACCCAAGTTGATTGGGTTAGTTCTATTAATAGATTTTGCTAGGGAATTGAATGCGAAACAACAAATTAAAGTCCGACTAGTAAATAGCCCATGCATTTTTGAGATTATTCAGGGATAATCTTATATTGTCAAACTTTCAAACATACCATGTTCTGAAAACTTGAAATCGCGGATCTCGTTTGGTTTGAATCAGATTTCTAAATTGACGGAGTTGAGGTTTCGTAATCGCACAGCTCTACGGTAGGCTATCTTTGAGAAAAAGTGAAATCGGAAGAATATTGCAGTTCACTTATCGTACTCTCTTTTGGCACATTCAGTGAATCATACGGCATGTGGAGCGGAACATCTAAAACTCGGATAGCAAACGGGGCTTTTCACTTAGTCAGCTAGCGCGATCAGTGAGACTAGCTACCTGGTATACGTTACGGAATGAGATTTTCTTGTCTCTATACTGGATCACTGGATTGGCATTAGGGATGAGTGGACATAGAAATTCGCTCGTTTCTCGCTAATACGAAGGGTAGGTAAGTGGAACATTGCGACCCGCGGACAGCCTACCAACAAATCATATACGGAAATGACTGGAGAGACGTACAGACCAAAATATTTGCACCAACAAGGAAAAACATGTGAACCCGTGGACAAACAGGCTAACGGAAGTTTTCACATCCAAGCGAACCGCGACCGACAGAGCTCTGCAACGTATACCAAAAATCGGGTTTCAGCATGTGCCTGATTTTTATTTTAATGGTTCCGTCGACTAAAATGAAGAGGGGCGAGAGGGGGCTGTCGCGTACAGCTCAAGCTAAGTTAAACCATCGGAAATCAAGAGGTTCTCGGCACCGATGGCTGTACATTTTTCATAACGTGCTGGGAGCATGAGTTTAATGGAAGAGGTATGTCTCATGGCCACTAGGGCTCATCACACGGAAGAACCGGGAAACCGGCAAAAATGACTCTAAGACTTAGAGTGGTACAGAATCACAAGAGGTTCCAAATGGTCGGGCGCGGTAACGAGCGGGGTGACAAATTGCGCTCTTGTACCAAAGTCACCGGGAGATCTGGGATTCGAACCTCTGGTCTGACGGACGCTTAATACAATTGCTCAGCCCCGGGCCGGTTACCTCCTTGTTTGGCATTCGATTCAATTAGTGGCCTTCATTCTATCCACTATACCCATGCAAGTGACGTTACGAGCGATGTAATACACTGATTTTAGTTCCCAAATCTTTCATCATCGGTTCTGTGACCGAATTCGGTCGAGGACAAAAGCTGCCACACAAAAAGTGAAAAACAATGTTCCAAATTTTGCGAAATCCTACATCAAACACGTGCCCCGATCATGAAAGAATGGATTGCACTGTCGTGATCGCTGACAACACCCGCGGAGACATACGAAATCAAATCATCAATTATCCGTTCCAATTGACGTGACATACACCTGACCCTGAGAAACAGAGACGGATTCACAAAAAGTGCCTGACAGTTCAACTTACTTTTCCGAAACAGCCTCCGAAGACTGAATTTGCTTTTCTGTTTTTATTCGGCAAGGTAATGCAAGAGAGGGCGAGGTAGTAGAACAAACAAAAAGAAAATAATTTCAAAATTTACGAAATGCGTTGTTTTTAATAAAAATAGAATAATTTTACGAAGCACTGCATTTAAACAGATTTTGGATTGCCATGACGACAAGCAGGTCTCAGCGAGAACAAAAAAACAGGAAAATATTTGGAAACCAATTCTTCTGAAGAAATTATTCCAAATCTCGTGAGAAACTAAGTCTATTCAAAACTGCTGGGATTTCCACCCCCGTCAGCTAGCACCAACAGCAACAGCAGCAGCAGCAAGACTCTCGTTTATGGAACCCATATGCGAAGGGAGTACGGTGAAATGCATGAATTCAAAGGCTGTCAATCCAAAGCGTTTAGTCCCATTAGATAATCTTCCCCACGGCTTTTTTACAAATCACATTCTAACACAATATCAGTCAGTGCAAAGTCCATTTGATTTCCAAGCTCGGTTGGTGAAGAGATGTCTTTAAATGCTACATAGATACTCTGGTTGACCCCAACCGTGGTTGGGATTCCCCCCAAGGCAGTCTCAAACAAGTCTGCTTTACGTGTAGCGGACTTGTGCTCAATTACATTGAGGTGCTTTCGTTGTTCACTTACAATCCTGTCAGTTTATGAGATTTCATGTTCATGCAATAATACGTTCATTCGTCAGTTCATTATGATTTATCATTCCCCAGTTGTTTTGCTGCGCCATTCATCAAATCAGCCACTACTACCACACTATATGTGGTGGAAGAATGGGGATATGTGGAATAAGTATCAAATGCTACATGCAGGATAGATGTTTTATCCAACAATTTTTGTCTTCACTGCTCGCTTCTTCAAATGATGTTTTCTTCCCATTATTTTGTAATCATCAAAGATGCTTGGTTATCCGGCGCACTGATAATTGAAAAGCACAACTAGTCAAGTGAATCGATCATCTGTCACTCTAGAAAAACTCAACAGTTCGAATCCCAACCCAATCGATCACTTTGGTGGTAGACGGCAATTCTCGATAGCTTGGATTGTTACTACAACTGCCTTTTTGTGAACATTATCTATGCCACTCCAATTTCCATTGTCATGGTTGTCAGTTTTTCGCTTCTCCAGTAGAAGCGGTTTTAGCAGCTATGGGGCATACCCCTACCCATTACACCCATGTGTTGATCATGTTATAAATATGTTCTATGACTGCGTCCCAGGAGAGATTTCAGATTTCTGTCGTATGATAATAAACCGTTTTTGACGAAAAGGGAACATTTCAGATACCCTTTTATTATGATCGCCCACTTCAGGAGGTATCCGGAGATACGTTCTGAGAAAGTTAGGTAGAAAATCGATAACTTCTCAATTGAGGACACGGATTACACGACTACCTTTGGCTGTAAACCACCTATGTTTAGACAGGCCATAAAACCGCTTGGCCGAACAAAACGTCATGTTATTCGGCAATTTATACGCTCAGACTACGACAAATAACAACCTGTGGGAAGTTGTAAAAATTACCTGTACCACTGAAGAACACAATAAGTTAGTTCAATCTTTAAAGTTGAACTCTGTCGAAATTCGTAAAACTCTGTTCTGCCTTTGTGCTTTTGTTCCTGAACGTTCTCCCAACTCGTTCCACATCCCTCCGGGTCAGCGTCTTTAAGAACTCCACTTTACCTCATGTGGAGCACGCATCGTGACAAACCGAGTCAGATTCTAAACTGACTCTTTGCTTGCAAACTGCCCCGACTAATTATATGATTCTTTTGACGGGTTTTGATTGCCGCTTCCGATGAGGTAATGAGTGCAGCCGTTTTATTTTCACTAAAATGTGTCATTCTTTGTACCCAAAATTTTATACTGCAGACAATATGAAGCCAGTAGTGTCAAGTGATCTTACAGAAATGGGCAACTACACACGCTATTGCTGAACGGTTTCTGACTGCATGAGACGTTGGCTGTTCCACGAGCTACAAAGTGAAAATGACTAGTGCATTTTTCATTATTTTAGGCAGTTATAAATTTGTTAAGTTGATCCCACTGTGAAAAGTTCCCCATTTCGGTGGGATTGGAACCCACAATTCACTCGCACTTGTACCGCATGTGCTCTACCATTTGAGCTCTGAAGCCACGCCGAACGGTGTTCGGACATCTCACATAAGGATCGATAGTCACACACGCAAATTACGTAAGCACGTGACATGGACCGCATTAAACTTGCCGCTGTTTAATTTTCAGGGCAGGATTTTCCTGTGAATCAATCAGCATTCAATAATTAGAATTCACGCGCATCATTATTATCGTTATACGATTCACCATACACGGAGTATTGATGTTTAACCCGTCCCTGAAATGATCGTGCGACCAGTCAGTGATTGAGAAGAGTTATGGGTAGTTTTGCATTAACTTTCAACATAAAACTACGAGTCATCCCCCACGGCCCAGCTTCTAAGATATTTAAAGCAAGACCCTTTCAGTGATGAATATGCACCGCAGAGGATTAGTAACAAGGTTGAAATAACCGTGCAATCCTTCCTTGGATTCTTGACAGTAAACTGATCATACTTATCGCCTAGTATAAAGTATAATACCCTACTACTCACATTAGTCAAACATATTCATTTTGACTTGGAACCAGATGTGGCAAGACAACTACACCATGGCGCTTTTATGCTTGCTCATCGGTGTAAATGTAAGATGAATTAGTTCATATTCAAATCAGACTTGGTATCGCTTTGAAAAGAGGTGGATTCGCTTCCGATTATCTAATTGTCAAGTTTTTTTAACTTCATTCGACATTGCAGTTTATCGCAAATGAAACTGACTAAATCTGGCCCAACTGCAGCATGGTGCATTATGTCTGACGTTGGAAATTCGGTTTTGAACAACTGGACAATTAAATTTCCGCTCTCAAAATCATTCGCAAGTTCACTCGCCCGAATGGTTTTGAGTTTTACCCAGCCTTAAATGCTGCTACCTTTATCAAACACCCATCTTCAGGTCACGTATGCCAGACTTAGGATACAGCCTCGACTAGAACCGACGAAACAGGACAAGAAATCCCCGCCGGAAGTCTGAATATATGGAGTCACTGGCCAAGCAAATTTGCAAGCATTCAAACAAACTCGCAATGCATTTATTCAATCAAGTTCTTATTGAAAGTGACAAGCGATGAGAATTTGTGAACATTGCGTCTATGGTATTGAAGTATTTTGTCTTTTTAGGTACACTGACTACGTTCCTTCGACGAACCAGGCACAAAGGTGGTTAGATGATCAATAGCCACGGAACTCTGTCGATCTTGTTTGCCTTCCTGTCTCGCCTGTTTTGCTTCTCTCCGTCTCTCTCCCTCTCGCTTGAAAACAGAAACGAAACGAATAGATATTCCTCCCTCTCCGGTTTCATTTTATCTTCTTTTTAACCGTCGATAAGAGCGACAAAAGGCAATGGTCGGGGGGGCATCCATCAACCAAATTTCTTCGCCCAACACAGAATTGTGGTAATAGACCGAACTAGTAGTTCGTCTTCCTACCTCCAAATGTCTAAGCATGGTCGGGCTAGATGTCTTAGGCTTTCGGTGGGCTACTCGTTCTGAAGGTATCTCCAAACGCTCCCAAATGACTGCGCCTCTCCTGCCCACTGACAACTATTCGTGGCTGAAGCGCATCCATTAAAGTGCAAGGAAGAAAGCGAATGTTCGAGCTCTCCACCAGGTAAGCTGGATTTTGGCAATTAGTCTAGAGAAAATGGTTAAACGTTGATTCCAAATGAGCTACATGTGACCGCTCTACGAACACAGCTGTGCGCTTCTGTGACGCATGTGTGTACACGACATACTGGATGTTTAGCCATATCCGAAGGGTTTATAAACTCAGCAATCAATCACCAATCCTTAGTGGATTACGTAACCCCTAGATCGTCATACTGCCTCATGAGTTAGGTCGTTTGGTCAAGTGCATAAAGTAGGGTGCCCTACGTCAACCCCTTACTTTGGTTCGGCCAACCGGATAGTATACAGCCCAAAGAAGAATCGTGGATCTCGATGGATAGGCGATGATGTGAAGGAGAAGGATAGAGAAGTTATCATATGTGATGGGCCATAAGCAATGACATTTTTCCCTTCACTTTTGCTTTTTGATTTTATCATTATTTATGGTTCCAAAGCACAGGCTCTACTCAGATTTGTGCAGATATACACAGGTACCGTCGATTGTAGTGCATTTAAAAATTCCCACTTGGTATTCTTATCGATCTAGTATTTACGAGCTATAAAGAAGAATATGCAAATATCAAGGCTTTATTTGCAGTTTTCCCTCAGTGTAGTTGTTTGTATTAAGGCCAGTCAAAACCGACGACCTTGATTGTCAAACGTAGACACCCCTGAACATGAAAAATGAAATCCTCACGAAAGTTTTTGAAAAGATATTAGGATTTAACCCAGTTTGCATTCATAAATGGTCATTTAAGCGCGTTGTCTTAATCCCGCATAATGTTACCGTGACGGTGAAGCAGTGAGCGGGAGAAGCTAGAATCGGATATATATATATATATATATATATAAATGTTTCGAAAGAGTGGGACAGTTGGAACCATTTAAGAGGTAGGTGGCCGGAATATCTCAGGCACCGCGGCTGCCAGATTAATTTCCATACGAAATTACACATCGATGAGATACAACTAAAGAAGTAAAACAGAACGAGGCGCAGATTCTATAATTTCATTCATGACGGTACTTGGAGGTGTTGAAAGTTCATTCGATTTGGTCAAAAACACCCCGAATGTTCAGGCAGTATCTTGCTCCCACTATT
Source organism: Fasciolopsis buskii (assembly GCA_008360955.1). NCBI lineage: Eukaryota > Metazoa > Platyhelminthes > Trematoda > Plagiorchiida > Fasciolidae > Fasciolopsis > Fasciolopsis buskii. The sequence goes on along the minus strand of LUCM01009659.1, from coordinate 52,993 downwards.
CCATAACTACCAAACATCTTGACAATCTGGGATCGCATATCAGCCGACTTCCTGAGCAATCCATCTCAAGTATTCAAATCAGTCCTCCATGAGTTTCTTTTTTCCTCTTTTTCACACGTTGATGAGTGTACCCGTTTTCTTATTTTTCAGCACGATTTTCGACGACATTTTGGCGACATTCTTTGCACGCAAGTTTGTACAATACAATACATTTACCTAATTAGAGAGAAGGAATTGAAATGCACCTCTCAACTGGAAGAGCATCCGTAATATGCATTGGACGTAAGTCATATGGGCAAAATTAATTTCTCCCAGAGCAACTAAAATAATCGGAAATCAATATGTTGTACCCAAAACGCACGAGTCGCAATCACTTATTACCAATCAATCAGTGGTCACATAACCGGCGCGTGAAATGATTGACAACACGGAGAATGTTGCACTCGGCATTTCATTTCGAGAGCGCATGTAGGCTATTCGGTCTAGGGTTCAAAACAGAGCGCAGATAGGAAAAATTGTACCAAGGTTTTTCTCAAATGCGTCGATGTGACAACGGGATAGTCACAAGGACAGGGCGAGTCCGTGATAGATTGTGAATGTGGCAGGCTCAGAGAAACATGCGAACAAAAGAATGGTAAATTCGAGCAAGTAAAATTAGATAGGGGCTAGAAGGGATAGATTAGTTAAAACAGGGTAAGGTGTGAATGATTTATTCTTACAGTCATGGTGACTTCGAACTGTGGGCTGCAAAGTCAAAGCTAGTTGAATAAAATCATGTTTTCGTTGGATACTACTAGGAAGCTGTTAGAGACTACAGATTGCGTTTGTCAATACATAACCGAGACTAACACGTGAATCGAGATTCCACTGTGAACATTAGAAGGGCAAATCCAAAGATCCACTTGGAATATGCCATTCCCGTTTAACGGAACCTATTGAAGACAAACAGATGGGATCATGGTAAGCATGCTGGTCGTTATCTTATTAGCCAAGCTCGAAAATAGCCTTGGAAAATACGATTTCAAGTTTATTGATGTACGCGTGCTTCACGGATGATGCATCGTTTATCATTTGTGACCGAAAAACCCAAATTAGTAAACACGTTTATAACAAGACCCACTCAACAACGTGCTTCATCGTGAAATAAAAAATGGATGGCTTTGTCTCGTCTCGGGATTTAGGAAGATGGAGAAATAGCAGAATGGTAGAATTGACAGAAGAGTACTTCGTAGACGTAATTGGGTAGGCCAATTTGAGCATTTCATGAGTTTTGCCCCCTTATATACATTATAAACTGGACTTGGTTACCTGCCTAACTTAAATGAACGAGAGTATATGTAGATCAGAAGGCTTGAACAAGGAGTTCCATTGCATAAGGATTACTATGAGGAGAAATGGATACCTGGATCCTTTTGTGGATCGGTTCACCGCCACGGGTGGCGAGCTGGTCAAACTAAAACCCACCAGCATGAAAGAGGATTCATTGGAATTCCATTCAGGCGTTATTGACCGTGTGAAATTTTCAGACGTACACTAGCACCAACAACAGATAGCCGCTCTCCACTGACGCACGTCAAGGTGGTACTGGAAACGCAGCCGTTCTGTATTCAACAAAACAAATATGTTACCTCTTCGGCACAGATTTTACGTTCTGTACCAAGTTACGTGCGCTTGCAGCGCTCAGTATATCAGGCAGAACCCCGCCTCTCTGCTCCTCGAAAAGCTAAAGCCCGAAACATGGGCAAGACTATGCTACAACACTTGGTCAATTGTGGTCACACTATTGACCCGATAACTCGTCTTAGCGACCTGTTAGCATCACCGGCAGTTTTCTAGTAAAAGAATACTGAAAACATTGCTGATCACATCAAACCCCTGAAGCTCCAATTATGCAAACAGCGAAACCTAATTCCAGAGCAGAAGTTACCACAGGTATATACAAATAAATTATTCACGCTTCAACCTAGCTTATCCATCCCCTTCTTTCTAGCCAATATTTATTCTTACTTTCTCGATTCTAGCACTAGTTTGTCCATACTTTTCACTCAGTTTGTCACATTCACAAATTCCCACTGATTCGTCCTGTCCACCTGATTATTCTGTTGTCACAGTAGCGTATCTGGGAGATTCATGGTACACTTTCTCCTATCTGTGCTGCGTTACGAATTTCACGTCGAATAATCTACGTATACAAATACTCAAAGTTAGATGTCGAGACGAAATTTTTCGCGCTGTCATCTTGATCATCATCCTATTGAAAAGGTAATGAAAACGAACTATATTATTTGTCGAGAGTCATCAGAAGAGCGGTTTCATGATACTGGAGAGTTACAGTTGCCTAATTCGAGTTCGACATTGGTGAGTGCATCAATTCAGTGGTCAGCATAAGGTGGCCAGTTCGTCTCTTAGCTCATGGGGTCAGTTCTCGAATGTGAAAATCACCAGCGAATTTCCCACCCTATGCAACAATAAATTGCTCGGGCGGTAGCTAGAACATAACCTGGTCCGCCAAACGGATAGTTACCGTGACAGTATGTCTAACGTTTGAGGGCCGATCGCACTACATTCAAACGAAAGGTCGAGAGAACTGACACAAGCATACACTATGACCTGCACTGAGGTCTTCGCGTCCCGGATGTTCAAACTTTTAGCCGGAGACCATTCTGGACAACCTAGTGTCGGTATCACGTGACCTCGTCGAAACACGTGGGCGTCAATCATTGGTTGTACAGGGGTTCAGTTCAAACGTGACATCACGCAGAAATACACTTGTGCGAACACCCTGTGATTCCTTTTCCCACCACACACGTCTATTGACAACTCCGTATTCCGTATATCAGCATGAGCATCTTTTCACGTCTGTGAATTTTTATGAGCTTTTAAATGATTGTGGCCATCTTCAGGCTCCGAAAAAGAAAAAGTGAACTAGATAGACACGTAGACGGACAAACAAAAGGCGAATTCGCTGCTGACAGAGTCTAAAGAATGCTAAAGTACCAGAATCTATTTCGTGTAACTAAGACCTGTGCCATGCTTGTGACTGTTGTCTGACAACCTCTTCCAGACACTTGAACGTTACCTTAAGTTGACCGCTTCTTACGGATGGTTTCTTTTCGGACGCTTGTTGTGCTTTCGTAAATCCCACCTGAATTTGTCAGTACAAACTCAAGGTTCGCAGTACTAATTTTGTTCAGCTGTCGATCAAATGCTGTGATAACAGCTTATGACAAAGCCATTCAAAACCTAACAGAAATTAAGGACACTGGGTCAGCAAATAAACTCGGTCCCTAAGATCCCAGTTTCGGACGCGAACGTTCCTTACTCGGTCAGACAATCATTATTCTAAGGTCAACGGGCGTGGATCACTCCCTATTGATCGTACCCAACAACCAAATCCGGTTAGTATACGAATCTTTCCCCCTCATTCTGTTTGTGTGTGTGTGTGTATTTGCCTTTGCAGTACAAACGCTTCACTAGGACTGTTTCACTTAGTGTACATTATGCCATCACCGTTCCTAATAGCAATGAGTCCCTTTAAGGAGTTAGCTACAGTTCGTAATTTGCAACCCGATCGCTGAGTGCAGCTGACCGAGAGAATTCCGTGGTTCTAATGGAAGAGACAACAATAAATGCTTGATAAATACAGATGATTCAAATTTCTTGTTCGTTTTACTATTCATTGTATTGTATCTTTCAAGATTTGATTAATGCAACCTTGTGAATCACGGAAGCACTGCAAGAAGCTTTGAGGATGGATATTCAGAACTAACCTCACTAGTTGGAACACGGAGATCGTTGCTATTCCGAACCAGCTACGTTCAATGTTGCTGGGACTGAGACTACTCATCCTGCATGTCGATTGCAGGTGACCAACCCCATTTCAAAACTTTTGGGTCCTGCTCTTTTCTGGAATTGGCCTAGTTCGATTATTTTTAAGTTCGTCTAACCAGAATGTCGGTGGCATTGTTAGTCAGCCCATCAGGCGATGCCGCCGACAACCTGCCTTCCTCCCGGTAGTGGTCGATAATCTCTGTAACTACATACGTGACCGCGATTCCATACAGAGGGTGCGTGCTGAGCGGAGAGGAACTCACGATTGTAGACCGTTTCACCTACCTTGGTAGCTGTGTGTCGAACGATGGTTTCTCGGGAGTGGAGGTAAATACGCGTATTTCGAAGACTCGAGCAGCTTACGCTGGACTGAAGCACTTGTAGCGTCGGCCTGATATTTCACTGAAGTTGAAAGTTCGTGTGTATTGTGCCGCAGTGCGCTCAGTTCTGTTGTACGGTTGTGAGACGTGGATGATGCGTGTGG
>LUCM01009659.1:34040-48128 GCA_008360955.1 Fasciolopsis buskii | reverse complement strand
GATGATGATGATGATGATGATGATGATAATGATGATGGTGATGATGATGATGATGATGATGATGATGATGATGATGATGATGATGCGTGTGTATGAGATGACCCACGGCGGAGATCTGCACAGTAAGTCGAGTTTTCGTTAAGCGCTTAACCAGTCAATCCCTTTTAATCTACGGCGAATATCTAGCAAGGGTCGGTGAACAGGTAGAAACAAGTATTTTACCTGTGACCAATCGCCTTTGGTTCAAATCACTACGACGGGTTGGCGGTGCAGAACACAAATGGTAACATTAAGTAATGATGGTAATGATTTTTTCCAGTTTCCCGCAGTGCGCTGGGAGTTGGTAGATCGTGATGTTTTCTTTATGAGTAAACAAGCGTGAAGACATCTATCAAATAGTTCTAGGACTTTGTGAAGCTAAACCGCGTGGTTTCCACTTGCGCGACAGACCAGGAATTGTTTATAACCCAGCTACAGATAAATTATGTGCAATGCTTTGTAACGAACGATTTCGATAGCTTCAAACCAGGTTCCGCTGACAGTGACCGATATCATCAAAATTTATTTTCGTAATTTTCTCCTGTGGTTTTCAATTTTCTCTTCTCCGAAAACGTCTGAATCCGGATGGTTTGAAACCACTGAATTTGCCGGTAAGAACGGCAAGGCTAGTCGCAAAAATGTTTACCAGTTTAATAACAAAGTATGAGGAAACCGAGTGGCTTGTACAAAATTCGAAAACCGTCTGGCAAATGGCACTGTCTCGTCCCGAAACTAGAATGTAAAATGGAATTTGTTATTGTGACAAGTTCAATTGTAGAACAGTCTCAAATGTCAGTCGCTGGTGATGGAAATCGACCCGAAGTAAGGAACTATTCCTATTTGATTTTTCCCATACGGATTGCAGATCAAGACAGAGTTCAACACCGGAAACCTTTGATATGTCGGTAATAGAAATTGCGACGAGAATTAACATAGTACGTACTGTGTATCAAGATGAACTCGTATTTTAAATACCGCGGTCGAAAGCGTTCGCTTATGCAACATTTTGTAAAACTGGCGTCCGTTACTCACAAGTTGTGGTTTGGTAGATTTTGCGAGGCTAGTTTTGGCCCCAACCCTGGTCCCTTTTTTGGCTCAGCCAATGAGCAAGGAGCTGCATGTAGCTCCGGGGCTATAGCACTGGCGGGTGCTTGCAAGACTGGTCCTAGAGCTGTTAAACTAGTCGAAGCCCGTGTGTCTTTTAAGGTCAAACAATCAACTCACCGTGGCATTGTGTGCCAATTCGAATTCCGTGCACAATCACGAAGCACGTGTGAGTAGTCTGGAAGGTGGATGTTAGTAAGTCGAACTACTTAAATAGTTCATTTGTAAATTATCGGTCGTGATAAAGTCATGCCCTCATAGACGGGTGCTTTTTGAATTGTTCCTTTCCCATCCCAAACAAGAAGTCGTTTGTTCACATAAAGTAAACTAACGGTCATCGTTCTAGGGCGAATCTGTTGAGATCTACTGGGGTACCAGTGCGATTAGGGTATCCAATGGCGATCTTACATGCAGGACATTCCGTGCTCATGGTCACTAAAATAATTGAATAGTGTGTGTGTGTGTGTGTGTGTGTGTGGTTAGAAAAATCTCAAACTGCGGATCCCTTAAACCGACTATATTAAAGCTACACAAGGAACCAAACGGGTGAAAAGCTACCATTATTGCTAATTACAAATATATCATTCCCAAGAGTAGAACTTATCCGTGTATAACAACTTACGATAGTCAAGGTACGAAACAAAATCAAATACATATAATTAGGTGGAACACATTTAATCTGGGTTTTACGCTCAGTTCGAATGTCTGAAATCAGAAGTCTTCTGATCTTTACCGCGTCATTAAATGAGTCACCTGATTTTGGTGACGTAGATAAAAACAGATGATCGGTAGTCTTCGATAAGCAATGACGTCACAAAAAAAACACGCTTGGATAGATCCATTGGCTTTTCCTCCCGGTTGATAATTAGGAAACTACTAAATCTGAATTTTCGGATTCGTAATGCACTAATCGCTTATCCAGTCATCGATACTTGCTCATAGTCCAGCGAATCATTCTAGGCCAATGCTACCATCAAAGCACGGAGTAACGGACAAGAAAGGTCTGGTTTTCAGGAGAACAATGGCTATTTTAAAAGCATGGCCCAAGTAGATGCCGGATAAATCTTATTTTCTCAAGTGTTTTACGGACACAGGAAACTAGATACAGTTTGGAAACATTCGGTCCCCTCTAATACTGCCTCTGTTTGCGTGATTTGACTTTATCTCGGTCGTGGAGCACGGAATTTGATCTCCACATGTGGGGGTTTTATTTGGGAGAACGCGACAAACCTGCTCCTACTGTACATTGTACTAATCAATGCAACTTTGCGGTCAGGTGCAGATGCATAAGACAGTCAACTGGAAAGCATGTGAAAAGAAAAATCGGACGAAGACTATTGGTAGGTATACGCTTCATCGATCGGGAACCAGCATTCAGCATATAAATGGGAACGACTTCGCGTGTTCGCGTGGCATTAAATTTCCCAATATTTTGGAATGGGTTGATCATGCGCTGTAAGGAGACCGTATCTTCTACTAGGAAATCAAACAAACTGCTCACGCTTTGTTCTAAAACTGGTGATATAAACCATTCTGACTTGAAAATATCACTGACTTCTCATTCTGATGAAATCTGAAAACTTTCGGAAATCAAACAGAACGACACGTATGAGTTGTTCAGGATATATCCAGTAACAGGAATCGCATATAACATTTCCGTTTCAATGTAAACTGTGATTCCGTGGCCTAATGCGTACATTTCCCAGCGCAACATCCCCATAGACGAAACATTCTTGGGAGCGAACAATTTCGATGACTCCCCGAGGGTTTGTTCACCCTAATTGGGGGCTTCAATGACTGGGGTCAAAACGCTTTCGGTGAGCGATGACTGTCTGTCCGCAGTGCGTTCAACAGTCAAGTCAGTATTAAATATTGATATGTGTAACGGTAGTGGGTATTGATTCGTCATAATATCTATTCGTATTAGATAGAGGTCAACATGGCTGCGCAGACTTCGTGCTCATTATGTCAATCGATAAGCAGACCAAAAACGCCGCTTGAGTGCCAAGGGACCGGATTAACCAGCAGAATAATCAGTCAGTGAGTGTTGTGCCTTGGAGACAAATACAAACTACTTGATTTTGATTAACCAACGAAGTTTTGTTTGCTCGACACTCACTGGAGTTACTGGGAACAGAAAATAACTGTCGCGAAATAGAATGGATTGAAGATTTGGAGACGAAGTAGAGCAGACGTCTCTCTTACGAAATGATGTGTTTGAATGAGACTGAGTAATAAGAACAATAAGTTGAAAACAGCTACTACTGTGAGGTGACTTACTAATTCATTCCAGATTTATGGATTAGAACACGTAATCGGGTAACTATACGTAGTAAACAATTCATTGATAATGTCGCGTAAAACATTTGGTGGACAAAATTTCGCAAATTCGATCTCGGTCCTCAGATACAAATGGATGACGAATGCCTTATTCGACGCAGTAGCATAAGTATAATTAAATCTAACTACCTACCCCCCAAATCGATCATGTCGTACGTTTTTAGGAATACCATTTTGAATGCAACTTCTCCACTATTTAATGCCATATTTCTCCCGTCTACCAAGCGTCAGCACTTCGATAAAAGTCAGTAGCCATTGTTGATATATCTCATCGGTCATTTGCACTGATTAACATGATCAATATCACAGTGGAATGATGCACAATCAGCCCGAATGAAATGCTGCGGCTTTATTTTGTGGAGACTCTAAAGAGCAGAATCACATGCAAGTTATCGTGCATCACAGATATCATCTGGTTTCATGGACTGCAAGTGAATAAGATCAACGCTCAGTTGTAAATGTGTTCGACAAAACAAGCCTTCCTGTAAGTAAATATACTTTGCACTACGTGGAGACTGTTTTGAATAATTTAATGTAATGACTATGATACGAATGTAATTGCGACATGGACACTTGTGTCACCGTGATGAACTAGTACCTCGTGTTTGATTCCAAAACGAAACTGGGGAATTTTCCACTGCTTCTCACGGTGGTTTCAGATAATTCGCCCTCAACAGACCTCTTCCGAGGCATCTTTCGGGTGTATCCCGAACGAGTTCGATCTTCTACAAGGTTCAAACGGTCCAAAGAAAAAGTGAATTTTCTTGTGCGTTTCAGTTCGTCCATCCTACTCGTTAGTAGATATGCCCACTAACTCGAAAAGCAATCAATTTGATAGGTACCTCTCCCACAAAAACCCATTAGTACTGCTGAAGTGAAAAAATCTATTATCGAATAAAAGTTGAAAATTTGGTATATTGGTCCAAAAGTCGTTGAATCCTTCCGGATTCAAACCAATCCTAACTCCAAGAACACCCTTTCATCCTATGCCAAGCTGTAGATAATTAGGGTTTAATAGTTGCCCCCTGATCTAGACGACATGATCTCGTTCGGAAAAAAGCATACACTGCATTAACTTCTACCTTCTGATAAACTATCAATTCAAAAGCAGTTCACTCTCTACAATGTTCCCCAATGGTCGTGAGCAGAGCAAACCAATAATCTAACCAAACCCTGGTTGAGCGTGACTCGAAGTTCCAGTTACGGAATCAGCTTATAAAGCAAAATATCTGTTGGTGAGTTCTGGCCAAGTCAGAATAATGACCTCGATTGGAACGACTGCTTTCAGTGACTACTGAATGGCAAGACGACAACGTTACCGTTGATCGGTTGTTGACTGATTTGTGAAGATCATGTGATCACAGTAAAATAGAAGATAAACCTATGAAGATACTAGCTAGTGATTTTTTAAAACATGAACTGTAATTTATTTGGCAGTTCCAATTAAGAGAGCCAGCTGGCTTTAGGTAACTTTCGATGAACGAACGTAGCAATGGCTGTCACAGGTGACTTAGGGTCTTCGTTAAGAGGATGTACGAATTTCATTAGTGTCACTTTTTCCCACGAATATGGACGCTGCCCTCGAGACTGTGTGCTTTTTGGCGAATTGCGCTTCTTTGCGGATTGGTTACTATCAGTGAATCTTCAAATGTCAAGTTCCAATCCGCAACTTGAATCATCGTTAAGCTGGAAGCTGATAGGTCGAACAACAAAGTCACTGGGGTTCGATTCGTCACACGTCGACACGTTCAATTCAGGGTGCATAATAAGACTACGTGATTGGTCAATTAAGAATCTACCCAAACAGGACTGATTAATATCGATAGCTTGCCCTACGGTTAATGTAAACAAGGATAACGGAGAGCCAGTCAAAGAAAAATACCATTTGTTAGGTGTTTGTATGGTATTCTTTGTATTAATCATGATGCCAATCTATTAGCTGTTTACAATGAATTTAAAATATCCCATAAGTGGGGTTGTATTTATTGAAGAGGTGCGGAACAGGTGGGAGGAACTGAACACGTGAAATTCACAGCCAAATACGACCAAGTTAGGAGCTGTAGTCAGGGCCATTGGAAGTTCAAGTGTTTACGCACCGTCAAATCAATGTTTAGTGGTGGATATATGTCACAAGAGCTGGGGCGGCTTTGGAGGTCGTTTCTTGGACCTTAGGGACGGATTGGAAATCATAACTGCCACGGGTTCAGTCGCGGCTAGTAGCCTTTATCCGATCACTTTTGACCCGTTCGGAGATTGTTTGGTGTCATCACTATGGAAGTAGGGATAACTTCATCTGTTTGTGAAAAATAACAAGTTGCCAGTAAACTTTGGATTGATGAACAACATTGCAGGGTTGATGGAGATGTTTTGGGGGAAGTGGGAAAATGCGAGTATTAAGTGTAACATGGACTTGTTGCATGACCTGGTAGGAGTGCCATGGAAGCAGCGCACCTCATATCCATGGCGTTCGAAGTCCGTAAAATAATTAAAGATTGCCTGTAATTATTTCCCTGGTACTTAATTCAGTGGAGGACCACGAATGACTCTCGTCGAACAAAAGTGACAGGGTGGAAGGGGCTGGGGGTGGGGTGGGTAACGGGTTAAGCCGTAAGGAAGTGACGTCTATCCCTTCTGTTCAACATCGTGCGTTTCATTCTGGTTACTGCCGTACACTGCTTGCCATGAGCTTACAATTCACGGGGAAAACTTCGATTTGCTTCAAACTACTGATTCAGGTGGGGCGATAGCAATTGAACAAAGTCACAATCTCTTCAATATATGGCCGGGAACAGCTGAAAACAGTATCTGGACTGTGCTACGACAGGCGAATGAAGTGCAAAGTGCTTGTCAAGAATGCCATCCTAATAGATGTTCACACATAAGATCATTTGATTGACCCTGACTGATGCGTTCATCTCAGTTATACAAGGCTGCAATGTGTACTTTGAATTGGAGGCATTCAAGTAACGCGCATACAACGTGGATCCAATCAATAGTGTCCAAAAAAGAATTATTCGTCAGTTGAATTCCCAACCCCCCCCCCGAGATTAACACTCCGAGCAGACGCGATGCTGATAGTACAGATCAGAGACGCCATGTGAGGCAAACTTCGCAAACCACATGGCAATGTGATTGAATAATTTATCATTTGAATTGTCCTGAAAGGAATCTAAAGAGATGCGCATATCGTCAATGAGATTCGCGCGCTGCTCACGCAACAAAACAACGGGAATTGGCTGTCATTGGCAGTCAGCTAGTCAACTCCGAACACTGACGGATTAAGCTTTCCGAGAGATTGGCCAGGTTATTGAATGATATTCTGCTGTGTTTCGGCCTTCCTAGACGTTTTTCGCTCGTTGTCGTTCTCTCTCTCTCTCTCGGTCTCGTTCTCACAGTCGTACTTTCTTTTTTACAGGCCGATCTCTCAAGTTACCTAACCCCAAATCGATTCAGTCTGTCATGCAGCAGAAGAATTTCACGGTGTGCTTTTTCATTCGCGTACATCTGTTTTTTTGTACCCAGGCATAAGCGTGTTCGTCTGCGCTGGTGGTGAATGACACTTTCACTTATATATACGTGAGTGTGATCTGACCGAATGCTGTTCTGAAATAGCTTCACGTGATCGCAAGCCGATGGTTGCTGTGTCCCAATTAGTCATTAACACGGTCACATTGATTGCCTTCAACTAAAAGATGTGAATAGAATTCTGTAATTATATTTTCCATTTTATTCACTTTGTTTTGATTCCATCTAGAAAAATCTGCCTCATTCCTTTACTTTCATTGATGTTCAGTTTTATATTTAAAGTTTATAAAAGTGGCATATCATTGTCTCTTTTCCAGTGAGAGGGTTTGCGGACTAGTTTTCACATGAACCTTGAACATTAATCAACAACCAGTACTGATGATCAAATAACGGTCATCTGTTAACGCCACCCGTAATAAGTACGGATTTTACGAGACCCGAAAGGCCTTCCCTAGTTGAAGACTACAGGATTTCAAGAGGACAATTCTGACCGGTCAAAATGGTTCCTATGACAAAATGATGATCATTTATCTAATGATTCATAGTTCAGTTCTTTTGAGCCCAGTCCAGTTCAGTACACTTCAGTACATTTCAGTTCAGTTTAACTCAGTCCAGTTGAATTCAATTCAGCGAAAGTTCGGTTGAGTTCCGTCCAATTCAGTTCAATTCAGATCAGTTCAACAAAAGTTCAGTTCCGTTTAGTTCAGTTGAAACAAGTTAGAATTGGTCCCAACGGTTAAACGAGCATCCACTTATGAGCTTTCAGAGGAATTTTGTTCATTCATTCGAAACAATGCTGATAACACCAAATTACCCTTTCCCAAAAAATGTATCACGGCAGGAAATGAAATTCCGGTTTTGTCGGCTTGCATACCTAAAAGAAGGATGTATTTTCATTCATTGGTGTTCCTGTTGTCCGAGAACATTAAGCCGCCCCACGGCGTGGGTAGATTCAGTCGGCGTCTAGTGCGTTCACTTTTGGTGGGCGCGTCAGGATAAAAGGAACGGTCTGCGAGGTAGGAAAAGCTTAAGACCCCAAATTATGTCATCGTCTACACAGGGACACTCACAGACGCCAACTTTGGTTGCTTATCACACGCGCAAATTAACTCGTTAACTAAACCCACAGCCCAGTCACTGTCACTTGCGATCGAACCACAGCCCGTCCGAAAGTGAAAGAAAACCCAGGAATGACTTTATTTTGGAGTGAACCTCCCACCCAATGGCGGCATTTTTCACTCGACCCAGATGAGCTGTGTTCAGCACGACCATACATGGTCTCATGAAAGGATTAATCTAGGTACAAACTAGACGCTGAGTTTAGCGTTTCCAAAGTTCAGATGATTTTTACAATCCCAGGGGAATAAAAATACGAACACTGTTCATCTGCTGATTGCTTTCGGAGGAACTCAGTTCAGTTGCTTTATTCGCAGGCAATCTCTACTGTGAACCTTAAGTCGAGGGATAAAAGTGAAGAGGATCCTATTAAACTCATCTGGCTGCAGTTTGTTAGCTAAGTGCGATGAACACGATCGTCTCCGGCAAATCTTGGTGCGCCCTGTGAATGTGAACACCTGCTTGCCTGGACCAGATAGGAAACTGTGAGTAATGTACTCTAGAGGTTATATTCTCATTTAAATACTAAGTGAATTGCAGTATGATGCACCGAACGTCCTGTGAGACAAACGCGTAGATTGAGTGAGTTGGACATTATCTTGACGGATCTCCAGTTAGATAGTACCCAACCTGGTCCAGCGTTGAAGGATGACAAAAGATTTTTGGAGGGGATGTCTAGTTCATTTCCCATTCCATCTCCTTTTTTGTACTCAGAATAGCGTTTTCCAATACTTTTTCCTCCTTATCTCATCGACGGCTTCTGTCCTACCCACCACCCGTATAACATTTGCTAAAACCTGCATACAAGTAGGAACAAACAGTAAAATGCAGCTTATTAGCAAAATCTTGATTGTCCATTGTTACACTAGTCTTTTGACGAGAAATACTCACTAACTGACACTCAGGAATGCCTTCTCTGACAAGCCTTGAACCGACAATCTTGAGATTAAATATCTTTCTCACTCACCACCTGTCAATGCGATGTTTTTGCCTTGATTTGATTGTGAAGATTCTGCGAGTATTCGTCACAGGCTGAGTAAAATTCACGGGATTCACATTTAAGATTGTAAGAAGTCTGTCAGTTAACTTACACCATGTTTTTTTCTCGCATCTCCTTCGACATTCTTTCTTCGTAATTTAGGGGAGCAGAGACCAACAGGGACGTTCCGAATTGGTACTACAAAATTCAGTCGAAAAAATGCTTAGACCAAATGATATATTGGCTTGTATGTGGTGGATCTTCAGTTCATCTTCTTGGGATCCAGTCGATCTCGATAACAAATAAGGCGTATAATTTGGTTGTTGAAAATGAAGGTCTTTCGGCCGTTAGCAATATGTCCTGCCTATAGGGGGAAGGACACAATTTCCCCGAAGGTATACGACCGGTTTCACGATTATCGCCTCTCCTTAGGCATGTGTCCGTATGCACCCCCCTCATTTTAGGGTGGCCTTGGTTAAAAACAGTAATGTAACCTTCACTTGCGATCGCTTACTTGTTCGTTCACGGCAGTTTGATCGAATTGGACGTTACGGGTTAGTTCACACGTCGCGACCCCTTACCGTGTTGATCAGTATCAAAGGGGCACGAAACTTCAACGCCTGAACTAAGCCAGCCAACAGACCTTTGTCATGTGACCAAGCATTTGTTCTTGTTTGGTTACCCTGGTTACTTGTTGTTGTTGCTGCTGTTGTCATGAGTATTTCGATGACTACGCACAACACAATATGACTGTGTGCTCCACGAATGCAGACTAGGCCATCTTTATTGAAAATGTTCATTGCAGTCCATGTTCACGAAAACCGAAGTACTCGTGTTTCCTTTTCGTCTCCACGATTCTAGGGCGAAATAATTCACGTGCCCACATCCGCTCATTGATGCTCTATTGTTCCACGTCTTGCTTATTTTCTGTGTGTGCAGAAAAGTACCACAAACCCATCTCAACCTCGAGTTTAGCTCCTTAAATGTTTTCTCTAGTTCACAATTGCCTCGGGAATGGATATTTTTCCTTATCTTGATAGCACTGTACAGCAGTTGTTAGGCCAAGCAGCGCGGAGTGTTCGTCCAACATGGAGCAAATGGCTTGACTTGACCTGGCTTGACTCGATCGATTCATTGTGAGCAGCCGTCATGAATAAAAGTGATCGGGGCGATGACAAAACTAAGTGTGTCGAAATTCACGTGGGCAGAAAAGATCGAAAAAAAGGTCGTCTTCGTACTTTCCACGTAGTGCAAAACAACCAACGGCCAGATTACGTTTATCTTTTGTCTTTTAGTTCATTTATTAATGAACAGCAGTGTACATCATTATGAGGATTGGGGCAGAGGGCAACAGAGGGCTGCCAAGTAAGGAAGTCCACCGGCGGTAGGAGGATTCTAACCCGCGACCTTCATTTCCATAGGCTACGACCTAATCCGCTTGAACATGACCGGTTGCATGTATAGGGAAAATTTTCACGAAAAATCCATCCCAATCTACTCGATTAGCAAACTAAGGCACATTACGTTGAATGCCTTCAAGGACATCTGTCTCTGCGACATGTAGACGAGAGACATTGAAGGCAGCAGCAATCATTGTTACATGTCACATCGAAAGCCTGTAGTACAGTTGTGTATCCCGGATATTTTGATTAAATCAGAATGATCGATTCTGTAGTTGTATGCTTGAGTGGGAAATAGACCCCCTCGCTGCTTACCAAGAAAATACGCAAGCACTCAGAAACTCTAAGGCTATGTTTTTCGATAGATTAAGGATGAAAGACATCCAGTTATGTAGGAAACCCAGTTGCGACGCAACCAAATCGTTTCCGGTCGCTGAGAAACATTACTTTTTGTTTTTTATCCATGAATCTGTCAGAAGAGATTTTATCTCTATATTTTGAAGTAAAAATGTCTATGAAGCGCATTAGGTTAGCAGACAGCCTTGATGGCAGTAATGGTCTAGCGTTAGGATGAAATTTTCTTTTCCGGGTTTAGTTACTAAGTGGGATATCAGTTAGAAGGTCCGCATAGAAATGTATTCGAATCACATGCAACGAAGTTAGCATCATCTCCGAGCTTTGTAAAATGCTAGCCCTTCACATCAGTCCAATCTGTCAGTTTTAGTGGATTATCTTGTCCAAGTTCATCAGTGGACTAGTTTAGGACCAGGAGTTGATAGGGAACCACGAATGGCAATATTTTGACGATGATGACAATGGTGCCAGTGATTCCGTTGACTATTCCGATGCTGATTTCTTTTCGGATGATTTTGTATGGTGATCATTTGGATCGTGATGCTGTGGATCCAGGTGGCCAATTCGGAAGATGGTGATTCCGATGATGATGGCTAGTCGAATGATGAGTAGGTTACACCTATAATCGATGATGTAGGGAAATGACCAAAATCGATTCAATATTTTCAAATTTAAGTTATTGTTGATCCGCTTTAGGTTTGGTGTTGAATAAAACAATATCGTGAGACGACTCACCTTCCTTGTGGTTTCTTTTGGTTCATTCTGCATCCTACTCTGGAACTCAAGTGCGGCCATGTTGTTCGGTGTGGACATCGAACGCCGTCGAATTTGGTGTAGTGGATGTTGTTGATCTTTTTCATCTAGTTTATCTTTCGCAACTAGATTGGTCGGACTGGTCGAATTGGGCTGCGCTCGACTCTTCACCAGGAACACCGAACGCTGAGACTCGGTCGTTTGACTCATTCTTTTTTGGTTATCAATCAGTTCGGTTCCCCCGTCCCGGAGATTCTACGATGCACGGATGGATAGCTTGGGAAGTTTTCACAACTGACGAACGGGGAGATTAATGCTCACCCTAGGGAGATTCACTTCGAACGAGATGGGAGAACACCGTGAACTTAATTGGACAAATGCCGATAGATAGCAACTGAAGAGCTGCCGAAGCAGCACTTGCTGCGCAAAAGGTTTTGCGAAGACCCAATTTGTCTGAGCACATTTAATATATCGGTTCACGCAATATTAAATCGATCGGTCAACCGTTTGGTTTTTTCATAATCCTGATTTAATGTTTGCATGCGTGTGTATGTGCGCACGCACGTACACTTTCATCTTTTTGCACCCAAACCCAACTGCTACAAGATAAGCTTTTGCAATTTTTCAGCCGTCGCAATTTTGAGTGTGACCTAATCGATGGACTCACGTAGATGTACACAATCACGTAAGCACGTGAACGGGAACCAATCAGGTGTGAGCGGGCTAGAGAGTCAGTCTACCCGTGGAATTTCAGTCAGCCAATCACAACCGAAAAAGTTAGCAAACTGTGAACATTGCCGCTCATTAGCTTTAAGCACCATACAATGCTCCAGGTCGAATCTGCAGTGCCCAATATGGTTATTTTGTCAGTTCATCTTACCAGGTAGCTGGTAGGTCTTAACTAACTTTCGTGCTTCTGCACCCTGACCGATTTGTCCGCGAATCTGTCTTAAGGCTGACTTCAGAAAGTCAATGATCTGAGATATTTACAATGAGACTGGGAAATGAATAACGTGTGGTTACAGAACGAGGCATCGCAAATGGTTTCACTTCACTATGGCATACCTCAAAGGATAATCGTTCATAACGATGGAAGTCCAACGATCAATGCGTGAACAAATCTGGCGGGACTTCACATCTGATTCACTCGCAAGCTAACATCGAGGAGAATGGGACAGCTGAATAGTCGTTTTTGTAATCATTTGTCAAGTTAAGTGAAACCATCTTGGGACGGAACTGTTTTTAAGCGCCGTAGTTTGAAGCTAAACTCATGGATTTTCAAAAAGACTACAGATTTTCTCACTCTCACTAGATTAGTCCTCAATGTAACCTAGGAAGAGTACAATTTCATCAGTGACAGAAAGGATTAAAATGGTCTTGCCGCGTCTGTGATAACAAACAGGGAAATTTTCAAGATATTCAGCTGTGGATTTTTTGTCGCATGATGATATAATCCACAGATTCATCGTAACCCGTATCTAAATCCGTGTAAGTATTGAAGTCCCAATTGGTCATCTGCTGTTTAATCATGGTCCCCGAAAAATGGGTTGTCGGGCTCCATGACTCCATCTCGAGTATCTCTTCGGCTAGATTTCCCTAAGAAGATAACTTCGTTTCGCCACTGAGTGCTGATCAGCTAAGCTCATAAGATACTGAAGTTTTTCAACACATGAAGGAAGACCGAGGTGGTTAATAGGATTGATAATCGCTGAGCACGTTTATTATTTGTGCATTCATTCACTCAGAGCCAATTTAAAGGATAAAGTTCCGCCAGCGAGTATACACCGATGGGGTAATGACCGAACTGCAAGATGTGATGCTCGCACGTGGTCAAAAAGGCTTTGCCTGCCAATACATCCAAGCACGCCCAAAGGTGGTTATCTGGTCTTACATAGACCATGATGAAGAACACACATGTATCTAGCTAGAAAGGTGAGCGGTGAGCAAGACTTAACTGGTCTGAGTGAGCGCGATCGTCACTACGCGAACACTCTGAATGGAATTATTCGGTTAAGTGAAGTTTGTAGTATCGCAAACGTTGTGCCAACGTATTCTGGTTTTGGTTGTTACATGCGTCACTGTCTACGCAAACAGAAAGAGGAACGAGAAAAAGTGAATATTGAGGTCAAATATGTGAGTTGAAAAACTGTACAGAAAAGAGGAGTTTCGAATGCCAGAACGCCACCGACCACGAATTTGAGCCATATCACACATCGGCACCAACCACTACTTCGGGGAATCCACTGGAGACCAACCCCGTAGTCTGAATGCACTCACGCGATACAACCAACTGGTTATTGAAGTTTTCATATCTTTTCACCATTTCGTTGACTGACCACCTCGAGTCACCTTCCACTCAATATCTGCCTCACAGAACAGTGTACAACGAATCAGGCAGGCAGTCTGTGGGCATGCACAAGACATGCCTCAAACAACTCAACTAATTATCACTCAATGTCTGTTCTAATGGCTACACCC
>LUCM01009659.1:21784-33793 GCA_008360955.1 Fasciolopsis buskii | reverse complement strand
GCAAACCTAGAGATCCAACACCTTAAGCCCAACGTTTGAGTTACTCACAAAATTCTCCACCCTACTTCTATCTAATTACTTCGAACATACACGTATTGTCGAACATCAACCGTCCTCGGCATGTTTTCTGCTCACAACGGCCATGTTTCAGGGCCGTACAACAAGATCGATTTCAATACTGCTGTGCATACGCGACCTGCTTGATTGATAAGACTCGCGCTTGTCACGACTTGACACCAACAGGTGTAGCCAACTTAGTGCATACCAATCGGGGCTTAAATATCAATGCCACTGTTCACACGTAAGGATAGGGCTATCTCCACAATCATTCCAATGATAAAATTGAAAAGAGAAGGTGAAAGGGGCAATCCTGACGAACTCGGACGAAATATCGTCGTAAGCACGAACTCGGCTTCAGCTGTTCGCATTCAAGGACTGCCTAAGTGAAATGAATTTCACCGGCACACCATTTGGTGAGAGGCACGATCGACCAAGTCGAACGAAACTTTCAAATCAGGCAAGATAGAAACACTAGGCCGACGGATCATGTGCCTATTTTCCAAGATCTCTCACAAAGTGTATATTTGGTCAATACAATCCAGACCGGGAAGATAACTGACTTGGTTCTCACGTGAGCATCTTTCGCCAATATTAGGTAATTGGCGGAGAATAATCCCCGAAAGCAGTTTGGATGCGACGCTTACAAAACTAATTTCTCTGATGTATCCACCTGAGAATCGATCACCTATCCTGTAAGTCAATACAATCATCGATTCACACCAATCCTTCGAAATCTCCTCCCTTGCCCGAATTGATCTCGGGAGTTTTGCTAATTTCGGTGCTGACACTTGGCCACCGTTTTGAGGGAGATCGGATATAGTCCACCTGGTCCAGCTGTGTTATGTCTTTTCAGGACACCTATCAGTCTGATCACCACCATTTCGGATGGATGGCTGACATCGACGTGCACTGGTTCACTTCTATCACAGAGAAACTACACCTTGACGATGTGCGATAGCTTGCATTCCTCCATGACCCAACGAGCTATACAGGATGGCTTTTCTCAAACCGACTATCGGTG
The DNA here is from genome assembly GCA_008360955.1 of Fasciolopsis buskii. Taxonomy (NCBI): domain Eukaryota; kingdom Metazoa; phylum Platyhelminthes; class Trematoda; order Plagiorchiida; family Fasciolidae; genus Fasciolopsis; species Fasciolopsis buskii. Next base: position 32,712 of record LUCM01009659.1, on the reverse strand, counting down.
AGCAAATGGATCAAATCAAACAGGCGATGAGTTTGATAGCAAGTTACGCCTGTGGTGCTATGTCCAACTTCCGTCATAGACGCTGGATCTCGCGTGGGGTCGTCCAGTCCAACGGGGGAAAACGCCAAATCTCTAACTCTAAAGGAGTTAAAATAAGATGCGATGACATCTGTAACGTCGGTTGAAGATAAATTGTAAGAAAGACCGTGAAGACTGGTAAGTTAAGGTGGCCGAAGAGATGAAGTAGCAGCTACTTCAGATAAAAGTCAATTACTGATTAGGATTGTAGGTGGCGTAGGTGGCCGGCGAACTTCAGTTAGTGAAATCGCGTGCGATAGAAATGGAAAACTTATTTATGGCCAACGTCAAGGGCTCGACCGTTTGGCTGGACATTTTAAGGAGCAGTTTTGCTTGGGCGCGCTAATGTAATCATATCGACGATCACGAATACGAATCCTTGCGAGGTGTTTTCTGACTCGTGGAATCGAACATTTGACTACTGAATAGGAGAAAAGCTGCGAATCTAGACGAACTCCCTGCCTCACCGTGCCTCCGCCCACTTCCCCAAGTTTTTTCAACCTGGATGCAGAAGCCGTGAAAACTGCACTTACCTCCTTGCTTTGTGATATTTGGAACGACGAGCATATTCCGTTATCGTGTAGCGAGTCATTGATTGTGCTCTCGTTCAAGAAGGGTGCAAGCAATGAGTGTAGCGATCAACAGATTAGTTTACTTCCGATAGTTGCTCAGGTCTTAGTTTCAATAATGCTATACCGTTTTGCACTGGTTCATGAGTATGACAGTCGCGAACAGCAAGCCGGATTTTGTTCAGGTCGAAATTGCCTCGACCAGATTTTTACATCTCTTCAGTCATCGGAAACGTACCACACTCTACCGCCCTAGAATTGTAGTTTTCTTCGACTTAAAAGGAGCCATCGACTCTGTGGGACGTACATCGCTATTCAGTGCCCTTCGACGGCAGGGTGTATCAGTGAAGTTCGTGAACCTTCTGTGAGCATTGTACCTGCATACATGTGGTCGCGTCAGAGAATAAGATGAACTATCAAAGTTCATTCGAAACCACTAGTGGTGTTCGACAAGGGTGTTCCATCTCGCCGTTCTTGCTTGACTTCGCCAACGACGAGGTGATGGGGGACGGTTCAGGAGGTGTCTCGGAAGTAGGGGGTTGAATTTGCAAATGGGTGAAATTTCGTGACCCAGATTACACAGATAACGTCATGTGCCCTTTCAAATCTACAGACCATACACAGTGTGCACTGGACAGACTCTCGAGGTCTGTAGCTCTATTCGACTTGTTCTTTTTACCCTCAAAATGAAAAATGCCGTTACAAGACTGAATGATGTTAGTCGCGAATTTGATACTGGACGGAGGGTAACTAAAGCTTGTGGACGGTTTCACTTACCTTGGCAGCTGTTTGGCTACGGACGGTAGCACAGCGGTGGGGGTGAGCAAGCGTATATCCAAGTCACGAGCGGCGTACTCTAGACTGAGGTGCTTGTAGCGTCGGCCTGATATTTCACTGAATTTAAAGATCGTGTGTACTGTGCCGCAGTGCGTTCAGTTCTGTTATATGGTTGCGAGACATTAAGCATGCATGTCGGAGATGTTCATCGGTTGGAGGTTTTCGATCAACGATGCGTACATAGTATTGCTAGAATTGGATGGAGTGACCGGGTGAGTAATGTGGAAGTCGCGTATCCAGTATCAGGTCCCGGTTCTGAGAATACCTTGTCTCAGCATGTGAAGCTTAGTAGACTACGTTGGTCGGGTCACATGTTGCGTATGGTGAACATTCAAATGCCATATCGTGTTCTATTTTCTGTTCCTCCCACGGATTGGGAGAGGCCACATGGAGGTCGACAGACGAACTTATGTAAAGTAGTTACCTCACTTCTTCGTGGCTGGTGTCCGAAAGACTCGTCAACTAGCTGGCTGGAGACAATGAAGGATATGACATTGAACCGTGAACAGTGGCGATCGTGTTGTCCTTTTCTATCAAATCCTGAAGATTGCAAAGTATGCGTTAGTAAATTTAGACTGTATTCTCTCCGCTATCCACCACAGTACTCTTTTCTTATTTTCCCGTCTTCTGTAGGTCCAGTCGTTCTTCAGCAACGCGGAAATCTGGCAGAAAGGGCTTGTCCTGCTGTTTAATGCCGGATGGTGATGATGATAGTGATGATGATGATGATGATGGTGATGATGATGATAGTATGTTGAGTAACAAAGGTAAACAAACAAGCAAAACTGTGCTTCTTATATACAAAATATACAAAGTGTTCATCGGATCCATTTTATCGACCTGGACCCAGTTCACCTTGATGGCATAAAATGGCTGTGTTCGCAGTCAAACTTCTCGACTCTATCCTGTTATCACGTATGAAGGAATAATCGTGTAGATGAACAGGCAATCATTGTCATTGGCCGCGTTGCCGCTCCTTCAAACGATGGTAAGCTTGAGAAGATGAAATAGGTTTTGCCAAAATAATTCGTTTAAACCGCATTGCAAATGTAATAGAAACAAGACACGTTGAACCAGAGTAGAGCAGTTTATCCACTCCACACAAACGGCAAAATAAAAAAGGAGCTTTGTACAAGGTAAACTGGGGCAAACTCGGCGGACTAAACTAACGTGGAAGCTATTTGTGCTGTTTGGTGGGATTAAAGCGAGAGTGTATTATTTGCCTTGAGACTGGAGTTCACTCAGTTATCAACTCTAAAAACGCTGCTATCTGGAACAACTATGAAATGATGACAGCTGCAACAAACTGTTTAGATGGAGCGATGTAAGGAGCTTACCACAAAATCGATACTTTGAGTGTAACTATGCACGGTAATCGAAAATTTGGCAAATTACAACATCTAACAACAATGCTGTTACAAAAATTACAGCATTCATCATAGGATACTTGGTAATTGCTCCCCTATGAAATTAGATGGATTGCCACCCCGTGATAGAACCTGAAGCGCATGGTGACGTGTAGACTCTCAGATCCAACGGAAGAAAAATCAAGACTGTCTAAAGATGCAGTATTAATGACGCAACTCTTGATTCGTGATTTCACTCGATCAAGACAGTCGTCAAGGCACTTCTAAATGCAACTGCGTGCAGGAGAAAGGCAGCTGTTGGATGTGACAATCTTTACCTCCGAATTTCAGCGATCCAAATAGGACAACTCACTGGTGTGTCAAGTGTGTAGAAGGACGGAGTTGGCAGAAACGGCTCAGTAAAACGAAGGTATGAAAAAGGATGTCAATCAAATAGGAGTGTTGCGCATACGCCGAGATTCGAAGTTGCATTTTGTTGCAGTCAAGCCTAGACTTTCTGCTGTGTTTAGTTGTATTCACAAGTGCTTTGACAACTGCCTTTATCGCGAGACCTCACGAACCATGATGTGTAAAAGTATAGTTTTTACTAATTGTTTTGCGACAACCGTACTGTATCTCCAGACAGTCTTGATTTTCATTGTCTCGGACCCGAAACTACTTGTCGCCTGGTTATTAGGCGCAATCACGCGAAGGTAGTCCATATAATTTCATGGATAAGACATTAACAATAATTGACTGTCTCATCTTGGATAGCCCGCGTGGACCGGGTTTCACTGAGTTTACGGTTCGGAAGGAACAGGTGCATTTGAATTTCGACCGGACAGTTTGCACCTGCAATAGTCCCTGTCTGGTTGAACCGGCTAACCACCCAGTTACATGGAAATTTTGTGGCTATTTCTGGACAGAATTTCAGCATGTGTCTGTTATCCCAATACTGAAGATGTCTTGGTTCTCCCCTAGTTGAGTGAATTAGAACTGGAGGTAAGAAGAGTCCGTGAAATGATGAAGCCCATTGAAGACCTTTCAAACCTTTCGTTTCCGACTCCGAAGAACGAAATACTTTGCAAACACGATGGTGTTTCCATCGGACATGTGGGTTCACACTCGATTTTCAAAATTGACTGGATTATTATGAATTTCAAATTCTGATCATGAAATAAGACCCAACGATTGGTTTCTTTGATCAATATCAGTAGGGTTAAATGATCGGTAGATTCCCGATTTAAAATAGAATGAGACCACAGACGGTCTGGTGATACAGTTCTGTGGATTAAAGGAAATAATTATTGCAACAAGTCGCCCTCACATATTCACGCATCCACTCCACATTACTGTCATCGAAAGGCAGAAAAAGGATACGTTATTGTTTAGATGAAGAAATGAGGCAAGAATCACAACCTACCCAGGAAAGATCAGATGGCATGTGGCTGCGTCTACTGGGGAGCAAAGCGAAGAAGTCAAACTCGAATCACATCCATTCATGCACGTATGTATCCACGCGAACGAATCATGGAAGAAGTCTGTTGGTCAGAGGAAGTTTAATCAGAAGTGGTTATCTTGATCTCACACGGCAAACTACTGGTTGCATTTGATATAAATATATATGCATATGAATTGTAAGCAGTATCTGGAGGGGTGAAAAAATTTCCCCGGAAGCACATGAGCAGTATCGCGATTGTCGCAGCTCGTATATATATATATATAGTATATAATATATAAAATATAATATATAATATATAATATATATATGTATATGTATATTATATATATATATATATACGTACAAATTCTGCTTAACTGATTTGATCAGCAATGCAAGTCTGGCCGGAAGTAACGTGTGAACGTGAGTAGTGCGTATGCCATCGCTATCTGTCGGATCGATGAAAAGATAAATATTAACCAGTCACAATTGAAGGGTACCAACATCGGCCACCTTGAGTCGGATTGGATAGTTCACAAGAGTCAACAATAGATCTGAATAATTTGGCGAACTAATCCAAGTAATTCCGCTTGCATGATTAAACAGAATTGACAAAAGCATATATGAACCGAGATAAATAAGTTATTTTTTTCAGACAAAATTTCGAGTGAGCGAGTGAGTGACTGAGTAACTGAGCGAATGAACGGTACTGATTACGAGATGGAAGTTATCAAATGAGGAAATGAGATTTTTCTCACCAGATTCAGACCCGTAGGTGAGTCCGTATGGGTCTCCATTGAGGTGCGAAACTTGAAATGAATACACTGACCAACTACGATCGTTTTTATTTGAACACATAACTGAGCAAATCTATTAATCGGACGGGATAAGCAAATATCCAGGCAAAATTTTCTGCCGTTTGCCTCTTTTTTCAAATTTGACCGTCCGGGGAGTTTGAAGCACCAGTATGCAGAGCGCTGGCCTCGTCCAACTTGCAAATAATATCGTCAACCGCAATTTGGTCGAGGACCCATTTTGTCATCGGTGAATGCAACTGGGTTTTCGGGAGTTTTATTCTAACGATATCAGTGAATAAGGTTTCCTAGAAGCTACTGCATTACCATTTCATCTTCCTGGAAATGGCTTTCCACATCGTTTGTTCCTATGTATTGGCATGCATACGAATGAGTGAAAAAGAGTTTGCTTGTCATCGTTTGCTGTTTTTGAACCTGCTTCTCAGGGCTAATCGGAGCATTGCAAAGGGCGTTCAGAAGACTAAGTCGGTGCTGAAAATGTTCTCATCAAACTGGAAATTCTCAATTTTCTCTCTTCCTCTTTCTCTTCCTTCTAATTTTCTTGATGATAAAAACAAAATGCATCATTTTTAAAACCGAAATCATCATCGACAGAGGGCTACTAAGTGACCAAGTTATCTTTCAATTAAATGAGTCAAATCAATGACTTTCAAATAGAAATGCCACAATGCAGACCGCTTGAGCACCGCCGATCCTTCATATTTTTGGTTTGAACATCACCAAAGTCACCATGGTGCATGTGTTCTGACCCGCACTTGCTCATTCATGTGCTCCTGGTGCACAGGTCGCAGACGTTTTCAACTGTGCGCAAGTTTCGTGAAACGACTGCAAGAAACTTGGCAAAAAAACATCCATCGTTTTCCGAGGCTTATCTAATCAGTTTTTTAATGACATCATCTCTTAGGAAAGAGGCCGAGCCGGAAAGAAGTCTGCCAAATAAGGAAGTTGACTTCGATGGGGGATTCGGACCAGTGACTTTCACATCCAGAATGACAAGACCTTATGTGTTTAATCACCACCGGTCTAATAATTTCAACTTGTACGAAACTTCTATTAGAAGCAGTATGTTTCATAAAACGAATGATGTTATTTTTGCTGAAAGTCCACTGGTTAGTGTGTAACTGGATCAAAATGCAACAATGTCACAGCAGTTTCGGAACGCGGTAATTGTGCAAACCGGAGTTGTCAGGGGAGTCATGTGCAGGCACCCTGCCCTGCCGAGAAATCGTCTCGGTAGTTTTGTGCTCAGAAGTGGCAATATCTGTCGGAAAACAAGTTGGAGATAAATCTCGGTCGTTGGTAATAGCGCAACGATAATCCGACTACTTCGACAACCCAAATGGGTAGCTCGCCAGACTTATAGTGAACCCTCACAGTGACCCATTATTCCAATAGTCATGTTACGTTTACAATTTTCAGAGACTTGTTTCTAAGCAGACCATCGATGAGCAGGTCTCAGTTACAAAAACATTAATGTATCGATGAGAACAAACGATTTCCATTGGTCGTCTTTCAGACACTTGCATCTTCTCAGCAAAACGCATTGTTCTGCCTAGTTTAGTTGGTAGAGAAGCAGGAAGATGTTCAATTGGACTTGAAAATCCAGAATAAGCCTAGTTCAAGTTGCCGACATTCTTGAGTTCTGATTGTTGAGATTGATGTTTGGATCGGAGAAGTTTAATTGCCAGCAGAGGAGGTGCACATTATCGATGTTACCTCGACTGGTGATGAAATGTTTTCCTTCTAAATCCCCCCGGGTTCACTGGTCAGAACCACGAGAATGGAGCTTGTTTCCCTGATCGAATCCCCCATGGGCATGGAAATACAGTATGCTATCGATCAAAGGCATTGAACAGGCTTGCTTAGACCGATGTGTCCAGAAAGTACGCACTGGGCCTCTAGCATAGCCGCTGAGGGGTATCTCTTGATTTATGGATGTCACTGATAATGATTTTTATTTTGAACCTTTATGACCATTGTAACACATATCACAATTTTAGCCCACAAAATGACAAACTGTATCACACAATAATGTAACCGAGGCTTGGTGAGATTGACTTATCCCGAATCGACGTGATGAAGACTCGGGACCGCGATACGTTTAGGAGCACACTAGCGATGGATGGCCATAGAAACTAATTTTTTACCTCTCAACCCCCTGCCGTGGCACATCGGGAAAGCATCGCAGATAAATATCATAGCAGCTATTGAGTGAAAACTGTCATGTCGTCTTTTAAATGTACTTTTACTCCCTCTCTAAATTTAAACGAGTTAGGAATGGAGCTGTTGAAGACTGGAATTTGGATATATGTCTGTGCGAAAGTGCGGAAGAACACGGATTCTATAGGATGAACCGCATGAGATAAGACAGATATAATAGCTTTGAGTTGGACTAAACAATTATCTGTGCTTATGCTAAATTATGCTTGACAAATTAGGCCTTATAACAACTTGCATACTTTTTGCATGTCTGCAATGTCATTCTCTAATGCTTGTTAGAAGAACAGTTAAAGAGAAACTGTCATAGTGAAAGAAATGCGTGGTCACTTGACCAATTCCCAAACACCCTGTTATCTAGTTCAATAAACGTGATATCACCCATGGGTGCTACCTACACATACGTACACATAAGCACATGGGCTGTCATCACATACGAATAAGAAATGTTCTGCTTGCGTGTGTCGTTCCAGTACATGCAACTGCAAGGTTTTTAGCAAAGACCATCACCAGGTACCGTGTACATTGATATCTGTGGACTGTTAAAGAACAGAATGGTTTGAGCACACACTCATCTACTCAAAGGCGAATACACAAGAACAGGGGTACATGCCTCAGATCTGCGATATCTGATCCATTCTCGTAATTCATGCATGATAGTGTGAGACTGTCTTTGCTCACTTATTGTTGCTACAGGCTTCATTCATCTGATCACCCGCATTCAAGCGTATTACGTGCATGGGCGTGAATTTCACGTCGCGTTTGAAATTGCTTCTGTATAAGTGAACTAGATGCAACTCTAGGTACTGGAGGATGAAATGTGCCCACTCAGCCGGGTTATTATACAATGCGATCTACTAGTGTTGTCAAGATCAATGAATTGATGGATGTCGACGTGCCCAATCTGTTAGTTTTTTAATATTTTATCGATTAAGTAAATAGTAAAAGCAGTGAATAATTGGTTGATTGACTGTTTTACTGACTGGTTGGTTGCTTAAGTGATTGAATGATTGCCTGCCTGCCTGCCTGACTGACTGATTGATAAGATTTGATTGGCTGATTGGTTGATTTGATTAGTTGGCTGATTGATTGATTGATTGATTGATTGAAAGCCAGGTGTTCTCTGCGCCGAATAAATGGTAATTTTCGCATTCCACTGTTGTTTGCATTTGGTGAAATGAATCTGCTCAGGTTAACTGGTGACCCACTGTATGCAGATCGTAACGTCGAAATCACAACATTCGGTGGTGCGAGCCTTTTGTAACCTTACTGGAGTTTCGGTGCACGACCGTTCAGCTATTACACGGTATTAAGTAAAGGTTTTACGCAGATTTTATGGGCATTTGTAATGGAGCTTCCTTGAATTGTGATAAGATCCAAATGAGGAAATCACTGACTACGGTGGGATTCAAATCCACACATGCTTGTTACCGCCGCAACTCTGTCATGTCGTGAGCCGAGAAGCCACCTCCGAAGATTGTTTGGCCATGTTTTTTTCTGATGCACAATTGATCACCCGGTCAAATCACAAGGGAGTGTGTGACATCTTCCGCAGTGCAAATTTTCGTAATTTCGTCTGTCACTATCACGGTTTCCAGATAGTCTGAAAAGATCACACGCCCCAATTCTGGCAGAAATTTCTAACAAATCCAATTAGTTAAATCTAAGTGCCATTGTTTTTTAGGCACATTCAAACAACGACCGGTTTCGATGATGATCCCGTAATCGATGACATTTTAATGTACGTATATACCGCCAAAGAAGCCAATTCACAGGTTGTGCCGAGTTACATTTGCCACCGTGCAATAGTACCAAGCGTGCGGATAAGTGATTCAATGCAATTCCTTACCAGCGCAAAAGGTTGACCGCACACACCCCAGCGTCAATTTTTCGTGATATTGAGTCGTTCGAATGAGATTTGCTGTCCAAATGATCAAGACAACGGTCTGGTCTGAAGATAATAAAGGTCAAATATCTTAAAATAATCAATAAAGCAAACTAGTCGATGGACGATCGGTTTTCCAAGCATCCGCCCCACTGGCACGTATGTTCGGTATCCGATGTGTAGTTCAACGGGTGGACAGGCGTGATGTTAAATAAAATATAGACAGTACGGTTGGGGAGAGGGTTGGGAAGGCGGTACGGAATCCTGTGTCCAGGGCTTTAAGTTGTTCCGAATAGGAGATATGCTGAACGAATATCTGGGCTTAACAGACTACGTACTTTCAATGGAAGTGCTATTTGGAGGTTCAAGGTGTTATCTGAAGTGGATGTGATGTACAAACCACTGACTTCACTGCCGTCTCATAATAAAGACAGGTGTACCAAAAACCATAAAACCACGGTGGATTTGGTGAACACAACTGTCCAAGCTGGGTAGTGGAAAGGGATGCGTTAAGCAGTCGACAGCAACCAGGTCAGTATGCTTACCAATCAAAGAGTAGTATGTCAATAAAGTATCATTTGTCCAAAATCATATCAAGTCAGGTCAAACCGAACTTTTGCGCACTTGGAATATGATGAATTGTTCGCGCGTACATGCAGGACGTATGAATTGGAGCAAGCGAAGACACATCACAAGGCATTTTGATAAAGTAAACAGCAATAAAAAAACAACGAAAATGGCTTAACACTACAAATGAGGATGATCTCTAGAATCACTAGCTACCAGTTCGCGATTTATGCCCAAAGGCACAATGCGGGGAATATGACTGTTCCGATAAGCAGAGACACGAGAATTGGGGAGCCTAAAGGTGAAGCGAGTTGAAGAATGAGGAAAGGACGTAGACAATGCACGGTGAAGACAATGGTTAGTGTTGAATAGTAAATTGTCTACAAACCTCTTGCAGGCATCAAAATGTTTCCGGACAATGAAATCAGCAAACGTACCCTTGTTAATCTCACTACAAACGGGCAAGCAGTTTTAAGTGTTTGACGATAAGAATAAAATCCCTTTCCTCCGGACCAAGAAAGAGCATTGGGGAGCGATAGAACGAGAAGGTGAGAATGCATGCGGTCAAAAATTGAATGCACGTTTAAGGACACTTAGTGATAGGATGTGAGTGGTAGGCCTGTGGCCGAGTTCGTTCAACTTATCTTGCAGATGGCCAAAACTGTAATGAATGTTGTAGGCAGTGCGCCATCAACATATTTGCAACCAACGAAATTAGGGATAGCAGGGCGTTAGTTTAGGCAGGGAGAGAGAGAGAGGAACAGAAGAAATGGAGATAAGGTGACCCCTTGGAAAAAGTCTGAAATAAGTGGAAGAATCGATGGATAATTTTCCCCGAATGAACTTAGCTGAGTACAGTTGTAAAAATAGTCACTCTCGTTCTCGTGTAGGATCTGAAGAAGGTCACTGTGATCGAGGGAGCCAAAAGCGTCAGCACAGACAAGCCTTACTACGCAGGATCCACCATCAACAGCAGAGGCAATTGAGGGCACAAAATAGCTTATCGCATCAAGTGTCAGCATTGGAGGTTTATACATTAGCTTTTTGAGATCATGGCTCTGGGCATCAGTTAAATGCGATCGAGAAGCAACTTCTCGAACGCCTTCAAAAGAGCGGAGGAGCAAGCAGTGGAACGATGCTCTTGGGTATTGGCCTTATTCTAACAGATTTCCA
>LUCM01009659.1:8191-20428 GCA_008360955.1 Fasciolopsis buskii | reverse complement strand
TCCCCTTCAAAGCTTTATTCGGCCTCCATGGACCTTTAAAAGCAAGCATTTAACTCCAATTCTAATAGAAGTAAAAAAATCACGAAATTCATCAGAATGCGTGAATGCCTCTGGGATTTCAGACAGTGCATTTGAGGTATCTCTGTAAAGTGAAGATGGCAGGTGAATAAATAAATTCAGAGCAGAAAGGCTAACCTTCAAAAGATTCAGAGTGGCAGGAGACGAATATGTCGAGTATCAAGAAACGTTTGTCAAGGCGATCATGAACTAAGGCAATCTATTTATTCGGAATACTCCAAAGTTTGTCAGACGGGAAAGCTCTGCTAATTCTAGCGAATGACGTTATCCAAAATCCGACGTTAGGTAAACACATCATGTAGGACTGATGGAAGTGTGAAAATTTTTCGACCTCAAAATGGTTCTCACCCAAACTTGAACACAACCAATGCACTGACAACCAATTATGCTGGTGGATTCTAACTGGTGTTATCTGTTTGAGTCACTGAGAAATTCTGGTCTAGCAGCTAGGTTACGAAAAGTTTATCGTGGTGGATTTCACATACTTGCCTAATTTGGACCGGTAATTTAGTGTCCGGAAGTAGAATGTCCAATCTCCCTCAGATGTGACTTTGTTGGTGAAATTGTAGAACAAACGCGGCTGAAATGCTTGGGTTTGAATTTAGCCGGAATGGGGAATTCGCTCTATTCGAACATTTGTCAAATTTATCAGAAATAAACCACCTATTGTTCTGGAGCTTTCACTGGAAGCAAAAACAGATTAGCGGAGTGACAATGAACATATCAGATCCACGTAAGGACAGTATCCACAAGTATCAGTTATGTGCACGACTGAGGCTATATATTTGCCCAAATGTTATTGTACATTTTAGTAGTAGAAGATTGAATGTTTTCATGAAATAATTCACTGTGTTATGATCGCTCAACTCATCATAAAGAAATCATGGAAGCACTAAGGCTAAGGCGTTCGACTCACAATCGTTCGTCCTTGTTCGGGTTCGCGTCCCAGTTCGGGCGCGGTCCATATGCACTGCTCATCATTCCTAACAAGGACGAAACAGCTGTTACTGTCTCAAATGTTTGAAAAATCCCTGAGAACATATTTACTGTTTTCCACTAAGAACCTGGACTAGGAAAAGTAAGTTGCTTCACTTTTTAGTCGACCGAAAACCCATAACAGAAGTCAAACAATAGTCACTTGCTTTACTATAGAGTGAATTTGAACGAATTCAGCGTATCAGTTGACCTCTTTGGTCAAGTGAACCTTCGGGATAACAAACAGTGGTGTCTTGTGATTTTTCATGATGTCCTGAAACCAAATACACCCTGTCCTAGATATCAACTTATGAAAAATGGTGTGAAACAGCTAATATTACTCGCATAAAATTAGTATCGCGAGATTTAATTCCGATCGCGGAGCCCAGTTCTCGAGAGAACTGCCTCAGTCCCGCTGTTGGCCGCAGAAAGGACTGTTGTAGAGCCCGAGCTGAAGTATCTAGAGTATTCGAGAGACATCGAAACGTAACAAGCTGTATGATAAACCTGATTAGTTCCGGCTTTCTTAGAAAATTTTTTTTCGATTATTTAGTAAGACACTAGGAAATTCCTCACCCTGTTCTTGCTTTTTGTTGGAATTTAACAAACCTACCGATCGTGTTGAACTTTGCACAAAATATTTTTCGGCTTTTATTGTCCACGGTTTCCTGAAAGTTCGTGCATGCTGTTCACAGTGTCGCTAGTCACATTATGGCCTATGTGAACTGAAATATTTGTGTTCGTTATCATCAATCGATCAGGAACTCGTCTGCGTTTTTCTAGTGTCTTCAATGTGAGCCTGAAAATGGGACAAATTTGGATAGCGGATATTTTCGCAATTAGCGTTTTTCCGCTAACAAATCTATCAGTAGTAAAAACATTAAATGACCGTTTAGTAGGGACTGCTCAAAAAACCGTTCGACTGGTCTAATGCCTTCTCAGTCTCAAATGTTCCTTTGCAATCTTTCTTATCATTTCATGTTAGTACATTATCATTTCCACTGGACCCATCACTCACGTCAATTTATGCTCCCCCCCTCCGCTAAAGAGTTGACCTGTGGTTGAACAACCGTGCCTTATTCGCACTAATTTTCTGCTCCATGACCGCCTACTGGAATTGTGACTAAATTCATGTCGCTAATCGATGCATGAGCAGGAATGAACTGCACGACGGAGAGAATGGACGCTTGCAGTTCCAGATGCCAATCACACAGTTGACTGCTTGACTAAAAAAGAAGCACAGTATTGGGTGCATGAGTGAAAATGAGTGTTGTCGTTCGCAACAAGTGGATGAGTACAACAACCGACTGGAGTTCCATGATCTGAGGTGTGAATAAATGTTCCCTTTCCAGAAGAAAAAATCCACCCACAAGTGTGGAAATAAGGTGGTCATGAAACTTGTTGATCGGTGATTAAAGTTGCTCCAGGGATTATCGCATTCATTTTCCCGGTCATGGGAATAACAAAGTTTGGATAAGGTTTTGTCCTAATTTTTACAGTCGAACTGCTTTGGGTTAACCATTCATGAGAAGCCTTATATGTATTCCTTTGGCTATTAAACCGTAATGTTCCTAGCAAAATTTTTAAGGCTGTTACTGGATCAATCTGATGTCTTTTGAAGATTAAATGTTACAAGTTTGCCCATACCTTGCTCCTCTGAAAAGCAGCCGGAATCTTTTCAGCCATTCTTTCGCACAGCCACAGTCCAATGAAGCTGCACTAAAAAGCACATTAGTTCTTGTAACATGAAAAAGTGAGACATACGAGGCAACCTATTCTTAGATCGTTTGACAATAAACAATCTAGTCTTTGAGGCGATTCGCAGGTGCGCGGCACGGAAAGTTCTTCCAATGGTTTTAGATAAGCGGCGTTGTATCAACTTGAAAGGTTCATCTCACTTAAACGGGACGATAACGTGTACTTTCTCGTTTTTTGCTAACTGCTCCCTAGGGTAATAATCATTTTCACTAAGCCCATCTACCCAGATAGCTATTTGTTTTCCACAATTCTCGTAATAACTCCAACTCCTTATCGAGTATCTCGTTTCACCAAGCCCCTCTCGCTATGTAGGTCAAAAAATCTATTGAATTCTTACTTTACTTGACTGGGACGAAGCTCGTGAAGCGCACTCTGATCCATTCAAATAGATTTGCGAAGTGTCTCTTTTTCGATATGGTCGTTCTTCATTCGGCGTAGATCTACACTCATCTTGATCGAGGATTTCGTAGTTGGATTTGGAATGTTAAACACGTGTGCTGCACAATATTGCGTAAGTGAATGTCTAAAACAATACATAACGCAAAGAAATTTCTTCGTGTTCAAAACCGTTTCATGATTTAGCAGCCGAATTTCAAATTTTAAAGAATAAGTCAGTAGGAATGGATCAAAAGTGACAAAACAACAGCTGTGTTAGTTGGTGCTAACTACGAAAGAAGTATGGAAGGATCACCTTCTCCTATGCTCACAAGGCGAGATGTGGAATAGGCAAAGTTTAAGGCATTCCCAGTCTTCGAGTTGAATAATGCAACAGTCAGCGGAATCCCTGGGGTAAGGGCTGTGATGACAAATCAAAGTACACTCACATATAGATCAATTAAGTGAATTAGACTGGAAGTGGTCCAACGGTCAAAATCATAGCATTTCAACCTGAAGGTCTTGGGTATTCATCTTCTCTATTTCGGTGGCCCCTTGCTGGCCGTGATTCCCTTCTTGGAAGTGATGTTCATTGTTGTTTAGTTAATAAAGGAGAGAAGTAGCAAGAGAAAAAAGATCAAAACAGGACATTTGGAAACGATTTATAATAAAATGACCATTTTACAAACAGTCATCATGAGTGTCCAAGTTGATCATTACATTTTTTTCTATTGGTCTCTGTGCTTCCTTCCTGTTTACAACTTCTCATGTCGTTGTTAATGACAACCATCAGAACCCAATCAAAATCACAACAAACACACTCTAACTATGCAAGAAGAGGTCTGACGGTATGTGAGAACGGCACCGACTTGTTCTCGGTGAATACAGCACTCATCAAACAATATGGATGACGGTAGAATCACTCTTGTTGATGAGGTGGAATTGTGGAAATTCACTCAAATCAGTTAAAATCAAACGGAAGCTTAGGGCATCGCGAAATCCACCCAGAACACGTCACGAGTGTGTTAGGCCACAGAAATCGTGACAATTTCCAAGTGTTTTCATAGCCGATAAAATTCAAACGTGAAACATCATGTAATCAAAGTATCTGGCAGTTTGCGAACTTTTCGGTACTCACGGACCACGTTTTGGCTTTAAAGCGAAGACTTGAGAAGGGTTTATCTGTGCCAACCGAGATGTCGACAAATGTCCAACTACTTCGACTACGCTGTGTTAATGATCAGTAAAATTTCACGCCATTCATCGTTTAGATTTTGCATCTTTTATTAATGAAACAAAAAACGAACATCATTTTCAGAGAGTAAGTCGCGGCTAAGTAGGAGAGATGACCGGTGGTAATAAGAATCGCACCCGTGATCTTTAGGCCTCGATGCAGTGATGTTAATTGCTTCGACATTGCCAAGTTTCACAAGGTGCATCTTTTCTCGATAAAGTACAAAAACAAGCGCGGTTCCGATCCAATGAAATAGTTAAAATTTCGTAGCGGCGATAAATAAAAAGAGTAAAATATCAAGAAAATAGATTGGATGATGTTGACTGGCTACAAAATTTTTGGGAGGAAGGGTGATTCAATGTCATTTTCCATATTATTTGGGAACTATGTCAAAACCGTACAGGAAATGTTATTCACCTAAATTGGTGAGATCTCGTCTGAATAGATGTGAAATGCGATCCCTCCTACTTGGGCATGTTTGTACGTACGTATGGTAAGATGCACTGAGTATTTGCGCATTACTGTACGACTTCCAAGCGGATGCACTCTTGAGTAGTCTAGTGAAACGGAGTCACGTTCTTAATCGCTTTCGATTACTTGTGATGCATTCCCGAATCATTTTGACATATTTCCGAATTATATGAACTTCTCTGTCATTCTCAGTCATAAAATTCTTTAAGTAAAAGAAAGTCTGATGCGTCTGCCTGTTAGCAAAGCCTGGTCCTGTATTTTACAGTTCTTGTTTGGTAGTTGATTTTGAGTAGTTTTATCTACTACTTTAGTCGAAGATCAGTACTTCTGCCCTGATATCCTACCGGTTACATCAATCGAAGATAGGAGCAAAAAGTCGCATGGGAAAATCGACGAATGCCGAGGGATCGAATTATCCGAAGAACCCATGGCCGAGTGCTGACCATGGAGTGCCAATAAAGGCGATTCGGTTTTAATTAGAAAACGAACTATAATGTCTGGTCGACCCTGTTTTCTCACTAGAAACCTGGCGATAGCGATCAAAAAATAGAACTGATTGAAGATTTCCGAGACAAAGAAGAACAGACAAGTTTCTCCTCATTTTCTGTGTTATAAAACATTGCTGGACAAACATTCCGTCTGATGATAATCGTTTGTTGAAGTCAGATGTCAAAGATCGAATGATTTCGAAAGAGCTTATTCAAAAAGATGCACTGCCTAGGGTCTTTCAGATGATATTATTTGTTCTTACACTAGAGGTCAGCAGACGAGTAGACCTGTTTTGCTAGTCCATTTTAAAATAAAACACAGAATGAATAGATAACATGAGGATCGTTAGCCTTCATTTGGTCACCCTTCCTAGAAAAAAATGTACTTTTGTAGTTGTTAGAAGATAAATAAAAAGGCAGACGGAAATCAGCCTTCATGTGTCTCCATCTCTGTCATATGCAGCTGCAAACACGCGAACACACAAACACACGTACAAGTTTCTGCCCAGTCAAGGCAACTTAGTCACTTCAAAGAATTATGAGATTAAACGGATTAACTTCCAACTCGTATTCCAGTTTTACTATTGGGATGTCGTGTAGAATGTTGTCAGTCGCTGTACTTGCAGTTTGCATCAAATAGCATCTACGGTGCATGCCTTTTGTTCATCCACGGACCGTCGTCTGAGATCAGGATACATAGACAACATAATTCGCAGAGGAAAATATTCGGAAATTTCCCAAATGAAGACGGAGTTCGCATGATGCCAAACACCGAATTGAAATAGATGGATTCCAAAGTAGCTTCTCCTATTTACACACAGCATTCAGTCACAACGAGCGACAGTTGGCCAAGACTGATTTTAACGTGACCATCCCTTGGCCGATAGTGATAGAAACCAAGTTAGCGACACGGATATCCAAACTGTTTAGTCAATAGATCGCCAAGTTACACGGAAAAATTGAAAACGTCTTGAAGCCCTACTCATTCAAGTTCCTGTAGCTGCTTGGTGAGCTTCGTTGAGTAACCCATAGAAATCCGTTCAAAACAGTGGATATCAAAATTGCAGTCTAATTAGGCGTGTCCATCCAGCCATACCTAAGGCTATTACCAAACAACAGATTACAAACGAAGTTCAGGTGGCTGCTCTTTGTGGGTATTCGCTTCAATGAGATCACTCTAACAGATTCGCATCCTATGGCCATCACAGATGGTGAATTAATTCGTCACATGGGTAAAGCAACGTACGTCAGGTGAACTCCGTCCTCCGACCCGTATGTAACACCATAAAGAATGAATTACGAGGATTTGTATCTGTATTATTCAACGGGATGTAGTGAAGTACCATAATGACAAGCCGTATGCATTGGCTTTGCTCAATAAAACAGACCAGAAATTCAACCGGTATATCACATTATCTATTATCCGGATCTGTCTACCATGACATATTACCAGCCCTGTAATATGAACTAAATTACATTTATTTATAATAAAGTAACGCGAGTATTTGTAAGGATTCAATGTCTATAGATACCGGTAATGCAGGTGGGTCAGCAATTCGAGTATAAAACCCTTTTTATCTCTCGCACTATGAAATGTTCAATTTTCGACCGATGGTGCATGAGATTAGTGCATCTGATAATGAACATCCAAAGTGTCCTGGATAACAATGAGTTTCAAGCTGTGACGTGTTCTTGTACTAAACTATATGCCCAAAGTTGTGGGTGATTTCAGGCATAGTAAACTAGGTTGGGGAAACCACTCTGGGCAAAGTAATACGTCTACTAAGTCTTGGTAAAAAGCAGTGGCATCTGCTCCCAGAAAAGCTACCACTATTTTGTAGAGCAAATTTTCTGAGGACTTGGACAGTATCGTTGTCTCGGTTATAAAATTATTCCCCTTTTATTCACAGCGCTGCCTAACTCAACTTGTAATTTATTCGCGCCAAAAAGAATGACCTGAATGTATGTAGGGTATCGGGACAATAATTTCGGAGAATTGCTTTCTATAAGTATCCCTTAGGCTATAACATTTTCTAGACCATCTCTTGCTGTGTACAGCCATCGGCAAAAGAGACCTATCCATGAAAAGTAACGTGATTAACATCTTCAGTTACCGCGCGAGATCATCACTTGCTGCTACTTGTTGCGTGATTAATGGGGTATGATTTGGTCACCGAATTAGAGAGGAGAGAATTTATGTGGTTACTTTTTAGTAGCAATAAAATTTATTCTGTTTTCGCTTTTAAACGTGATTCCCAAACAGATGTTCTACAAAGATTATTCTTTTTTGTCCTGCAACTTATGACCTCATTCATGGTACAACGTCCGAAAGAAAATTCAACAAGATCGTTTATTCAGATCACTATCTCTACTAATAAATTAGGATTTTTCTAGTTCCTGGCTTCCTTACTGTGAAAACGACAAAAAGCCTAACATACCGCTGACCTTGATTACAAGGTCAAATCTGACACGTAGCCGGGTCGACCTTAGATCGGAAAATTGTATTCCCTGGTCAACACTTAACACTGAACCCCCGTTAAAGTATGATATTCAAGAATCATTGGTAGGTATTTCAATACGTGCTGAAGGACAAAATATTGGGACAAGTGACCGTATCATCCAGCGGGGGAGCTAGTTGGGAGCTATGAACATAACCTACGGTACTTACTACCATCACTTCAAAGAAGTTTTTTAAAAATTTCCTATCCAATCATGTTTTAATTTTCCTTTATCGGACGAATTTACCCCGGCGACGAGAGTTGCCATTTTTTGGCGGGCCGCAATGCAGCCCGTGAACATGAGAAACAAAAGGCAAATAAATCCACGACGTTTGCTGGTATTTTGGAATACCAAATAAAGGAAAGGATTTCCGGAATGTAACCAAACAAAATTTCTGAGTGCATCACGATCGGCGAGTAACGTAAGCACTAGAAATACAGCTTAAAGACATGGGGGAAGATCCCATTGTACCAATTATTGTTTTGGAATTTTGTTTACAAGTCCGCATTAGACATAACCGCCACCGGGGGTCGAGGCTAACCTCAGCGGATCACGAAGCACGGGCACAGAGCAATTGCAGATCCAGTTGACGGGACACTAGGGAGGGAGAAGCGCAATGACCGAAAATTCTGACAAACAATGAGTGTTTTGAACAAATATAATGGGCGCATGTGATTACTGCTAGAGTCCGGACATAAGTTCTCTAAACATGAGGCAATTAAATAATATTCCTCGCTTTCGAGACTTGTATGCTTGACCTGTTGGCAATACACCACTTCAGAACTAGAGAAATGTGTTTCCGTGGTGAAATTTTGACAGGAACATAAATTATCCAGTTTGCACTTTTGGATCTGATCGATTCTTTTCATAAGGGAAATGCTCTCATGAAAATGACCAACTTATTTGGTTCCAAATGTTGATTTTGCTTAAACCTAAAAACTTAGAGTCTGAAAGGTTTTCGATCTGAGATTATTAGTCTCAGCATTATGACAACAAATGATTTCACTAGTTCCGTCACAACAACAAGGTAAGTGGATAAGGTAGCGCGCCTAAACAACCCTAACACAAGGTAAATTTTAAAGCAATTCATGACCCCTGACAAATAAAAATTATCCTATTCGAGACGAGAAATGATTATTAGACCGTACAGCATAAAATATCCCAATCATTAAATAATCTGCTTCAAATTGTAAATACGGGAGTAACTGTGGTTAGGTCATTCGATAAAACGAATGTTTCTGTTGGGCAAGCTAGTTTTTTTTATCTTTTTATGAATGAAAACTAAGACATCAGGACCAAATGACGTAAGGAGTGTATCGAGAAATCGATGCGCCATGTATTGGTTTTAATTGCAAATGACATAACTGTAAAATTTGCTTTGAGAAAGACTACCCACGGTAGTCAAAACGTTGGAAAATTACATCTACCAACAACGCTCTGTTATTAACGTTATATCATTTACAATGAAATCTAAGACATTGAATGACAGTCCTAAAAACGTTTGTTGAGAATATAATATTTCACAAATATTTCGCTTTTCATGTTTGGGTGAATTTATCCCTCATGCTCACCTGATCTTATCACAGTCTACGAGCAGACGTGATAAGAGAAACCAGTTGGTGAATTTACGATATTCGTTGATGCCTCTTCCCAATACGGCATAAGTACTATTACCCCTTCAGATAATCTGAAGGGGTTGCCTATATACACACACAAATATGTGTCTGCTCTGATCGGTATGACCCCTTGTATTCGGAACCATTAGAATAAGGAATCGTTCTAGGGGCTCCTTTATTTCTCCTATGTTTCTGTCTGACCAGTTGGGTAACATCTAATCCAACGTCTAATGTGGGGAAAAGAAAAAGTGGCATTCGTGTTATGAACGCATTGCGATTTCCTTTTTCTGTCCTCCCGTCCATTTGTTGTTATTCGCTTTTTCCGTGGCTCCAAAGCCACAAGATCTACAAACGGATTTGAGCTAAACATACGATATATATATATTGTGTAAAGCTGGCAGCTAGTCAGTCACCTGTCGGTCACGAGACGAAAACATCGGCGGACAATGAGTTATATTTCCAAATGACCCAACTACAATGGCGTTTGGAGTTGCATTGCTATAGAAGACAGTAAAAAAATAGAGGAACCGGTCCTAAGGATAAATACTAACACAGCTTTAATCAGCTGTTTTAAACTAAAGGTTCCTAGTCGGAAAGGGAATATGGGGCATTCTTTAATCGTGCAACTCACGAATTTTGCTCATGAGTAGCAAACGCGGATTACCGTGGGTAGGCGACGGAATGCGGTGTGCTGAAATACAGTGCACAAAAATTAAAATATGCGCTTTGGGTGCGGATAGGTTCGGTCGAATAAGGACAGGCAGCACGAAGAGTGAATAACGTCGAATTGGAAAAAGTACTCGAGTAGATCGATTCATGACCTGTTTGTGTATGATGTGTCATCGTGCAGAACTACGTTTATGTTGCACCAACCAAGATGACAAAGTAGATAGTGAGTTGTGGCACAACGCAATCAAAACGATAACGACTCACAAGAAATGCGAATTGTTTTAAAGGGATTTTGGTGATTCTTTGCTAAACTTCCCAATACAAAACACTGTTATTGAACATCACACTTTCAATTACTGCACCATACCACATTCGCATGTTTCTTAAGCCCAAAATTTGCAATCACGTCCGCAAGGCGTGCAAGATTCACCGAATCTACGTCGTATTTTCCGTGCACGCACTTGTTACTTTGTCGCTGTAATTGTTGCAATATGAACTACAATTTTCACAACGAAATAAACCTCGCAGACTGTTCGTGAATCGATCGATTCGAACGCTTTTCAAAACACGATATGATGCAAATTTGTTACTGTCCTGTTATGTGCGACCAAAATTCAAACGCTCTTCAACAATGTGGATTTCATGTTTTTTTTCATCGGCGGTCACATCCTCTGCTATTACTTCTGCAGTATTATTTGGGTTAGTTTTTGACCGGCAACTCCATTCATGGCTTCAAACGCTACTGCCATCTCAACAAAAAGCCCCGAATCCGAGTGAACACAAGGAACAGATAAATGAAGCTCTGCACTCAGTGGCAACTGACACGAAGAACATCGAGCCACATAAACCCCAGAAACGATACATATTTTTAACTTCTATTGCTCTGCTGTATGGTCGCAGATCCATACTTCGGGAATCCACAAACAATGAGACGTGTAAACCCCTGCGGTGTCAGATGACCAAGACCTTGAGAAATAACCGTAAGCAGTGGTGAAAGGAAAACGTAGGAAAATGGAAAAGTCTGCGGCCATTGAAAATAGTCACAGCCGGTACCGACTGACTTGATATGCTGGTTTATGGAATTCGAGTGCAATCCAGGAGTTTGAAGATTACGATGACACACTGACTCACGCTCAGGAGCGTCGGCTAGCGCATTGGACAGAACACATCAGGGAGCAGTTTGGTTGGCCGAAAGCCTCAGTGGACCTTTTCATTTATGCTTGCAATCAAACCAATGTAGGTGGATATCAGCCCTCCATCCGAAATGGTGGTGATCAGACTGATAGGTGTCCTGAAAAGACATAACGGCATACGTTGTGCAACGTACTCTGGTTTTTGGTCTGTTTACATGCGTCACTGGTCTAAGCGCAAACAGAAGAGGAACGAGAAAAAGTGAATATTGAGGGTCCAATATGTGAGTTTGAAAAACTGTAACAGAAAAAGAGGAAGTTTCGAATGCCAGAACGCCACCGACCCACGAATTTGAGCCATTATCACAAGCATCGGCACCAAAACCACTACTTCGGGGAATATCCACTTGGAGACCAATCCCCGGTGAGTCTGAATGCACCTCACGCGATAAACAACTCAACTGGTTTATTGAATAGTTTTCATATCTTTTCATACCGATTTTTCGTTTGATCTGACCACCTCCGAGATCACTTTCCACTCACAATTATCTGCCCTCACAGAACAGTTGGTACCACGAATGCAGGCAGGCAGTCCCTGTGGGCATGCAATCAAGACATGCCTCAAACAACTCAAACATAATTATCACTCAATTGTCTGTTCTAATGGCTACACCCTAAGATCCAACACCTTAAGCCTAACGTTTGAGTTACTCACAAAATTCTCCACCCTACTTCTATCTAATTACTTCGAACATACACGTATTGTCGAACATCAACCGTCCTCGGCATGTTTTCTGCTCACAACGGCCATGTTTCAGGGCCGTACAACAAGATCGATTTCAATACTGCTGTGCATACGCGACCTGCTTGATTGATAAGACTCGCGCTTGTCACGACTTGACACCAACAGGTGTAGCCAACTTAGTGCATACCAATCGGGGCTT
>LUCM01009657.1:0-34654 GCA_008360955.1 Fasciolopsis buskii | reverse complement strand
CACTACTGAAATGCCGCGCAACCCCTCAATCTCCAAACTCATTCCGCCACAGAACACCTTAGTCTTCAATATTAAACAAGGACAACACAGGTCATTCATGGAGGCGTCTGCAGTATTCGGATTCGACGGGTCTATAAAGTGGACATGAATGTTGAAAATGTCATGAAGAAAGTCTCCAAAGATCTTTGAGTGCAAGGCAAAAACTTGTCAAAACAGACCAAAACAGCTGGCGGCAAGAGTATTATTGGCCTATAGATACCTTGTATTAAAATGGATATGAAAAAGTACGTCGGCCATCCTACCATAGATCCTGGAGTCAAGAAAATAGTCAAAAGCCTTTTGAAAATGCGGAAGGACGAGTAACACTGGCTAATCATTGTTCAAGGACATGAATAATGGAAATGTCGTCGGCATTGAGGAGTGAGGATTGATGTGGTGTGCGTTGAATAGTATATATTTAACGCTGGTAAGCCAGTGTGGAACAAAACGGGTTTCTTTGCTCTTTTGTTTGCGTTTGATGGTTTAGCTGATAACAATTACCGGTACGATGATAGCCGCAATTGCCGAGGCGATGATTGGGGTGATTTTCGCAGTAGGCGATGGTAGCGGCATCTGGAACAAGGATCTTAGTGTGGGTGCCTTTCGTGGCAATTGGATGTCAACATGGTGGGAATGTTGGACAGGGGCGGGCAGTTCCAGCAGTAAATCTGTGCAATCGGGAGGACTTGCCCGCTGAAAGAGTCACAGGCTTTGTGGATCACATTATGTTGCCTCGATATCTAGACGGACTTGCAACAGGATCATCAGCCTACGTTGGTGATTCACGCGGATTAAAGGCAATGTGTACTTCATCGCGGCCGTGGAGCAAATCGTATTTGTCCGTCCTGGGATAGTTGATCTAAGCTTCGGGTCGGCTTGTTTTCACGGTGTGTTGAGACGTGAGAGGATGGGCCCAGAAACTGAATGGTAGACTCTTGGCGAGACACGAGTCCAAACGCACATAACTGGAGCGGAGAAGAGGAGAGATAGCAGTCTGCAGGTATTCCAGCCGAGGGTTAAGGTGCATGCAAACCAAAGAACGAGACGTGATGAATGTTATGCAGAAAGAGGTATCAGGTTTTGCCGAATTTCTCGCTTGGAGTGGTCTAATTGTCAAATTTATGCTTAATAAGGGTTTAGATTGGGACATTAAATATTAGTTTGGGCGTAAGTGAGAATGTGATGTGAGTATGTCTTTTCATATACCTTGCTACATGCGCACTAAACAAGATGGAAAATCAAGTAAGAAATTGCACTGACCTGTTTCATTGACGGAGTTTTCTTCCTACATGTACAGTGATTTTTACTTGCGGAAACTACGGGGAATAAAAAATGGCTAGACCTTGTTGAGTGGGTTGAGAGAAGACTTTGGGCGTTATATTCAGTCAATAACCTAGGCCCGATTCATAAGCTCTTTCTATTGGAGTGTTAGAATCGTGCATGTTTAGCAAGTTTTGTATGGTTATTGCCTTCCTAATTTCGTTTTTAAAAGTAAAGAAGGCAGGAGACTTCATTCTGATATGGGCAACAACGGTGGGGAGCAGGTTATGAGTCTACAAAATGAGCCAGAAGGTAAATTAACAAGAAAATCATACAGTAAGAAAGATGACAGCCGTTAAATGACTGGTTAAACTAAACAGTATACTATAATGTGACTTAAACCAAAACACCCTGAGTCACAGCAGGTTGATGCTGAGGGGTATGGAAACTTGTGGATAGAGAAATGAGTAGACAGGCCGAAAGATGTATCTACTCTTGAGGCAACTAAGCAGACCGATTGAATTTATGCGGTATAGAGTAAAAGCATTTATGCTAAGGGCAGGTCAGAGCTGGAAATGTGGCCGTGAAAGATTAGACAAAAATTATCCAACTGAATAAACAGTGATCAAATCGTAAATATCAATGTTCAGAAAAATCAAGCTAATGTTTGTCTACGTAAGTGATTCNATGGCGGCTTGAACTGACGGAGACGGCTGAAGACTCATAAGGGGTGGCGATTTTGTGGTCTTTGGATTTCTGAGGGTGTTGCAAACGGTAGGGAGGGGGTCCCACTTGTCAATTTAGGTATGGTGGTTAACGTATGGAGGGTACGGGCCATAGTTAACAGTGAGCAGCCCAGGAGGAAGTTGGATATGGCATGTGCGGAGGGTTTGGGGTGGCAGTAGTTAGCTGCTCATTTGGGATTGGCTGGACGGCAGATACAAAGACGTTTTCTTTGGATATTGTAGTGGTGGATTGATGGATCTGACTTGCTTTTAAATAGCCAATAATGTCATTTGCAGAAGTGGAGGGAGAAATCATGTGCTGGCTTGTACAAGGAGGTTGGCTCTGGGGACGTACAGACGTAAGTCAGGTTTGGGTAGTCATGGTGGGTTTGGAGCCTACGGGAATTTTGCATCTGGATGTTGAGGCTATAGAAAGTGACACTGCAAGAGGAGGCTGCCGGGGTGAACTTTTTAGAGGGGTCAGCTGGTATATTGGGGCTAATAGTGGGGGAGTGGATTAACTTGCCAGATCCCTGGTTGGGGGTATCTTGGGGTAGCACCAGGTGGGGTCATTTACTAGGAGGTTGTGTAAGAGATGGTGAAATGGTCAGATCCAGATCCACCGCAGTTGCTGCGAGGGTATCAGCAGAAATATTTTACAACGTCTTATGGGACCCGATATTGGGGGAGTGGGAGGATTTTGGGACTGCGGGAATCCGGGTGTCACAGGATTTATTTCTGACCCTCGAGCAACCTCCTTTTGCGGAGTTTTGTCGGTGAACATTTTGATTGTAGTAAATGGGGTGCACTTGGCAAAATTTGACAGTTGTTGATAAACTGTTTAGTCGTGGACTTAGTTGAAAATTGGAAAAGCAGGGGGCAGTCGTAGCGTTGCGACTTTTTTCTTAATCTGATTAACTATGCCACAGACGTTTAGAATCCATGATTTCACCATTTCTAGAGGCAGGTGATTGGGAGTATTAAACACAACAGCGTTTATATCTGCTGCTGTACGTCTTCGAACTTCGGTGGTGACTGAGCCAAAAGGCGACATGTGGGCATCAGGCTTCGAGAGCTGGAAGAGCTTGGAGGTTCCATGAAATCTATCACTGGGCGTAAGCGCCAAAGTTTACCTTCCAGTGACTGAACTTTCTTATGCGGGTTTGTTATCGTCTGCTCAAAGTTGGCGATTTTCTTGTGCACCTTTGGTGTGAGTCTACGAGTGCTACAGAGCATGGGGTGCTGACATCGCGGTGTGACTTACTATCGTTTGTTTTCAAGTGCGTGGTGGCCCGTTTTCTTGTCTGAACCACTCTACGACGGAAGACAGAACTGTGGACATCTTTCTTTGAAGAAATTTGCGTTTTATATTTATACAGCGCTTAAAGGTAGTTCAAGTCTCAGCTGGAAATCTGACAAACCGAGTTTAGACGAAAATGTAGGCAATATAGTTAAGCAAAGATCAAGTCAAAAATTGCCATCCAAAAAAAACCGTGTTACTTTTTCTAAAAATGCTAGAATTACGACCTAGCGGCCTAAAGTACACCGATGTTGACTCACACGAGGCACGGTACACAAAGGCAAACAGAAAGTTTTGTTCTCCCCTTTATTAGACTTAGGTTGCATATATGTGATACGCAAACCAACTAGGAATACAACGAGATCTGCAGATTTTTCAGCAAAGTCCACAGCAAGAAGGGAAGCATGTAGAGTTTTCTCTCCTGGGGATCGTTGTATTCATCGCAATAAGCTCCGTTGCGCGCAACTACTTGGTTTCTTTTTTGCACGTGTGGTCGTGAAGTAGGAGTAGGGGCACTGGAAGATGGCTGGGGACAATTATCCGCAAAAGAATTTTTGTATCAGAATTCTTACGATTTCTACCTCGCGAACTACTTTATTGCTTTATCCGATGAATGTCTTTGTTCACTCAAAATTTTGTTTGTTTTCACCACGCAACTTGAACACTCACTGCTTTGGTGCCGGTTTGAATCAGTTACATCTTTCCGTATAGCGACATCGGCTATCATTCTTTGCCTTTGTGCTCGCATATTCGAGGTCCTTTTGGTCCTTATATTGATTAACTTTATAATCCAGTATCTTAGAATTTACGAAACAATCATGTTTCGTATTTGCGAATTGACTTTGGCTAATCATTGCCCAAGGGCTGTTTACACTGTCTGTCGCGATAAATGTTGTTTTTGACTGTATATGTTCATTTTTTATTTTATTTGCTCTTGTTTGTTCATATCTGCTTTGGAGGAAGCCCTCGACTCCTTCCACCGTTCATATCTACCGTTCTACTTTTATTCATTTTCCTCGTTTTTTCATTTTTGATTTGTTTTTCTTTCAAGTCTGTTTCCTTTTCCTTCTTCCTCCTTATTTCTGTTAGGGAGGATGGTTCTGTCAGCTGAGCTTATCGTAACTTTGTTTCGTGATCGCAAAGCGTACTTTTTCGGCTTTTCCCCTCACGTGCTCATCCGAGTGCGGTACAAAGGTATTACTTCTATATATTTTCACATCTGGCATTCTATCCATCTCGTTCATTTCTTGGTTTCCTTATCTTTGCTCCTGTTGTGTTCTCTCTCCTTCACCAGTATTCCTCGTATTTCTCAAGGCTAACTGCATTGTGCTATCATTCTCCACTTTCTTTTTTATTTCTTAGTTTCTTCTTTCTTCCGAGGGGAAGGAGTACTTTGTGTGCCAAACGTCCGCCCTCCAACTGCGATGATCGGCTCGCATTAGTGTCGTAGGAATGATGGGGGCCATGTTGCCGGAACAGATCTTTCCAAACGAGCACTTTGGTTCTACTACGGGTGACCGCCGACCATCGCTGATAAGAGGCTGAAAGCAATAGGCTTGAAATTTTGTGACTTAGATTCCAAGGATTAGGCATAAAATGACCGAGGCAATCTCAGGAACGTGGGAAAGTGCGCGCGTACGACAAAAAAGAACGAATTGTCAGTCAGCCCCACGCCGTGCGATCATGACCCCGGGTCAGTATATAATATCAGATCATTTCTTTGCTGCAATAGATGAGGCACGGAGTAAAAGTCGTCGTCGTTGCTTTAACTGGCGCACCACGGTACCGCTTAGTTACATTTTGGCCTAGTCCTCGTATAAACGCTCTTTTGTTTCATTCCTGCAAGAAATTCTCTGGTGATGGGGTTCCAAAAAGGTCATACTCTAGCTGAGAGGGCCCGTTTTCTTGATCTCAGCTTTAGACGCACTTTCAAACTTTAGTGGGCCGTCGCGCACGCCGATGTCGCAACCATTTTAAACAGGTGTCTCTTAGGATGCCCGTCTCATCGGCATACGTCTAAGAAATATGAGTTCCCTCTTGACCGGCTATACTCTATTCTGTGCAGGTTCAGAGCGCAGAGTCTATCCAGGCAGCTTAGGTTCCTGAGACTACTTACTCGTTTTACGGCTCTTTTGAACTCTTAATTATGCTTTTGTCCCTTAAACAGGGCTGGCGGAAATGCCTGGATATTTATCCAAAGATGAAGCATGATTAGGGTAGGAAATCAGGAGTGAGTCTACGAGAAGTGAAACTGGTTTGGTTCACACTGGGCGTTGCACGCCGGCATGCCATGTTCCAGTTGGCCGGCTGTAGCGATTTTTATACCACGATATCCCGTGGATCCCTCTCCTGCGTCATTCTTTGCAGCATATTTTCACTGAAACGGCGTCAGCTTGTGTGCGTCACCTTGCAATCAACGGCATTGAAAGCGAGGCCTTTGGAGTTGGGCAACAAGTATATTATTGAAGTATGACGCGGGTCCAAGACCAATAAACCATGTTCCCCGGCTTTGTAAACTTTTCCTCTGGTTTGGTTGGGAGATCGCCAACTGCAAGGAGAGAGTCTAGAGCAGGAGTGATATCCACTTTATGATTACTGGGCAAAATCATGATGATGTCAGCGCAAGTTGGATAGGCTGCCAGGGGCTGATTATAGCTGGGTAAATTTGCGCCGTGCTGGTGTTGCGGAGTTCTGGCAGGAGTTTATTCCATCGATATCAAATGGGTGTCTTATTTTTTTCTTAAAACGAGTCGCGCAGCTGATTTTAGGGGTTCTCTGCGGAGCACGTTCCATAAGGTTACTATCCCTAGGGTAAAGAAACTTGCCCTTAGGAATGCCGAAGATCTTGTTTTGAAGACCATCCTGGGGTCTCCCACTTCAGCGTTGTGGGACCTTAGAGGCCATTATATATCTCGGCTTTATCTGATGTGAAGGATTTGCGCACCAGAAAGGGATCACCCTGAGGGTTCCTCAGGTGAAAGAGTAGAGGGTGAGTAATGATATCAGTGAGGGGTAAGATAAGTAGGTTAACCGCCGGGTGATTTTCGTGGCGGCCACCTGAGACACTTATAGTGTCTCTCGGTCGTTAACATGATAAGATTTTGCTTCCACACTCTGGAAACGGCCTAACAGAGCCTCCGTAATTCACAAAAAAGTTGTTAATCGGTGTAGGCGTGAGAGATTTGCGGGTTAGACTTAGTAAGCGGAAGGCCGCCTTGCCGGCAAGCTGGCAGTGATGGAGTTAAGAGAGGTTACTGACTGTCCAGCAACCCCACAATTTGTGACGATCGGCCCCGGTCAGAACAGCAGGCCAGTTGACGGCATCTGCGTTTTCTGCTGTATCGAGGACCATGCTGACCTACTTCCCGCCGTTAATGGAAAGGTTCCAATATTTGAACCATCTCTTAGAGTTATCGATGGATGACGGTGAAATTTCGAGATTGGGGCTCCAGAGGGTCGTGCCGTCTGCATTTATGGAAGGACTGACAGAGAGAATTTGAAGCGGGTCATAGATATATACTAGAAGGAGGAATGGGCCTGGCACGAAGCCGTATTTTGGTCCACCATTGGCTGGCTATGGTTGTAAGTAGGTATCTCCTGCATCCACATCAAGCGTTCGACCGACTGGGAAGCTGCGTAGAACTTCTGGTGGGGGGGGGGCAAATACCATAGCTCTGAAGCCTATAGAGAAGTGGAATGTCAGCAGGCACATCAAAAGCCCTAGAGAAGTCCATTAAAACGACATAAGAAATATGTCCATCATCACACTCCTTCGTCAAACTGTCCGCTAAAGTTTGATCACTACAGATTCATTATCTCTCAGAAAGGAAACATGATGGCAAGCTTGCAAAATGTTTCAACGCAAGTGCTGGAGCAAAGATTCTTCCAGAACGTATTCAAGCACTCTGTTCGGGATGCTGGACAGATTAATTGACCGATGGCCGGGGGGGGAGATGTCGGTCATCCTTCATAAAAATAGCTGTAATTTGTGCCGTTTTTCAACATTTAGGGAAAATCTCACACTCCGCACATCTTTGAGAAGAAGTCGCTATCGTATCCACCGTCGTTTTAAAGTAAGCATATGGATTAACTTGTCGTCCTTGGATCGGTATGGGTTTAGACTTCAAAGACTCATTAAATTGCACCCCTATGAGCAACAGTTTAACTCTGTGTGGTTAATGCGGGTTTAAAACGGAGGTTGGGATGGGTAGTTGCTGGTTTGGAGCCACAAAGTCTGCATAAATGTTAGCTGATAGCTTCCGCTACAAGAAAGGGGTGCAATAAAGGTTGTTTGGGCATCTGTGGGAGATAGTGGGGTATGCGGCTTGCCTTTTCTGTGTCCCAAAAATTAGACTAAATGCCATGTTGTACCTAGCTCTGATAAGGACGGTCTGCGGCACGCTCACTCTATACTGCCTTAACTTGGACTTGCATGGTTTGTGGACGATTCGGACATTTTCAGTGTTTTTTCTTAAGACCAACCAGGTGGTATCTGACGGTCGGACTATATCTTTTTTATGAGGGGTGGCTAATGTGTCTGCGGGGTTGTGTTCTATGGCGTTAGGCACGGTCCCAGGAGGGAATCGGCCACCTGCTGGCGGAATAAGCTCGTCGAGCTTCTCAACCATGGTATCCACAGGGATTCCGTAATCTATGATATTTATTTTGGGCTGGAGAAGGACTTTCGTAAATTCAGAGATTTTTCTTAAGGTCCTAGCTATTCTTGACACTGGGGAGAAGGAAGGCTGTCTGACGATGAAGTCAAGTCATGGAAGCAGATGATCACTCTTGCCGAGTGGTGGCGGATATCTGGCCAGGTCGATCTGTTGGCGCTCATTAGCGATAACCAGGATAATGGGGAATGGGATTGTCCTGCTTGATATCTGGTAGGATCCCTTATGCGTCGCGTTTAAGAGTCCCGGGGAACAACACATACAGGGGGTGATTTGTCTGCACGGTCAGCTGTACCGGATCTTCACTAGTCAGTGCCCGGTGAGTTCAAGTCGCCTATAACCAAAAGATGGGTGAAATTGGGAAGCTTCTTCACGGCTATCAGCAGTATCATGAGGTCATTGGCGTGCAACAGGTTTCGGGCTGGAGGGTAACAAACTACTATTGGCAGGAGTTTTTCCAACCTTGGGAGACAGAAGACCAAGTATAGGCGATCGACAATGGTTGTTTAGGGCGCTTCTATTATCATGGGGAAAGGGAGGCAGCTGCACGGAAAAATAGTTAAACATGCAACACCTTTCCCAGAATCTTGTCCCCCGGGGTGTGACTCCCTGATTCCCGAATATCTGAGGTTAGTCAAGTTTTTGTGGGCCTCATGATGTGGGGAATGTTGTCAGACTTCTTGATGGATATCTGGGGTGTTGCTTACAAGACTTAGACAAATGGTGTATTGGCACCAAGGCATATGATCAGAGGCTGCTTCAGTATGGCTGCCATCAGCTGGTTTTTGTTACGAGTACGCGGAACATGAAAGGATTCGGATGGGTTGGTGGCGCTGGGTAGAATGGGGGTGGTGGGAAAGTTAGTGACCCTGGATAGAGATAAGGGTTGGAAGGATGGAAGGGGTACATCCTTTAGCCTCAGTGGAAGCTGCCCAGGAAGACGGTCCACCTCTACTGCCCCAAAACCAGGATGAAGCCTTCTGCGATTTCTTCCTACCTTGCTGGTTTTCCACTTTAGGAATTTTACTTTGGGGGGTCTTTTGCCCGTGGTAGCCATGCTGCCACCCGCACCATACCTTTTAGAATAGCATCGACAGTAACCTTGCACGGCGATGTGCTAGTGCTTTTTGGGACTTTTTGCTTGTCATTCACGGCTTGCTCTTAGCCAGCCTTCGTTTTGTTTGGGCGTTTCCTCCTTGGGTCTACTACAGTGTGTGCTGACCGCAGAGGGAGAGACATTTCCCAGTTCCTGTCTTTTTGGATGAGGAGAGATTAAGTCATGCAGGCGAATAATCATGGCAGTGAGTCTTTGCTGGGGAATGGAATTCCTTTAAGACTCACCTTAAGCAGTCCGAATTTGTGTGGTCCACTCGCCGTCGCTGGGTTAAACCCTTTGGTTTCTCCCACTAGCTTTTTGCCTTGAGAGACAGTTCACATCCGAAAGGCTGGCATTTTCATCTCTGATATAGGCCTTTTCACAAGGCCTCTGCGTTTCCTCGTTAGACCTAGGCTTTGGCCTCTGATGGAAAAAGGCAGGTTGAGGCGATTGAATGCCTGTGTACATATATCTTGAGGATGGACTAAACGGGTGCATTTACCCCAGACGATTTTACGTCTAGTGTATTTCTGTTTGTCATTTCGTATCCCGTTCGCAACGATTGAGTCCAGCTTTGGTATTCCACAAGCCTGTTCCGCTATCCTCGCAGTTGGTAAGGGATTCACAACCATATATTTCAGGGTGTGAATCTCATTCTCTCGAGGGCTTACTGTTTTCTGAAGCCCAGTGATTTCCATCGGCTACCCTTCTACCTATGACTTGGCACCTTTGTTTTCCACTGGGTTATCTAGGGAGGTATCAAAGCAGTGTGTGGAAGAGGAAATAGGACGTAGGTTGTCTCTATTTCCTGCAGGGGAAAAGTATCGTCGTTTAAAATTTTATCTGTTGAAGAGAGGTCCACGGTCTGTAGATGAGATTGTGGTGGGCTGAAGTATCTGCGCGCTAGAAGTAGGGAATGGGTTTTCCGGTTGGTATCCCAGACAAATATTCTTCACAGAACTTGCCACGCAAGGTTCAGCCGTACCAAGCTCGTCAAGGTGTGTTCGGTTCAAGGCCTGCTGTGATTGTGCATCCATATACTTTTCGGCAGATCACGCCATATGTGTAAGAACGTTTACAGAACGGCGCTGGAGTCCACTTACAGAAGAAGGCCGCTCGCGAAAGTAGCGTACAGTCTTGGGCATAGTATGTACTCCTCTGTTGCCCCACTTGGGTCTCGAAGACTCTGGAAAGGGGCCATTTCGCCGAGACTTGGAGCTTTTGGTTGCTCAGATGGAGTGACACGTAGATGCTAAGGATTGCATCCGGCATCATTTATCGTAGCCATTCTAACAGTAGGGTATGACCCACCCGAACGAACTCTTTGGGGGATTCCAGTGAGATTATTTCCGTTTGAATATTTCTGTCTCATGCCTGCAGCTGTACCAGACCGCAGCTCCTAGCAAATTTGTTTTGCGCCTTTTTTGTCCTATGAACCCATGCCACTAGTTGCGCCACTGGCTGCCCTCAAGAAAGCTGTGCATAAAGTTATCGATCGGTCTATCTATGACTTCGGAGACTGCTAATGTTGGCACAACTAGGCAATAATTTTGAGTTTCTGTCCGATTGCCAAACTTCAATATCGGAGGGACCGCACGGGTCTTTGGTTCTAGTGGGTCTCGGCCGCCCGCATGAAATGGTTGGATAGCTCAAACTGCGGGTGGGCTAACTGGTCTATGCCATGTTGCATCATTGCAGGCGAGATGTCTTCGATGCCTGGTGTTTGGAGTACTTTTGATGTGCTTATTTTATGCCATACTTGTTGGGTTCAGAAGCTAATTAATCCACCTATCCTCACGACAAGAATTCTGTCCTTCATTCTGCCATATCCCTATCCCTGGACATCTCTGACCTGAGACGAGAAAGCACTAAAGAATAATGAGCAGCCAGCACATCGACCACCCGGTGTTATTTTATATTGTCGTGCAGTCTGACCTACGTATGCTTGCAATCCCTGGCTTGGCACTAGACACCTGGGCTAGCTGCCGTCAGAAGATTCTGGGTTCTGACCAAAAACCTTTTGGGAGCTACTTCTTCTAGCCCGCAACATCCAGTTTTCGCTGGGAGCAAGACAGACTTATTATGCGAATGGAATAACTATGATCACGCGTACTTTGGGAAAGTTTTCGACCGTCCGGTGTGTCCCCTTTTACTTAGGTTTCTTAATGTACGACTGCTTTGTTTTGTCTTGGGTTTTAAGGTTCCCATAAACAACCGAGGCACGAACCGTTCCACTGCTTCAGTTAGACTTCCCAGTGTTGATAGACGCTTAGTAAGCCTTTCAAACCTGAAAAATGAGCAGTATTGAGGCTCCCGCATGGAGTGTTTCCTGTTCACACTGATACTTTCATGCGCGCCAATTTAAATACAATGAACTCATGAACTCCCCGCCCTGAGGGTACCGATAATTTAAGCCAATCGTGGCTTGTGGCACATCCATTAGGGCGCAATCCAGTTCCGATGGATTGGAGGTACTTTTGCGTCGGGTGGGCTGCCTCATGTTCATGTCATCCTGGATCAAGCACAGTATTGAGCTATAACCAAGGGGCAGATTTTTATCCTAAGGTGCATAGCAAACGATGGAAGCATAATTTGGGTTGGTTCATGTCAACCATATTGAGTATCAGCTGGTGATCCAGCGTGTCCGCGTGCTTGCGTGCTGTTTTCTTTACCGTTCATTGTATATGAAAGGTTTGTGGTCCAAAGATTACCACAAGAGGCACTTTTTGTTGTGCATTCTTGTGGTTGACAAAATTCTCCCTGGAACTTGATTCAGGATTAAATCAGTAAGGCTAGTGGTCTTCAGGCTGCTGCTGGTGTATAATGCACTATCATGATATGCCCTTCCTCTGATCGGCCTTCAAGATGTTTGACCCCTTAATTCGAAGCTCCGCAGCAGAGATGCTTCCATGTTCCCGGGTCTCGGTCATGAAGATCACCAAGGCTTTACACTGGGCCGCCATGTTTCGGAGCTCAGAGATTTGGGGCTGAAGTTCTGACCATTGTTGCGAATTTAGCTGCATGCTTGAACCACCACGGTATTTTTGCAAGTAGATTGCCTGTGCTTGCGAATGAACTGAAATGGTCAGTGGACAGCAGTTTAGCCAAAGATTCTCGCATCTGCACGATACCCACCAGGTGAACGTCTGGGTCTGCCTTTTGTGGCTGCCACCTAACTTGAGGCTGCCGGCTCCACCGGATACGCAAGGCACGAGATTTCCAGTTTGTGATCACAGTCAGACAAATCTTTCAATAGGATCAACCAAGACTATCGAAATAACTTTTAGTCGTGGACTGGGAGGTTTCATGTTTAAATACATTGACAGTGCCAATTGTGGGCCCAAATTTTAGTTAGAGGACGATGTCGGATGTCGATATATGGTCAGAACCCTTGAAAATCGACGGGGTTTTACGATGAACTGAAACGTTAAACTGGGAAGACGAGGACTAATATGGATGTGATAACGGGATGAGAGTTAAATACTGAACTTCATAAGAGGTAGATATGAAAGTGGTATCTAGCAGTAACAAAGGCCCAAAATGATGTCGAAGATGAAGTAACAGGGAAATAGTCAAGGCTGTGCTGGCTTATGTAGGGGATGAAATTTTATGAAAAGTTAGTAGGGATAGACAATAAAACCTACAAGATGGAATTAATGTGAGATGAACAGAACTAAAAAGTGGGGTGGATAAGAAAAGAAGTTTGTATATGAAAAAGGTTCCCAAATACCCTTGCAGTGAATTTCCTTCATGCTGTCAATTTCGATATTGCAGTCTTTGGTGTTCGCTGGTAATAAGAGCCGGGCATTTGAGGGGGTTTGCAAATCACTCCGATAATGGTAATAATGGTGCTTTGGTCAGTCGCAATGGTCCACCTGAGTAGGAGAGCGAAAGCAATCTGTGGCTTGGTTTCCGTTGACTTTTGGTTGAACGGACCGACGCTCACGCGCCAAACGTGGATATTAGCTTCCTAGCAGGAATGGATAGCTAAGGCATAAACTGACACAGGAGTTATCCACGACACGATCTGTGCTGCTTCTGTATTTGACTTTAGTTGGTGAATAGGAAGTATGGTCATTAGGGGGCTTGGAGAGGAATCAGGAAAGAAAAAGTGGGCAGTCTGAAAATTGTTCCACATGGTGGTACGGTGGATAAATAAAAGGAAAATTTGGTCGAATATTTAGTGACGCTCAAAGCCTCAAACGGTTTGGGGAGGTGATAAAAGCAAGTTTCCTGCAACCGTTTTAGGGTTCAGACGAGCCCCTTGAAATGGGAAAATGGACGAAATCTTTTGGTGCTGCAAATCTTCCGTCTGCTTACTGCCCGCAGCATGCGTGACTCAAACTGTCCTACGCTGCATGATTCCCATTTTTAACGTTTTCCAGCCAGCTTTTGACGTCTCGGCAGACGCCAATTGCAATGGTCTGACAAAATTGTTAGCATAGAGATTGAGGAATAAAATTAATTTTTTGTCTTGTTTTGGAAATTTGTTTGGTTAAAGTGTCTACCGTGCTTGCCACATGGGAGGGAAATTCTGCTGTAAGTGGTTGTGCCTGAGTTACTGCTACTAAAGCTTGGATTACCAGGAGGGATTTGCAATGAATTTGGTCGCAAACGGCAGGGTGAGACGGATACTGGCACAAAGGTTTCCGAGGAGAGTTGCAAAGAAGTAAAAGGAGAGAAGCATTGGAACTTCGGGATCAGTAATTTGTGTTTGAACAAGACGACAGCAACTCGCACCGCCTAGCAGGTTCAAAAACCAGGCGTGGTCAATAAAGAAAGAAAAAACGGCAAAAGTTGCCATAAGCATCAAAAGACACCAGGCTTTAGTTGGAAGAATAGGGTCAGGCTGAAACCAGAGTTAACGGTGATGAAACACACGCCAGCAGTCGAATGCGCCACTTCCCCAGATGGTCACACGCTCCAGCCAGGTACATATCTAGGGAACAAGGGCAGTGTGGAGTTTCCTATTTTGCAGGGTCGGGTCAGATTTGCTGGATTACATATCCATTGTTGACGGTAACCTATGCTTTTGCAGCCCTAGGTTGTTTTGGTTTCTGGGTTCAAACTGATCCCGATGGAATCTTTTTCCTTTTTTCCTAACCGAGAAATGGCTGGGCTCGCGCAGCTCCTCTTTATTGCTCATCCACCTGACCTCAATTTTTGGGACGACGTACTCTTCCGCAATTAATGGGATGGTCTATTCTCCCCACGTTCGAAGATGTTGAGGTAGACATACCGCGGTCATTTGGGGTTTCACACGTGCGGACTGAAGAAAACGAAAGTGGAAATAGGCAATCACATGTAGGATGGCGGAGTATGCCTTGGCCTATATCCCTGCACTTATGAATTCGTCGTCCTCGGGGTGCAACTTATCTTCCATTATTGAATGTAGTTTAAAACCTGCTAATTTGTGCCGGTTCGCTGCTTTAACAAACCAGGTCGTTTGTGCGATATAGGAGGGCTTTTGTGAATCTAGGCTGGGTATTCAGGGGAAATAGATGACTCGACTCGAGTAAGTAAATGAATAGGGATCAATAGGAGCAGTTAGGAAGACTAAAAGTGACCTCAAATGTTTCCTCGGATGAAACATCTGCGAAGAGAGAAACTTGTTCTGGTAATACCCGACAAGGAGGCAGGATCAATTATGTTGTCAGAGTGGTTAAGCAGTAGAGATATCTACAAGGAAAAAATCCTAGGTTGAGAAGACCAAAATGAAAAGGGGAATTTATCCTGCTAACCTGCTACCGGATCCAGCATCCTTCTGTCATCACGGATCACCAAATTATTGACTGTTGTGGACTGAAATCCAAGTTTTGGAGATGTTACTGTAACTACTAAAATTTTAAGCCAAATTCGTACTCCCGAGTCTTTGAAAGCTAGGGTCGCACATGCGAATAATGATTGGTCCGGTCAACAGTCTTCGGAATTCGCTTTTGAAAGCGATTTTGGACGAGCATAAGAGACACAGCTGTTGAGCCAATGAGTCACACAGGGAAGAATATTTAGCAATAAAAAATTTCCTTTGACGCCTTTTCTTCCTGTGTCAGTTAGGATAGCGAGTTTAATGTTTCGAAGGGAGTAAAGAGTTTAATCGCTGAACTAGGTGCTAGGTGAGTAACTATTCCCTATGACTTGAGACTTACCTTGAATGAACATTAGATTAGCTTTCTCACGCCGAAACCACAACGGTTCAATATTCAACGGTTTGCATCGTTCCCAATAACGTACGTTTGATGAGATGTCTAACTGCCGCTTCTTAAGAGTACGCTTGAATGTTATTCGAATGGCAAAGTCTATCGCACTGCTTCATGCTAAAGCAGATTGCAGAACGATAATCTAAAATGGGTCTGACATGTGTTCTGGAGAGGTTCAGATTATTCTCTGTTCAGCATGGAATATGTCACTTAACGAAGAAAGCGCACCAACTTGCTTTTATGGGCTTTTTGCAAACTTGAGAGAAATTTGGGCCAGCATGGGCCGGCAAAATTTAAAGCTGCGATGAGTAAGTTAGACCCAAGGTCCCGACATTTTTGTTGCTAAGTGGGGATGATGATCTGACTTCAACTTTTAAGCCTCTCTTTGGCCAAGATGCACTCTTAGCACGGGACACAGTTTTTATCAGCTGCAACTGCTACTCGTCCATTGTTGGCTCGAGTGGCTGAAAAGAAGGACTATTTCGCTGGGTGTATGCGTGACGGTTATAGCCGTGGAGCCTCAGGCTGAAATCTGTAAACGATTTTGCTGTCACCGGTGAATAAGGGGAGAAACCCCTTCGAACAGCGTTGGATAAATTATTTGCGTACAAAAGAAATAGTAGGGGGCCGACACGCTGCCTTTGACTGCGCCACTAGGTCTGAGGTGGGATGTTGAGGCATTTAAATGTACAACTTGACCCCTGTATGGAACATATGACGTGAACCATGAAAGCATAGGGTCGATGAATATTTCATTTGGGGGTTAGGATTTAAGTTTAATGTGGCCCTCCTGGTTTGGAGAAGGCGGTACATCAGTCAATGGCTTTACACCTAACCAGAAGTGACTCGAACTCATCAACTCGAATTCCGGCGTTAGCAGCAGTTGTAATTTTATTTGGACCAGTCAAGATCATTACACTTAGATGAAAGATTTTCTTCTTTGGAGGGAACCATATTTGGACTGAGTGTCGACCAAGTTTTATGGTTTGCAAATTACGCACGTATGCCTTTTCAATCAATGTCCGATAGGTATATAGAAAACCATGCAGGTATGGTTGATCGGTTGGTAATTGGCTAGGTCGAGTAGTATGCCTTTCCCATTGGGAGAGGAAAATACCACACTAAACAGAGATTGAATATGTTTGTCAACATCGCTGAAATATCCTTCTACTTAGTGTGAAGATAGCCGGAGGTAGATAATCTAGTGCAATGTGGCAGCTGATTTCGTTTTTCCAGCGACGGAGCTATCTTCTTCGGTAGGACGAAAAAAATTGCGAATCATCTTCGCGAAGAGGTCAGGTCTTAGTTGGATACGAAAGTGTGAAAGATTACTGTCGGTTATTAGGTATGGGACAAACGACCTACCAGATGCCTCAGTGCTTTGTTGATTGTTGTCGAGATTAGTGCTATTACACGTGACGTGGTGGATTCGAGTAGCCGAGAGGTCCATGTG
The DNA here is from genome assembly GCA_008360955.1 of Fasciolopsis buskii. Taxonomy (NCBI): domain Eukaryota; kingdom Metazoa; phylum Platyhelminthes; class Trematoda; order Plagiorchiida; family Fasciolidae; genus Fasciolopsis; species Fasciolopsis buskii. Next base: position 17,911 of record LUCM01009657.1, on the reverse strand, counting down.
GTTGGCCCTTGATTTAATTAGTTGTTACAGAATCGCGCGTGGGTTAGACTGGTTGAGAGCACGTAGCTCTCGCTTTTTACTGTAAGGTCTGTTATCTTTTCTAATTGTCTTGACGGACAGAAGTAGAAAAAACAAGGAAAAGTCCCTGATTCTAAGAACGTTTTCTCTGAACTTGGCACGGACCCTACAGTTAGTTCGATGCACGGCATTCCCTTTTGGTGGGCACAGAGTGAGTCTGTGCCGGCATGGAGCATCAAGGCAGTTGTGCGGAAATAAAGAAAGCCTGTCAGTCGTTGTTTGCAAATCACTCGATTCGGGAAGAAGGAAGTACCAGTAACAACTGTGGAACTGACCTCGTCGGATATCCCAGTTTGTCCTAAAATCAGGCCTAGAAAGATAAAGACGGAAGCTGACTTGGAAGGCTTTTTTTGATTATTTAGTCCTTTAGAACATATAGAAAACACTTTTAATAAATTAGTTTGACATACAGCCGACCGCAGGTAACCTCATCCAGGGAAACTACTTTCTATAGGTGTATTGATATGCTTTAATCCAATCGTAGCAATTAGGTATAGAGTTTTTCGGGTTTTGTCGGATCGGCCAAATGCTGCATCCATCCTCCTCGCTGAGTATCATGAACGAAAGGGAGAAATAACTTGGAAGTACAAAAAGTTGACCAGCAAAGGCATGGAGTGCTAAAGTCTTCGCCAAGAATTTGGTACCGGGTAAGGTTCAAGTGTAGTTAATTACGTCAGCTATATGTACGAAGCCGTTCCGACAAGGACCTGTTGGGAGGTATACGTATCCCATCAGGAGGTTTTCACTACTAACGTCAGCTCTAAGCCATATGGCGTCTTGGGCGCAATTTAACTGGGGGTCTTGGCACAATAAGACTGGTACTGAGTTGCGGAAACACGCGGGGCAGCCGCCCCACGCCGAGATGGGCAAGTGCATTGTGTGGAGTTTCATCACTGGATCAGGTTTTGGTGATTAGCAAGTTGTATTTCGAGGAGATTGCTTAGGTATAAAGAAACTCTAATTTTCTTACTACATAACCGGCATTTAGTAGAAAGAGCGGCAACTGGAAGAACCAACGTTCTGACTTTAAATCGGTTTTCGGCTGGTTCTGCTTCGCATTTGTGTCCTCCCTTATTTGAAGGGGTATTACATCGTTTGAGTGAAGGGGCACCGCCCGAGGGAAGAATAACAATACATCGGTAGATGGTGGACCGGGGTAATAAAATCAGTAGTCATTTCATTCAGCCCTAGATGTAGTTTGTTTCAGGAAAAATAGTACCAGTAATATTTTCCCTGGTAAACTGTCGTGGAATTGAAGTAAAATGCAGCGATGTTGCAATTTTTACAATCGGTCGTTCCAGTGGTTGCCATAAGAAGTTTTGATGATGTGAGCTATAAGACGAATCCATTGGTTGGGGGACGGTAGTTCCCAAAAAAATAGCAGGTATAAGGACAATCGCTGTTGTTTGGATTGAAGCGGCCTGTGGGAGGATTGTTGTACGTGAGATTGACCGGAAACGTGTGGGGATAAGGGTTGTAGGGCCAGTGAGAGTTGAGGAATGTTTGGTGAGTCATAGGCAGCTGGATGTTCATGATGGTTGGAAGTATGATGGTCGCAGAGGCTGGGTGACAGAACCCGCAGGTAGGAATTATTAGCTATGTTTCATTTCCCCTCCGAAGCCTAGCGAGTGGCAATGACTGGTCTGAGTAGCTAACCGGAGTATTTGTATAGCGTTCGCCGACAGTTATGAGACAGTGGATAAGATAACTCGAGGTAAATCGCGGGAATCCGTTGGGTGGATGGATAATAGAATGCCCAACGGAGGAAATTCGCGGCAGTAGGCCTCTAAATTAGAGTTTCAGGTCCGTGGGTGTTGACCCTCGGTTGGTAGTTAGTATTGTAGTAGGGATTGAGGACCGCTGGGGGGAAGGTAGACACAGAGGTAATGGGTAATAAAGCATTTTGTTAATGGGCTCTAGCCTTCGTCGGATTAGAATTAGGTTTTGAGGATGGGCAGTGGTCCTACTCCTGAAAATTGAGGTAAAGGGGAATAACATTGTCCTCATACGAGTGTTTGGGCAGTGGCTCGGAGTTGGCCCCAAAAGAGAGAAACATTAAGGTAGATTGCCTAAGGGGTAGGTTCTGGGGTATTGTAAAGCAAAGCCGGTTTCGGTAGGCATGGTAGATATGGAAGCCAAGAGGTTTAGAGAGGTGAAAATGTACTTCTTGGGGCAATAGGAATTTTGCCTCAGGAAGTTGATGCTATAAGGAGTGACAGTGGAGAAGAAGGCTGTCAGAGTACAATTTTCCAGTAGTCGGCTGGCATATCGAAGCCCATCGTAGGGGAATGGATTAAGTTGCCAGATCCATGGTTTCGGTTACTTTTAGGTGAAACCAGCTGGGGTCTTTTACTCGGTGGTTGGGTAGGAGGGGTTAAGATGGTCAGATCCTGTTCCAGCGCCGAGAGGGTCTCAGGCAGAGATACGTTTGAGCCTCGCATGGGGCTCGAGAGTGGAGGAGTGTGAGGGTTTGGAGGCTGTAGAGATGTGGATGCCACAAGAATTTTTCTTGATCTGCAAAAATTCTCTCTTCTCGGTGGATATTTGTTTTTGAATATTTTATTTTTGCAATGCGATGTTTCTCGCAACGATCTGACAGTTGTCAGTAGACTCTTTTGCCGTGGACCCATCTGAAAATTTGAACACTATGGGGAAATCTTAGCGTTCTGACACATTTCGTATTCCAGTACAAGTTTAATTGTGATGAGCCATGACATTAGCGTCGAGAATGCCTGACTCCGTCATTTCTCGAAGCATACAATCAGGAACATTAAAAACGAGTGTTTCTGTTTGTTGCTGGAAGGTGACTGAGTCCAACAAACATCATGTGAATATTAAGCTTTGAAAGGCCGGGGGATTTGGAGGTTCCGTGTCACCGATTACTAGAATTAATCGCGAAATTTTATCTTCCAGTGACTGAACATTCATCTGTGAGCTTTTTATTATCTGGTGGAACTCGCAATGTTTGTGCGCCGTTTGGTGTAGGCCGATGAGGGTTATGAAACATGTGGTGCTTTCATCAGGGTGTGACGTGTTTTTATCGTTTATTTTCGAGTGCCGTGTGTACCGCTTTCTTGAATGAACCACTGGACTGCTGGTAAGGGGTTCACGGACACCCTTATTTATCGACTTACATCTAGCTGCAGGAGGCGCCATGGACAGGGAAGAAACGCAATTCCCAACTGGAATTTGCTTTCCGTGTGAGCACAGTGATTTGCTACACGTAGTACCGGGGTGGGCTTAACGGCAGACCAGTTTTGTTCAGTGATGTAACAGGAATTTATGCCTTATTCTAGTGATTTTTTGATCGGCACCAATTTTCCTTTGGCTGTTTTTGGAAAGCTTATACCTTGTGCTTAGTTACAAGTTAAAGTGACAAGGCTAAACTGGATGCCTTGATCACAGACGTTATTAACTGTATCCGATAAGAAATTCCGGCGGATATTCAAAAACAATAATTGCATTTATAACCTACGAAAATGGGCCTGAAAGTAAACTATCGGGCCTGGCCTACCGAGCTGACGAGAAATACCGTAAAATAAGAAGGTAACAAAAAAAATACAAGGGCAAAAACGAGACGGACTAGACACCCGATGCGAATGAGCAGCAAGATGCCTCCTGGAGGAGTGGAAAAGTATGAAATATCAAACAATGCAAGCGAAAGATATATCTACTCTTAAATCCAATTAAGTCGGAAAGGATAATTCGGATTGCTGCGGCGCTTAAATGTGGTTCAGGAAAAAGGTGAAAATCTGGCAATCTAGGCTTAGACAAAATATTAACAAAATGATTGAGCGCAGGGCAAATCAAAATTTGACATTCAAAAAAAAAATAATCAATTTTTTCTAACTAAGGACATGGTCCTGCCTTTGATAAAATTTTAGAACGACAGCCTTGTTGAATAAAAGTGAACCAAAATGCCGACTCACACGAGATGCGGTGTACCGTTCTATTGGAACGATATCATATGGTGAAGTTCAGGCGAGTACTATTTCAAGGTTGAAGCTTAACTGTCTTTTATGAATGACTCATGATGCCTTCAGTTCTCTCCCTTGTAAAAAGTTGATTCGCGGGCCCCGATTATAAAAATGTCGGACATCAAAAATAACTCCTCATTAATCCTTCAAGTTTACGCCCAAGGTGGGCTCCGGTTGGTTATTCATTGTAAAAATGACATTCTTCAAAGACCATGGACCAGTTTCTTGGCCTTTCCTCATAACAACTCCCGGTCCATAATCAGACCACTGTATGTGCAACTTTTCCGCATTACTCAAGCAGCGGTGGAACACGTTCCATAGCACATGAGAATGTTGCCCCTCGAAACAATGAGGTACCTGCCTCTTATCATGTTGAGCGCACAATGAGCGGCCTTAATGGCTTTCTGAAGAATATGAGAAAAGGAGAGCAACTTGAGTATTCACATGCTTAATATCCTGTACCGAAGATTGCACCGCGGTGCCTGTCCGCGATCTAAGTAACTCAGTCACAGAATTTCTGAACGACGATTTTGCGTTTATCGTAAATGTAATACAAGCTCCAATCGATGAATCAGGGCCTGATGCGGAGTATTGCGACTCGCAGTTCTGTTTTCTTAGTGCCGCAGATTGTTACATTGCCAGAATGCACTGCTTTCTTCATTGAACTACTTCTATGGCGGGCATCGGCACAAAATAGGAAAAAGAAATTGGCTCTATGGAGAAGACAACAATTTATCCTGATCTAGATTAACGAAGTCCTCCTTAGGGGGATGTTTGGTCAAAGAATCGGATTTGGCATAGCTCGACGGATAAAATATAGGGGGTGGTTGCTTGGGGTGATCAGACCAGCTCGAAAGCCACTGCTTGACGACAGGTGAGAAAGAACCCAAAGTCTCAGGATATGACTCCCAGGGGTTACCACTGGGCCCCGAATAGATGGCAGAATTATGCAATCGCTGTCTGGGGTCGGCATGGAATGCGCAATCATCTTGTATGGATTGAAATTTGAATAAAATACCCTACTTCACCATTCCTCTCAGATGGTCGGCAATGGAAATAGAGCTGGTATCACTTGAGATGTAAATACTGAGCCTAAACCGTCACCTCGGTGGATCAGATTTTCTTGCCTATGGCAGAACAATAAGGGAGTCCACTAAAAATTTGAGATGGTAGCGAGAGGCAGAGGCCAGCTGCAATAATAAAGAGTCACTCCATGTAGAAAGTTCAAAGTAACTTAAGCTTCTTGCCAGTGAGAAGAATGGCAGAAATCCTGTCGAGAAATTTTTGAAATACATGAAAACGGCCTGTTAACCTAACCCCTCGTCGTCTCTTGAGTAGAACTGTCCCTCACGCAGAGCATGTTTGAAGTGCAAGATCTAAGTGGAAATAAGCCGTGCTTGCCACTAGAGACATGATCGTTAACGCGAGGGAAAGCCCATCTTCCCTTGTTTCAAGAGGCTCCCAAAACCTTAGTCGAGATATTAGTTTAGCCGATGGGTGTCTTACCACCTTATTGCTGGCACTTTTATTTCTAGAAGGCAGAGCTCGGTATTGTTCTCTTCCAAAGGTCCCGGAACAATCCTGAATTCGAAGGGTTTCTTATAGTTTTCCGCTAATACGAACGGAAATTTTTCGAGAATTCTAGGGTGGGGTTCCTCCGGGCCCATGGAGAAAAGTATGCTTGGCTGAGTTGAATTTTTCTCCTTTTCATACTGATAAAACTGTTTCCGAATGTTTCAACATTTGGTGCAGCGCGGATAAAAGAAGGAGGAAAATGTATGAATAAAGCAAAGACTCCCTCACTGGAAAAGTCAAATAAAATAGCTACTTCAGAACTGGTCGTGGAAGATAAGCCAGGTCAGGTCATAGCACCGGACTTTCGGCTTGGGCCAAAATTCAAGGTTCACGCACAGATGTACTTCAGTAAATTTCTGCAAACGTTTTCTTTGTGGGTTGGGGCATAGATTTCCGGGGTGCCTGCAAGTCATTTTTGGAATATCAGAGACTCAAAAGTTTAAACTCAGAAAAATAGTCCACAGTGCGGAAACCACTTGCGAAGAGGCAACGGTAAAACTATCTTACCAGATGTAACTTACACTGAATTCGAAAACCACTAGGTACATCGCTGAACTAATTGCAGGTTTTCTCGTTGTATTTTTAGTAAGACGGCAATTTTAATGAGGAGAGCGAAAACATCTTGGTCACCTTTGAGAACAAATGTCGGCCATGTCTCATTCAGTCAGACCTTCGGTTGAGCAACACTGGGCTGAAAGATTTTAATTCCTCCGGTGCTTTATTCCACGCGTCGACTATGCACTCTTAAAAGAATGGTAACCTGGTGGTTATAGGGCGCTTGAATTTTTTAAACCCATGAAATGCTCTCTTTGTGACGAGTTTTGTCAGGAGTAAACAATGGACTAGCGGTCCTTGACATACCCCAACCTAGTTAAAGCATAACGATAGAGTCACCTCTTGGCAGTCTTGCTAATTTAGCCTTATTGACCCTAGGATTGTTCCTGTGGAGCGCTGTCAGAGGTTTTCTAAGACCAGTTTGTTTCAAGGCGGAATGAACCTTCGGGCCTGAACTGCATATTTCAACCAAGAAACATGCAAATGCTCCAAAGAAAGGCCCCACTTCCCTGTTTACCAGAGTCCTCAAAAAATATAGTGGGCCTTGTTGGTTGCTGTCGCACACTGAGCTGACGGTTTGAAGAAGGCATGGATAATCATTTCGAGGCCCTTCCTCTCTACTACCCTGTGTTTCACAGGGGACAGAATGTTGAATTCTCTTGTGTTTGTCTCACCTTCCGTGGCCCGGTGCTTCAATTTTTCCACTTTCATTGACATTTCCTACTTGGATGACGCAGCGCATACATTGTCAAAATCCGTATGTACAGGGGTTTCCTGGAATGACTCATAATTTTTGCACTACCAGCAGATAAACGGCAGGCTGATTTGATTTTCAAGACAAGGTCAGTGATGAACATAAAAAGCAGTACAGATTTCATAACCAACATTCAAGGTTTCTCTTCATAGGCGCTCTTCCAAAAGAACTACTGCTTCCCGTCTACCCCATTATGGAATCTGCTACTGCTAAGATGGCTTATAACGCATCTCGCTATCGGCACTGTATTAGTCAGAGGGCCCAGTTAAAGAAGTGGCAGCCTATAGTCAACCGAGCCGAAGGACTTCTGAAGGTCCAAGTGCCGATACCGCTATATATCTCTAATGCTTCGATAGACATGCTTGTTTGCGCGATCCAATGTCGCAAGTTGCACGGAAGAAATTGGTAAACAAATGGCTTTCTACAAAGAACAAGGTGCTTATACACCCCAGTGGCGTGTACGCATGCGGGAGGTTTGATTTGGGGATGGCGGCGGGTTTGGGATGTATCCTCGCTCCTTCCTTCGCTGTTACAGCGTGATCCTCTGTCTCACTAAATACAATACTTTTAGCGAATCCAGATTTGCATTGCCTTTGATGGCCCCTTGGGTTGTGTTCAGCGTTTTGTGCTAATCGTGATCCTTTTTGGCCCTACTACCTCCTTTGTGACAAAACAGGCAACTAAGATGAAGCTTCAGATGTGCCCAGCAACCGCACTGTTTCTGCCACGCCTCTTTTTATTCCTTTGTAAAGTTCTCATCAACCCTTCCCAGCAGGATAACTTTCCCTCCCAGCTTATCTTTTTACCCTAGGAAGATAACCCTCAGATGCATCAACTTTCAGCCTCTGCTCGCCTTCCAGTTTCGGTCAGTTTCTATCAATGAGCCATTGTAAGATCGCAGTCTTCAGGATTGGAAGCTCCGACTTGGCGCTCCTATACCTCCCCCTCCATTTGCTTGGGGTGCCTGGCACTTCCCCTTACTCGTACCAGTGGCATCACCCCAAAGTCACTGAGTCACCGTGGGCAAGTTGACATATGGCTCCAAATTGGTCTGCAAGGCGTCCAAAGCAGTGATTGCGTGATCGCTGCTCCACTTGGCTATCAGGCAGCTGCGTTGTACTCGAGTCCTTTCTTGAAGAGATTCAAAAGTTTCGTTCCTCAATGTTGTCCAACCAGCCCATGCTGCCCACATCCAAACTTGGTTGCAGCAAGATCCAAACCAGGAGCAAATTTTCATGTTTTTGTGCTCGTTTGTTAGTTGACAAGCTGATCGTTCTCTCCCTTGTGATGCTGCTGTGCCGCGATAGAAACAAAGAACACTAATTTATCGTCTTATTAAGAGGATAAGAGCTGGAACTCCGAACTGTGGTCTTCACGCCTAGACACAGCATCCTCAACGACGTTGGTCACACTTCTTGAAAGAAGGCAGAAAAAGCCCCAGCGTTTTAGATTTTAAAATCTCCTTAGATTGACGCGGGTCAATCCACACCTCTTTGAATTTCGCACTCTTATTCTTCGAGGTTCTTACCTTTTCATGCGTGCTTTATCGTAACCTGACGTTTGGGTGGACCCGTTTGGTGAGCAGGACATTCTTGTCTTCCCACAGGCAAAATGAATCTACGTAGGTTTAAAAATTTTCCATCTTACAGACCAGTAGAAACTTTGTTCAGACCTCCCTGGATAGCCTCACTGTTTGCTGCCCTTAACTTTTGGTGCCAACAACAAAAGTAAACTGGAATTTGCCAACTCTTGTCATCGATTAGGAGAAGCAGTTGTCATACAACAGCCTCCGCTGTGCAGGCCTTGGCCATTAACCGATAAGACCTGCCCTTTAGATCAAATGATATCCAATGGCCCACTTTAATCACCAGCACAAAGGCTTGACTTATGTTCACAGACCACACGGTTTACCTAATTGATGGCTTTTTGAAGTCCGGGTATTGAAAATCTACGCTTCTCTCTCTACCCATTATAATTGCTCTTTTGCCTTATAAGCTAATGAAGTTGGATAAACATCAACGCCCAGGCCAGAAACCATGTTGGCTTGCTATCACTGGCTTCTTTTTCCATAAATATCTAAACATTCTCTTTCACAAGATCCTTTCAAATGTATTAGAACCATGGATGTCAGGTTCACTGATCTATGGCTGCTAAAATTATCTCTGTTCCCGCATTTATTTACTAGTGTGACTGCCCACACCAACTTTCCCTTCAACAAGCGATGCGGTAAAGAGGTCACTGAAGGGTTACATAAACATCTTCGTTACCGACCATACTATCGATGGGTGGATCCAGTGACGCCCTTCCCATTTCGACCCTACCAGCTGTCTCAGAATCTGCAGCACTGCCATCTCCTTGGGGGGGGATATTTCGGCATCAACGCCGTAGTGAAGGAGCTTCTTAACGACTGCCCCGTGCTCTTGATCTTTACTGTATGATTTATAGAGAGATTTCTACAGCCAATCGACTTTTGCCCGGCTATTCTTCAGTCCCAGTTACTGGTGGCTTTCAGTTGACCCACGGCCTTTTATAAGGCTGTCCCTGATCATGGATAAGTGAGACAATTTTTGGCACTGCTTTTGACCGCCGCAATGACACATTACTCGTGGGCATTTCTGCATTGTCGCTAGCTTTGTGACCTCGTTTTCATCTCAGCCTGGAATTTCAAGTGGGCTAGGTACCAGGACGCGACCTGAAATCCCCTGAGAGCCTCTTGATTTTGCCTTTTGCCTTCCGTGGCGCTGCCTCCTCACCATGGCGGCAGTTTATTTAGCTGAATCCTGTGGAGTAGTGCGACTGCCTGTTAATACGACTTGGTTCCTCTCAGTGGGCTGTCACTGGAAATCCACGTACTTGCCATCACTTTTTACTCCTCCGAACTGGACGACGAAGTGAATTGGTGGTTTAGCGTGACCTAGAGGATCACAACTCTTGCCTGCACCAAAAGTAGGTGGCTTTTAGTTTGGGTGTCCAGTCCAATGTCAGTTCATTTAACTGTGATCGGCCTGGTCACTCAACCCGAATGCTATTCCCCCTTCCCGAAATTGTACATCGCATGTCCTGTAGCACAGTTCTACTGACATCGATCAATACGCACCATGGTGCTAAACGTTCTTTTTTCTGCACGTTCTCCTCCTACTAGGGGCCATCGGAAACTCCGTACGTTCAAAGCATTCCGCAAACTCTATGTAGCCAATGAAAAGGGAACCACCTTCACTTTCGCAAAAACTGCAGAATCCATGCGGCAAACCGCATACCGTATATTCCAACAAAAAATAATTTCGCCCAAACAACTGTTTAATTTTCATCACTGTTGCCTCCTAAATGGCCATGGGGTATCAAAATTCCCTGAGCATACATCTGCCTGAAACGAATCCATTAGAAAAGCAACGAGCTGAGTCAGCGAGAACCCCAACAAGTCATCCTGCAATATCTGACTCTACCCACATCCAAATTTCTCTCGTGCAGGCTGCTACAACATCCACACATATGGATACAGTCTAACTGCTTGATGTTTCTGTTACAATGCTGGATCGTTGGTTAAGTGTTTTTGCATCAACCGGGGTGTCGAATGGACACCAGCAATCTTTTCCCCCATCCGAATCCTCCGCAAACCGGCTAGCGTTTAACTGGAAACCACAGTGATAGGTAAGACGACAATATGAGAGCACTGTTCTGCAAGGATCCTTGAGTACTGCTTTTTTATTATTCACCACGTAAACCAAAATCTGATTTACCTCACACCATTTTCCCTGCCCTTTTTAGCTATCCATTTTTCCTCATATTCATATGTAAGTCACTTTTGAAATCCTTTTCAACCTATAGGGCAAAACTCGTTCTTCAGGCCAACTATGTTTTTAGGATCCCTTGAAAAATATACATTCAGTCCAAACCAATACAAGCCACCGGCTTCCAAAACGTGTGTAACACTTAACCTTTACTCAGCCCCGAGACGGTTCTGCCCTGCTTGTCAGACGATACCAATCCTCGTGGTTATCACCGCTTGTTGATTTTACCAAACCGAGGCTCTTTCTTTTGGAATTCTTGTTAACACCAAGATCAGGACTAATGGTGCCTGGCCGAATCTCCACCGAGTTAAATGACTGAATTGTTAGACCATCCTTTTTGTGTGCACGATTTACAGCATCTGAAGCCCGAAGGTGCCTTCCAGGACTGTCTCTAGTTTCAGGTCCTCCGCCTAAGTCAACCGCTGACCTAACTGCATATACGTTATCGCGATCCCTGTGCCTGCATTTGTGAAGACGACTTATAGCGCTCATACAATTGGAGTCCCCGGTTTATGGCTGTTGCTTGCCATACAACCCAACAACTAAGGCAAGCATTCTCTCATCCCTTCTACCCATTATAACGAACGGGCACTCTGTGCCATTAATTTATTTTGCATCTAATCCGGGTTGTAACCAGGCGCCAGTAACTGCCATAACGTTTATGAAGTCGATATATGCGCACAAATGACCTTAAAATTTGCGAACACAAAGGCCCAGAACGACAGCCAGTGTCACCTTACGGGACCACGCACGTGGATCACGTGGGGCCCTAAAACGATGAGTGTCTAAATGACGCGATGTGTGCGAACAAACGAACGTTCAAGCAAACAAAAGCATGCATCAGATAAGGCGCCAACGTCATTTGTGTGCTAGTGGTCCTTGGAATTCTCGCATTAGTGGCTTTCGGTGAGTTTTTCTTAGCCCTACCTTGAGTCGCCCTTTAAAGTCCGCCTTGAGCCGAGCGAGTCAAAGGTTAGAAAGTTGGTCGACTTCCTTCTTTATCTGCCCTATCCCCACTGCCGGTGCGCTGATCTGTTGATAATTACTTGTAGACTCCTCCATGATACATTATTCAGTGAATCCATTTCTTCTCCAGGGACGCTGACGGATTTTAGAACCACAGGAAGCAGCTCATCCAGAAATTAGACGAAAGGGTTAGAGTCGCGAAATCGGGCGCCAGAGAAGCAATGCGCCAAGTGTAGGTGAGGGTGCCAGTGGTCGCTTATGTTTGCTGACGGTCATAGTTGTAAAGAAAAACGATGCCCTGGGGTTGACAACTGATTAACCAGAGTGGTTAAGACAACAACTTGCAGAATGAGTGGTCCAGGGTGCAGAGTATTGCATCGGAAACAAGTGGTTCACTGACATTTCGTGGGGAACTGCAGTCATGGAAGAAATGTGCCTGCACGGGACTCAGATGTAAATAGTTTGTAAAGAAATTATCTCACATCTTCGTTCTATGTCTTACGAGGTTAATTGCACACCGGTCTAGGCGGGGTGTAGGTTATTCCACGTCTAGTTGGCATGGAGCATTGCATGCATTTATTAAAGGAGATATCACCACTTTACCTTATCTCGGCCCTTGAAATTCGCCTCCCGTGGGCTGTCAAAGACTGTCGTATCATCCGCTCCTTCCACAACTTTCAAGGGCATTATGCATGGCAGATCGCGCTTCAGCGCCCTCTTTATCGCTTTCATGATGGCCGCTCCTATAAGTTCCCCGAATGTAGCAACCAACTGCATCACGACTGCTAGAGGCCATGAACAAAAAGGACATGTTTGTCAGAGAAAATCACTATATCACCTGCCCTAAACAGCCTTCCAGTGCGTCCGACAACGCTAAAAGCCGTTCATCGCTCGCTTTGACTTTGTCCTTCCGCTTTTAATCGAAAATCGTTTTTGGATGCTGTTCATCTAGTAGTTTTTCTACATGTCCCTCAGATGCATGCATGTGTTGCACAACCAGATCAACGAAGTAATGTTGAGCCAAGAGAATGATCGAATGTTTCGCATCAAAGCTTATCTGTGAGTTACTCAGTCTAGCTCACCGTCCCAGCGAATCATCAGTGAGTTTTGGGTCCTTCCAGCTCCCGAGTTTCCAGTCACTGGCAGGACCCTATGCATAGCTGTCTCGTAGCTGTCCAACAAAACCCTCCAATTTTAGCATCCAGATGAACTTGCACTCCGCGGACTGCAGGTTCTTGGGAGCCTACGCCACCAAACTGTCGGGCACCTTCCATCACCGGCGGCCACCCTTTAAGATTCGTCCGCCAAGCCAGCGCCCTGAGAAGACAGGTCCACGAGGGGCACCTGTTGCGCTTAGGGAGGAGGGACACTGAACGGAAGAGGAATTTGTTGTTACACCACCTTTTGCTTCTGGCACTGGCCCGGCTAGGTATTTGAGGTCTGTCGCAGGCCAATTTTTCCGGGACAGGCTGAGACTTTTTGGCCATCAGTCTATGTGCCCGAAAGCTGCAGGTTCGTAACCCCAGGGCAGCAAAAGCCCTCTGCATCGTCGACAGATTTTACGTCCCTCCAATTACTAACATTTATTCTGTCGCTTATAACTTTCAGCCTGTTTGAAATAAAAGTTCTAAAGCAGCTCTTTACTTTTTCGACGTAATGAAGCACGGTCGTTGAAGTCATCCAAAACGCGCGGCCCAGCCGAAGGATTCGAAACATGTTACAGTTCGCACCATCCCTGCTGCCAAAACAGCAGCATCTAACTCTAGGCATGAGATCAATGCAGAATTCATAGATGCGATTTGATTCGTGGCCAGCAGTATCGTGACGTTGCAACTAGGGTCTCCTATAATCCACCTTTCATGAACTGCGGCGACATAATCCAGTTTTATTGCTTCTGAGAACGCATGAAGCTCTCCTGTATCTTGCAATTTGCTTGAAAACAGTCTATACGGAGACCTTACGCTCTCTGACTCCTCATTTTGGCTGAATATTCTTCCCTCGGCAAGGTTTCCTCGGAATCATTGGGGTCATCGTAACCAGATTTTTCCTTGCACAGTCTTTGTAGTAGCAACTTCCCCCGGAAACAGACACTTGCGAACAAATCCAAGATGATTGTACAAGCTAAAGCAAGATGGAGGATCCGCCTACATTTAACTGTTTGGCTGAAAATTTTCAGTTAGAAAACAAACTTAACGGCCTTAGCGTCCTATTGCACCCCGAAAGTGCGTCAGATTCTTGTGGGGTTCCCCCCGTTCGTTCGCAAGCCTAGATGATTTCTAGGACCCCATGAGTTTTGGTCATCTAACCATTCTTTAGGAGTTCTGTTAAACCCACCAAGCGTTCTCCGGTGGTGTCCTCCTCACCGAAGGAAGCAAGGCAATCATCGACAAAACCGCTGGTAGTGTTATGCACTGTAGCCCGATTAACTTACTCGTGGAGTGTGGCCGCAAAGCCTAGTCACACAAAGGGCGGCGGCAACGCACCAAATGAGTGAGATTTCGTCTTGTACTCCACCTCTGGTTCGTCTTTTTGCTTCTCAGCCTATGGCAAGAAATGCAAGCAGTTTTATTTTTTTCCGGCATCCTTGCCTGTAAGTTGGAGAATTTTTGACTTTATCCACAGAAACGCGATTAAGCACCCCGATTAACGGCCTTGTCCAATGTGGTCTTTGCAACAGGCAATCGTTGCCGGAAGCTCACTGAAACCTTGTTGTGCACTGGAACACTTCACAAGGTTATTCTGTCTTCTTGAAATTTGGCACAAGACGATGCTATGTAAGCCCATATTTTCCCAAAAAGACGAGCGTAACCACTTTTTCTACCTACCCAAGCACTTTGTAGTGCACAAACACTCTGGAGCATCGTTACAGCAGCCGCCAGTTACGACGAACACTTTCTCTCAGGGGATACAATCTTTAAAGGAAGCACGCTTGTTTATTAACCATGCACTTGGCCTGCAGACATCATGGGGACGGTATCGCAAAACGAACTGAAAGAATTATTGTTCGTTTTTCGCCTTCTCAAATTTTCCAGATTCATCTCTCTACCTGCCGCGGCGATCACCCCCTACATCACGAAATCCCTGACGGCAAAGATGGTTCAAGTGTCCTTCTACACTTTCCGACCCTTCTTCAGAAGGACCGCGCCATACTCATTCTCCTAGCAATTACCGGAACTCTACTCCTTGATCCAATGTCTTTCCCACAGGTCGCGACCAAGGGCCTCAACTACTCTCTTACTTTTCCCGTTGACGACTCTCACGCCTCGCACGGCCTGCCACCCGGAAGAAATTGCATCAAGTAATTTGGGGCCTCCATTGGCAGACCGGCCAGTTTTATGCATCCGTTGGCTCGAACTTCTGTTGTTGTCCAGTGAAAATAGCTGGAAACTTAGCCGACTGGCAGTCTTGAAGTGCGTCCCGCCGACCGCACTCACTGCTAGAGGCTTCAGGGTTTTTACAAGCCGATATTTTTTGAGTAAATTTTTTACTCATTAAGCTTGAATCCGACTCACTGTCGACACAAGCGACCGCCTTTACCAATCCGGTGTGGGAGACCATTCTCAAAGCCCAAGCGTACCGGAGTTTGAGTGGTTTGAGCGATTGGGAAGACCGTACTGGTCTTCCTATTGTCGTGAGCAAGTGCTACATTAGCCAGGAGATATTTTTGTTGCCCGTCTGGGCAACATTCTCTCGACAGGATAAATCAGGTTAGACCAAATCACAAGGCTCGCTGGTTGAGCCAAAGTCCAGGTGAGCTTTACTATCCCACCGCACTTATATTGTACATTTTTTCATTCTCCGGTTTTGATGTCAATTTCGAGGAATACTTCAGGATCACTTCCGAAATGGAACAGATTGAAAGGGCAAACATTTTAAGGCCAAAAACATTACTGACACTAAGAGGAAGCGGTTGCGACAACGCCCGTCTTGCCATTTGAAACGAATGGGTTGCAAACAAAGAAACGGTGTGGTGCAGGGATGTTCACAGTGGCGCTTCGTCTCCAGGGAAAGGCGAACAAGTGGGTTGGAGAGAAAAGTCGGTATCAGACAATGTAGACGAACAGGGCAGATCATGCTTTGTCCAGATAAGCTCCAAGCGGCCCAACAGTGAGAGAAGATGCCACCTCTTCTGGCAGTTTGCTCCATGCGTTCACTACTGTCAGTATGAAGAATTGAGGCCTGTCTTCCCACGGCTCTGAGCTTTCTTAGTTTCATACTTTTTCTTTCTACAGAAGGGTTTTCACTGGAGACTAACAAAGGGGCAGCTGTCCTTGACAGATTTATCAGTAGCTTGGATGGAACAATGAGGCCTCCTTTGAGCCGTCTGCAGCAAAATAAATACAAATTAAATAACTGCAATATCTCCAGTTAGGCTAGCGCTCCAACTTCTGGGCCCCCCATGTCAAGCTCCATTCCGGACCAAAGTGGATGCTTAGGGCTGTACTACACATCCTAAGCAAAGGCGTACTATTGCTTTATACAAGTTTTTGACCAACCCAGTTTCCCTGGGCTGCATTTTTCGTCGGACCTGGTGCAACACCAGGTTTGCCTTTCCGGCCGCTGCTGCACATTGGGTTGACGCTTTGAACTAGTGGCGGATGAACACTCCCGGATCGCTCGCTTCGCTCACCTTGCCAGTTGCCTTCGAAGCTATGGGTTTTAGTTGCCCCATAGTTCTTTCTTTTTGGGTGGCCAGATGCATACACTTTCCGATGTTCATTGGCATCCCACACCTTGACCGGTGTCCAGATTCGTCTGTACTAGATTCCCCCTGGAATTACCTGATTAACTGCTTACTGATGGCATCCCGGATGCAACGTTCCGCTACCTTCAGCGCCAATGGGAGAAGGGATGCTGGAGGACAGCTGCTTCGAAAATCTGCACACCCCCCCCCACACATAAGGACGGATATCACTCCCGCCATCCTCCATCCGGTAGGGGCTTCCTTTATATTGGGCACTTTCGTTATAGGGAAGCCTTTACATCTGCTAGAAGCTTGAGAATGGCCGCTTGCATATTGTCCTGGCTTTCAGTCATATGGCTGTTTAGTCCTCCGATAATGAGACTGCTTCTTGTGCTGCGCCCACTGGATTTTTCGTATTTTAGATTTTGGGGTGCTGTCTGGAGCGGCCATTCTAGAAGGGACCACGCCTCGTGTCCTGTTGATATGGCCTGGTTTCCGGTCTTCGTGGGAAAAACACCCACGTCGACTCTCGTTTTCTTTTTGGATTGGGCAAAATTAATGCTGGCCACTGGATTCTGTTTTAATTTGTCAGCTACGTACCCGTGTTGGACTTAAACCTCCTATAAGCGGTGAGCGGAACTTCCTTAGTGTTTATGTAATGCGCATAAACATGGGGCTGTTGGATTGCGCGGCATACCTGCCACACCTGATTTTCTTCCGTTGTGCCTTCCTTCCCGCCAGTTTCCAACATTCCGGTCCGTTCCTTCAACATGTACTTCAAGCGAGGCAAATTCTTCCGTTAATGATCAGCCTATGGGCGGTGCTACCACTTTGACGTTGTTACTGTCAGCGCCTCATTCTAAGGCAGCAGCTCTCCGAAGAGAAGTCTCCGGTCGTTAAATTATACCACTAGTTTGGACAAATACAGCGGTCCTCTGCGGGTTTTATTACGGTCCAACGCCCCCAAACAAGGGCCCTTAAGAAATTCGGACAATCAAACGACATGTGGTCCTTGCCACACGATTTGTGCTCAGAAGAAGCCAAGTCGACGAGCGAAAAGGCATTTGTACTTGGCCGAGACCGCACTCGGCCATCATTTCCTCAAACAGGGTAGTTGGCTGACGGGCAGCTTCGTTGGTCTGCCGCAGCTCCGATCGAGGTGACCAACTTCTACTTGACACGCCCTTTGACTGGCTGCTCTATAATTCTGTGTAATTCTATTTCGTTATTTTGTTGTTGGATTTTTGGTTCGATCATATGCTCCGTTCGATGCTACAATCGCTTGGAATTACGTTTGTTCAAAAGCGTATCGTTTATAAACATATATTTGAATCTCGTATTCCTGTACCGCAACTGGCTTCTAATCGATCTATAAAAGGCACCCGTGCTGGCTGGCACCATTCTTGCTAAGATGTCCATTCCGATTTTGTTGGGTACCGGCATTCACCCTCTGTTTAAGAAAACCTGGGACCTGTACTTTACACTTCAGTCACCGATCCATGTTCACACGTGGGTCACTTGCATACAAGAATCG
>LUCM01009656.1:0-24067 GCA_008360955.1 Fasciolopsis buskii | reverse complement strand
TGACCCAACCAATGTGGTCTATTACGTTTCATACGCTGAAACAAGCTATTCTCAGAAGTGGCACCCAATACCAGATTCCTAACCTTAATATTACTCACCTGGTCACTCCATCCAATCCTAGCCATACTACGTAAACATCGGTTGTCGAAAACCTCCAACCGACGAACATCGCCCACACACGTATTCCACGTCTTGCAACCGTACAACAGAACTGAGTGAACTGCAGCACAGTATACACGACCTTTCAACTTCAGTTCCCCCGAAATATCAGGCCGACGACACATGTGGTTCAGTCCAGCATAAGCTGCACGAGCCTTGGATATACGCGTACTTACCTCCACTGCCGAGCTACCATCGTTCGACACGCAGCTACCAAGATAGGTGGAACGGTCCGCAGTCGTTAGTTCCTCTCCATCAGTCTAGGAACAGCACTTTCCACTTTGAAGGGGCAAAGCACAAGTGACTATCGCATGCCCAGCAGCCTAGTTTGTCCAGAATAGTCGGCGATGTAGCGCCAGGAGATACATGGCAAAAGTCAACAGTCGTGGGACCATCCCGAGAGAGTCGGAGTTCACACAACTGCCGTTCACAAGAGCTATCGGGGTCAGTCCGACTCTGGAGTAGAGGTACACCATCACCAAAAAGCGCGACACCATTACCCAACTCTAGGAGTACACGACCGCACCAAAAAGCTGTTTCCCGGATGAAAGATCTCAGAATCAGGGACAGTACCACTAAGGAATGATCTACCACGAACGATTCTAGGTCGTCACTAATGTTTAGAAGAACGTGGACATCAGTCACCAAACTTTAGGACATTGATGCCGTCACACCAGTCGTAGATTCACTCCATACCGCAAGGGGGATAACCGTTGCTCACTTGGGCTGGCATGCAACAACACATCCTGCTGTGTTAACATTATGAAAGGCCATTTTATACAGTCTCCAGTGAACTACACAAAACTCCATGATAGAAGAGTTTTGCTTGCTCTCTGATCGGCGTTCCCACAGATTGCTGACTACTTGCTTCATCTTTGGACGGTCCTCTGCTTCGAGATCTCTAAACAAAAGGACAGTTTTGTCATTCAGATGGCACGACCATCGGAGAAGTTGCTGAGCCTGCATGGTGCAAGCGAATACTGTCTTCAAGGTGCGAGGCGATCTATCCCTGTAGATTCTGCAAGATGAAATGCAGATCTCATACAGAGAAGGCGCGACAGACGACTCATCGAACAAACATCCTAAGATTCGTCTTCAACAGCAAAGAAAAGGCCAGACATTCCTGAGAAGTTGGTTGGGGCGATTCAGCGATATTTACCCTCGGAAAGCACTGAGATCTGGCTAGTTATGGTCACTTGTGACCAGCTGTCTCCTGATCCGACAGCTGCCAGCTCAGATCAATCCTCCAACTTGGA
The DNA here is from genome assembly GCA_008360955.1 of Fasciolopsis buskii. Classification (NCBI taxonomy): domain Eukaryota; kingdom Metazoa; phylum Platyhelminthes; class Trematoda; order Plagiorchiida; family Fasciolidae; genus Fasciolopsis; species Fasciolopsis buskii. Next base: position 22,652 of record LUCM01009656.1, on the reverse strand, counting down.
GAACTAGGAGACCCCTCTGCCAGGCCTCTACCCATTGACTTCTCAGACATGATTGGATCTTCAGCTCGAAATAAGCCATCCTGTAAACCTCGTTTGGACATGAAGGAGTGCAGGCCGCCACACCACGTCAAAACGAACTCTTGTTATGACAGCCACGCACCGTTCCCACAGAAACCAAGAGAGTAGGTCAACGCATCAGGGCGTAAATCACACACCGCTTTACCCGGTCACTAACCCAGACCTCTCTAACCACTCAGTGCCACCGTGGGTGCCAGAATTGTGGTATGACGGGTGCGGGATAATGGGGCACACGTGCTCTTCGGTGTGGTTCACACTACGATTTCCGTTTAGCTCAGTCCAGTTGCACGGGACAGTGGTGACCTCAACGGTCAATCGAACGTCCAGAGCTCTCACGGTGGCATGCGCAAGATTTAACATCCACCACTGCCAGTTTTCGTTTCATGTTCCGATTTGGTTTGCCACAGAAGTCCCGTATCGGCTAAACTCAGAAGGGAATAGATAACTCTTCTCACCCTTGAGGCGAGAGAACATCCATTGTTTGTGTTCAATTATTTTATAACAACAAACTGACATGTTCCCATCACTCGACTGGCTTTGCAACACTCCACATCTTATACCCAATATCGGGGATAATTCGTACTTCATCTTATCTGTAAATGTTTTAAGGGCGTTGACGTCTTCAGCACTTCCTAGTTCTGGCGACAGTTTGCCCCAAGCCCCGAACACTCTATTGCAGCAAACGTTCACACGTACACTTAACCTAGAACAGGCCTGTCACAGCTATGCGCCATTTTTCGCCTTCTATCCCCGGTAGCATGCCTGAAATTGTCGTCACAATCTACCCCGTCAAACCCCTCGGTATCTCAAACGTTTCGATCATATCGCCCCTGAGTCTATGCTCTTCTATCGAGTACAGGTTTTTCAGCCTTCTGTTTTACGGATTCCTTCTCTGCCCCATAACCACTCTAGTGGCTAACCGTTGAACACTCGAGGAAAGCCACGGCTCTTTTAAGGGATGGTGTCCATGCAGTACTCTAAGTGTGGCCTGATTATCGCCTTATACAGGGGGAATAGTAGCTCCGATTGCCTACAAGGTATCTGAAGAGCTACCCTTGTTTTCCGGACAGCAGCTTTGCACTATTCGGCCCATTTGTAGTCTGCGGTCATGGCTATTCCAAAATCCTAAGTCCGTTGCCTCTCCCTAGCTAAAAACCCCACCATCCCCCCATTGTAGCCGGTCCTTCCGAGGCACTGGGTACTAAGTGACTCTAACTTTCGTTTAGGGGCATATCACACCCCAGATTCCAATCAAGCACTTTTTTATGTCTCTTGCCAACCCCTGGTGTACCTTCGCCAGTCGCTCTTGCAAAGGATACACGTGAAGAGAACAGCAATAAAATAGAAACTAGTGGTAGCCGAAACCTAATAATGGTTTCAGCCAGCATCAATACTTACATGACCAAATCCAATATGGTAATTCACAAAGTGGCGGTACACAGGAAACACGCCACAACACGGGACCACACTGGTGTAACGTAGTTAGTTCGGTTCCAATTCCAGTTCCAGTTGGATTGCCGGACAATACGGCGAAATGCCTGATCGTCCAGGTTCTTGCACCGAGAGCTCCTTGGATCAGCCGGTAATTTGACAACAGGAGGGTAGAGCATCTCTTCAAATTCAACTCTTGGATGTGACTCCGACCCTTACTTTTATTACCTTCAACGGAGAAAATTTTTTGAGATGCTTTCCTCTCGACCATCTCCTCAACCCGATCCATTTCCACAGGACTGCGGTGACCTTCAATTCAGTTCGGTTTTGTCTTCACAGGACAAGTTCTGTCCTGCGCCATTCGGTGGTCTAGAATTATTTCTATGGTATGCAGTCTTGTTGGGCATTCACCCCTTCCAGATCCATTTTGATACGTCTTGCTAAAAGAAACAGAAAGAGTCTCACCCTAATGGCGAGAGGCGTCAGGATTCGCAGGGGGTCGCGAATCAAATAAAGAATGAAGAAAGAATAAACGGAAGACCACCGCACCTTGCCCTTCAATCCCCTTCCCCGGGGCACATCACAACCCAGTTTAGATTTGAAGCCTGCTTTAAGGGAACCACGACCCACATTGTCATCAATTCCCTAGGCAGCCCACTGCATAAACCTACAGTTCTGTAACTAAAGAAATGCGACCCAATTAGCGACCTAGATTGTTTTTTGCATGGTTCCTCTCGTGTTTACGTATGCGGGAGTCTGCTTATTGCTAGAGGAAACCCTCTGGGCTGAGATTTGACCGTCAGGTAACAATCTTGACGGTATCCACCATATCTACTCAGTGGTTCCTGTCTGGCTAGAAGTGCTTTAAGCCGCAGAGTCATCGATCGCATGACTTGCCGCCATGGCTTTGAGCAATTACCATGGCTAACCGCTGCGCCCGTTCAAGGTAAGGGGCGCTCTTTTTTAAGAAGGGAGACCAAGCCTTCTCATGGTATTGCTGGTAGGGTCATATTACGGTCTTGCACAGAGGCATGAACACCTCCAACTAATGGCGGGACAGACCTGATTTCAGTCTGAATAGGTTACCTATGGCCCTTCGGGCTGTCGCCCATGAAAAGTCCGAGGTGACGACTATCACTAAGTCCCTCACCTTGCTGACAGCGTCCATTGTAATCAGCCCCTGGTCATATGGTATTGGGGGCTTTCGATGCGTTGGGATAGCAAATAACTTGTGCCCTCGTTTGGAAGCAGTTTTCTCTTGTCAATCCAACGTAGGACAAACCCTAGTTTTCAGCTGACATTTCTGCCCATGTACCGCACCAACATGACGTCGCCGGCAAAGAAGCAGGAAGGTGATTTTAGGCTGGATTACCGATAGGAACAGAAACAAGAGTGGCCCTAACACCAACCCTTGAGGAACTTCGCCCAGGACATCAGACTTAGAAAAGTACATGTCCCCTGTCTTTTCGTGAAACGTCCCATTGGGGAGGAACGCCTGTATATACTGGTGTACCTGCCCCGGGAAAAAACAGTCCCAACTTGATTAGGAGTGGACGAAGCTTTTCCCAGTCAAACGTCTTGCTGAAGTCAGGGAATCATTCCTCAATCTGCTTGCTTTCATTTGATATTCGAGCGACCTCCTCCAAGAAGCACATGAGGTCTGTGGGACAATGCCCATTTTTATGAAACACTACAGAGTAGGGTAGAGCAGGCAGCGCACAATATAAAGCACGGCTTAGGAAACCTCTGAGAAACACGTGTGGAACCAGGATTCCATCAGATCACTTTCACAAATAAATTCGATGCTTTATCTCTCGCAAGCTTTTATTTGCTCAAAACGTTGTTTGTTCGCGCTGCCCGCCAGATTTTGACACTCACTGTTCGGGACCCGAGTGAATGATATCTGTATTCTTGTAAAGTGACACTGGCCTCGATGTTTAGTCTGAGCGATCGCATATTTGATGTTTTGCACTTTCACGTTGATTAGCTTTATAATCAATGGTCGCAGAATTCGTGTGAATTTTAGGATTTGACTGTGGCCAAGCACTGCTCAAACATTTCTTTCACTTAGCCAGGCAGTGGTGATATGGGTCCGGACTAAAGTCTGCTTCATCTTATACAACGTCAGTGAGTTTCCCATGACCGAGTTCGGGCCTGCATTAGGTATAGCTACAACCGCTGCATCGCTACAATTCTCTGGTGTATCACCTTGTTCTATGATGGTTTGGAATAGATTGTATGCCGGCCAGCGATTTTTCTCGCTAGTAGCTTAATAATGGTTGAATGGATATCATCCGGCCCTTCCAGTTGCCTACATGCATCCTTCTCTGCTAATAACAAGCCTTCAGTAAAATGCGATTCAGTACCTAGCTCCGAGGCTCCGGGGTCACTAAGTTGGGCGCTGCCGAACTGCTTAACGAGTGTACCAGCTTTTATTTCGGTCACCCGTTGTGACCTGGCCTATGCATTTGAAGGACCGAAACAACCAGTGTCAGCTTCTTGATTGCAAGTAGGCGCAATGCGTCTTCAGCCGCTGCCCAGCACACTGTACCAGTTTAAGATGATACTTGCACTTTTCACTTCTGTTGTAATGTATTGTTCCTAGGTTTTGAGGAATGGATTCAGTTTCGCTGGTTCCACGCATTGTTGTATAACCTTGAGCATTGATTTTGCCGCCAAATTACATTTGCGATGGCTACTCTGCAACACAGTGCCTTTGGTTTGCGCCTCCTTCTTCCCAAAAGTGTAAATTCCTGATGGATGCTTTTCAGAGATTTTTTTGTTGTTCTCTACCTTTTTTCCACCCTAACCCCATCTGCTGCTTCCCGAATTAAACTGTTGCTTTGGCCCGGGGCCTAGCCAGGTCCATACTATTGGAACTCTTTGCTTCTTTCGGGGAAGCCCAGGGTTGACGCAGGCAAGGAGTAATTCTTGTCCTCAAGCAATCACCCTTTCCAAACGGAGATAGACACTTGAGTTTCGTGACTTCGTTTTTCTGGCCTGCAATTGCTAGACCTGGAAGTGATGACTCGTTTCCCGATCTGCACCAGGTGTCCTCTCTACTATGCTGTTCCAGTGTACTCGGGCCTTGTTCCACTCCAAAGAAGAATCGTCTCCCAAAAACCCAATCTACTTGTGTCTTGTTGAAGTCGCCCACGAGGAGGTCCTTGTTGGCTTTTTGTCAGGGGCAATGAATTCTGGTTCTGGTAAGTGCCTGGGCCTGTGTACACGCAGGTCAGCTTGACCCGCAAAGACAGAATTATCAGCTTTGCTAAACGTTCCTGGACCTACCTGGTGCATAATTTAACCTGGGATTCAAGCTGATTGATCGCATAGTCTTTTTTCCAGCCACCTTTCGGCAAAGTCTGAGTCCTTGTACTCAGCGGCAATAGCGATAAGCGCAGGATTCTTTTTTCTCCTGTTATACAGGTTGTTTCAGAGAACTGCCAACCTGTTTTCTCGGTCTCAGTTGCTTTTACTACCTACTGCCAAGTGATTCTCGGTTGAAATACTCGAGAAGCGGTCACCATTGCCGGTTTTGATTTCCACCTTAAAAAGAGATTGTCACAGAAGTCCTGTGTTCTCTAAAAGTGAGAATAGATATTGACCTGTTTCCAACTTTGCAGTCCTGAATTCATGAGGTCTGGAAATAACCTATTTTGTCTTTTTTGCTTTCTATAATAATGAAATAATTTACATCATTTTTTCGAAAAGGGGTGCAGCCAACAGAGGGCCGCCACGTGGGGAAGTTGACCGACGGTGGGAGGATACGTAGCCGTGACCCCCACGTCCAAAAGCCAAGACCATGTCTGTTTGGCCCCCACCGGGTCAAGGCCGACGAGCCCTTTTGTCCTAAATATATATTCATTCCGTTGATTTGGGGTTGGAGGGCACTGAGCTGAAACGAGAGAAGCTGTGAGATGGGGCTAAATCCATTCTGTGTCAACTGAGAAGCGTCACATTGCCGACAATGTCAAAACAGGTAGGCAGCTAGAAGCTATGTAGAGGGGAGATTATTGTTTCATGCTTCTGTGACCAAATTTTAGCAGGCGCAATAGCCCATCAATCTCAGTTGGGGGTCCCACCTTTTCTTGAAAACGGGTTTGCCTGCTAATGTTACGATTTGTTCAGGGAGCGCGCTCCACAGGTATGCTATCCTATGGGTGAAGATGGTGGCTCTCAGGCCTCGGTTCGAAAACCTTTCTCCACCGACCCTTTAACTGCGAGAGTCGGCAGAGGTCAAAACACGCATCTAGTTGGCCTGATGGGAAGAGATAGTGCAGCAAACGGAGACCAACCCTGGTGTGCCTCGGGTCAAGGGTGTAGACGTTGGGATTTAAGAGACGGCAGGGGTAGACAAGTGACTGAACTCCCCAAACTATCTTGGTGGAGGCCATCTGAACCCCGTTTAGGGCTTCCGATCCCTAACGGGGTAAGCATGCACCATATGGATGCCCTATTCTAGCAGAAACCGAACAAAGATTCCGCGGATAGCACGGAATTTATCAATTGATATAAGTGTCACATACCTGTGGATTAGATTCGGAATGCGTAACGCCACCTTACAGGAAAGATAGCGGTGACGGGAATAATGAGGTTCAAAATAATTTGTGACCATCGACCCTGGCCGAGGTAGTAGCCAGGTTGATGGCGAATCTTCATCGATCTGCCCCGCCTGGGGCGATGCTGACAAATTTGTCACCTTAAATAAGAAGGCTCCAATTTTCAGACGATCTCTTGAAGTTTTCAATGGCTGGATGCAAAAGCCCCGGAATGGGCTCTGCATGCATGGCCATGGTGAAGAACAGGGCGAGATAGGTCAGCGATATACACTAGAATGATGAGAGGGCATGAAAACGAGCCTCGTGGTACACCAGCAGCGGCTGGAGCTAGTTATGAAGTCGCTCTTCCTAGATCCAGGTAAAGAGCTGACCGGTTGCGAAGTTGGGCAGTACTTTAGCCATGGGGCCAACAGCACCATGGCGAAGCCTATGGGGAAGCAGAATGCAGGGCGCCTCATAGAAAGCCTTGGTGAAATCGATAAGAACGGCATATGAAGTTTGGCTACCGTCGTACGCCTCCGTCAGGCTGTCTACAGAGATTGAAATATCGGAAGAAAACCGTGTGGGAAGGGTATAGAACGGTGTTTAAACGCGGATTTTGGAGCAACCCGCCTTTCATAATACCTTCGAACACTAATTGGATGCTGGCTAATCTGACCAGGTCGGCTAGGTGTTGTCCATTGGTAAAATCCGGGTTGAAGGGAGGAGGGGAATGTCTCGTGCAATAACTGGTCACAGATTTCGCTTGATGCCCTCAGGATTCATAGAGGACAACATTTACAGGTTTTTCTGCAAATTTGGCGTCATTTGCAAAGATTTCAGTTCAATATCTGCTGGATGAGATTAAATCGCCTGAGATTAGAGAATGGTGGGTTAGGTTGCTGAAGACCCAAAATACGGACGGAAGAACCGATCAACCAGCAAGCGTTACCATGACCCATCGACCCGAATTATCATCGACCGAGTCGCTACCCAAAGATTCCACCAGGGCTCCATCCAGGAGGTAATTTGATGGAACGATAAGTCAACAGACGAAACGTTAGTATTGACAAAGGCGGTGCCAGCATCGGATAGTGGCAAACGACACGATGCAAAGCCATACTTGACTGTAGTTGTTTCGCGACTGCTCGCCAAGAATCAACCCGAAAAACCCACATTTTGACGCGTGGGTGATATCTCCAAATGCGGTGGACGGAGAAGTGGAACACTGGTGCATGGAATTTGACAATCGAAGATACTTGCTTGGGACTAGCAGGAATAGTAACAGCAAATGATCTATGTTTTTACGGTGCTTGAGCATCCATAGCATTCCCGCAGATAGTTTATTTCAATTTCGTTTATTTCTGCAATCAGAACACTCCAGAAAATCGTGATGCCAGTAATCGAATGGGATCCTAACCCACAAACGTTCACATACGATCGAATTTGTGTAGGAAGGCCAAACAGCGTTTTATTAATAAACGAAATGTCCTACCTGTTTAGTAATACTCAGATGGCCTTAAACTTGACCCAACATGCCAAACATTTGCAACGAAAGGTATTTGTGAGAAAAGTTAAGAAGTGAACGAACTGAATCCTCATGAGGTTTCAGCAACTCTGGCGAAGGCAATGATTCCATGACAGTATCGAGGATTACGGTTTCCGAGTTGATACAAACTAAACCGACTCTTATAATCACAACAAGAAGAACCACCGATCAGGAGGAATTGCAGCACCAAGCAGACAAACGTTGGGAACAACCGCATAACGACAGGACGTTTCCACTCATCGCCTTCAGTTTCTGACAACGGCAACAAACAACGCCTTCAAGCAGGTTGCCTTTCCTCCTTTTTGATGTTATTTTCTTGTTTTTCCCCATTTTGAAAGATTTTACTCCCACTCGCGGAAGTGTCGTCATCTAGCTGCGGCTGCAATCCAGGCAACCACCGAAAAGCGAATCGCATGTCATGGTAGCGCTGTGTCCGTGGAAGGGAATACCATTCCCTAACTTTTCGAGATCATCGTCTCTTGTTGTTCTGATGGCCTGGAATTACTGGCTCACAATGCAATAAATCCAAACATCCTCGAAAGATCATCACAATCAGACGTTCAGAACTTCTAGTACAAACATATCAGACTGAAGCAACGCTTTCTCAATGAAGCGGTCAAATCTTGGTTCTTATTCAGCGACACTGTAACTGATACATCGCTCCTCGGCAATCCAAAAGGTGCGCATCTCCGAAGCCACCTCGGAATAAACAAACATAGTAAGATGGCAATAATCTTGGCAAACACCAAAATTAATGAAAAAGAGCCAATAAAACTATGGTGCTGAAAACTGAAACATGCTGGCTCTCAAAATACCAGAACTAAGCACAAAAAACGGTTTTCACATACCAGACCTTAGCAACCCCCTGAAGGTAGGAACCAGAAACTTGCTAACTAATCCGTCACTCCCCGAGTACCCGCCCACACTCACACCGACTGGCCACTGGTTTCTGTGCATTGTCTCGCCGACTAGCAGGGCTGAATCTCCTTGCGTTAAACCCCTGTTTGCTCTGAAAACCCCCGCCTCTCTTGCAGCATGCTTATATATTTTACTAAACAAACATTCTGAAATGAGTTGGCTAACAGTTGGACCCTTTGCTAGGAAAGGGCGCAGGATCTAGGAAAATCGCAGTAACCAGACACAATGTGATCAGCTCAAAGCATTTGCAGTATGTTGGATGAGCACTCCCAAAACTTCCAGTCAAATTTTATTAAATTCAGAGATCCATAGTTAATGGTTCACTTGAAGGACTAGTGGTAAGCTTTCGTCTGTTCTGCGTTGGCCATGTGCTATTGCCTGGAAAACTCGAAGTAACGAACTTTTCTCGTTTTCCCGTGTACCACCCAAATTGGTAGCCCCCGGAGGGCCGCATCCTATCGTATCCCATCAGAAGGCATTATCCGTGATATCTTATCCTGATATATTCACCGACTACGTGAATAAATCGTATTTAGTGCTCCTTTGAAATCGCTTCCGTCGTCATTAAAACAAATAGTGGTCGACCCCATTTACCACTAAAGCGTTTTCATACTGCCCAGAAAGAGTCCATAATTGGCGACAACCAGCGTGTATGGCTGACAGATTCAATCACTCAATCAGGAAACCCATTAGTTCCCTTTCTTTCAGGTCTCCCGTGACGCCCGAAAAACCAAGGTAACCTACTCCAGTATGTACAAAAGTCGTGCCTGTCAAACAAAATCCTCTGGGGATGCAAGGGTTGCTAATAGCTGTGAACACGTTCCTGCCTACAGGCAGGATTAATTCATGCATTTTCCATGATCCACAACTGACAATCCACTGTTTCCAGGATCTATCAGCAAACAAATGTAACCTGAGTTTCATGAAAATATCTAACAATGAATTCCGTAACTTAGCGTGATTGGTAGAACAGCCGGTTGTTTCGCCTGGTCAGAGTTGCTGTCCCAGAATAACCTCCAACTCACACATGACTCACCCTCAATCATAATAGGATCCACTTTGGTTAAGACAGGCTGCGCTGCATCTTTACCCGTCGTGAGTTGTTATCGCAGCTATTTTTGCTCAACTGATGTGTTATTTTGACAAAATTAGGAGAGTTGGAACCGCTTTCCTGGACAGAAAAATCGGCATAATTTTTTCTGAAAATGAGACCTTGGATTAATCGCCGATTAAACATTTTGCTAATTTCTGTCTAAGTTCGCACTGTGATTACTGCAACTCTGACCTGACCTTACTTTAGACGCTTTTAGATGATACCACATCGATTTGCTTGGCTATTTTTACGAATGGAAACACCCACTGATTTATCTATTCGTTTATCTATTCACACATTTCTAAATCTCTGTACACCATTCTGCTATTCCGATGTGTCCAGTGGCTCAGAATGTTTTATTTTGCACCAAAAAATCGTAAATTTGTTATTGCATCCAGCTGTTTCAGCCATCCTTATCTGTGTTGAGTTCCTATTGGCCTCGCTAGTTCACCTTTAGATTCATTCTGCGTATGCATAATGCACCGCTCATCATTGACGCTTACTTAGCTTTCCAAAGTGTTCACTGGTTACCCAGCTTTTACAGAGCTTCTTAGCATTCCTCTTCCAATTATTGCATCAAACCGGCTAAATGAAGCATCCGTTATGGCTATGGTGGTAACGACTATTATTGGGCACACCACAAAACTTGACCATATTTTTTCCCCAACCTAATTTTCCGGCCAAAAGTAAATTTTTAGTGGCGCAAATCAAAAGATTTTATCTTTTATCCTTTATCTTTTAATTTCCTTGTTAATGAAACAACAGCGTACATCAAGTTTCAGGAAGATGGCAGCGGCCAGCAGGGGCCTGCTGGGTGCGGAAGTTGACGGGCGACGAGAGGATTCGAAACCACGACCTTTACGTCCAAACGCCAGGACCTTATCCGTTTGGCCACAGCTGGCTAGGCTCGCCACTGGCAGCGTTCGTGCAAACAACGGTAACGAAGCTCCGAAGCTTACCCCATTTGGGGACTATTAGCCAATGCTCCGTACCACTTGGTTGGTGTAGACCATTACAAGGCGCAGTTGTTCAAAAGGAAGTCTACCAATTAACAGATAATAATATTTGCATATTTCTCGGAAAGTTCGAGAGGCATGCTTGGTTGCATGATCAAATGTTACAGGGGTATTGCGAGTAACACTAAACAAGCAGATAAATATTTGGGTACAAAATGAGGAGAAATAGCAAAACTGGCATATCGAGAGGAACAAGGTGTTTAAACGCACCAACTATGCGTATGGCAGGTGCAAAGTTCATCTGGTCGAAGATGGCGGGCGTGGTGTCTGCAGTATTCGGATTCAACGGGTTTATAAAATGGAAATGAATATCAAAATGTTATGAATAAAGTCTCCAGAGACCTTGAGTGCAAGGTAAACCTTATCAAAACGGACCAAAACAGCTGTCGGGAGGATTACTGATGGCCAATAGATACCCTCTATTTTGATGGATACGAAAACGTACGTCGGCCATCTTGCCACAGATCATGGAGCCAAGAAAATAGTCGAAAGCCTTTTGGAAATGCGGAGGGACGAAGAACACTGGCTAACCATTGTTCAAAGGCATGAATAATGCAAATATCGAGGGCATCGAGAAGTGAGGACTGATGTGATATGCGTTGAATAATATATATTTAACGCTGGTAAGCCAGTTTGAAACAAAAATGGGTTTCTTTGCTGCTTTGTTTGCGTTTGCAGGCTTAGCTGATAGGCATCGGAATAACTACATGGAGATCACGATCTCAATGCTTGCACCGCCGCCTCGTGTCGCGGATCCTAAGACTCGACCGGAAAAACAAAACATGGTGGCCGCTGTCAGCTTTCTGGATCTGCTGGGCTGTGAAATATTGGATAGAATGCATAAGTCGTGTAACGTTATTGTCCTTAACATCCCCGATCGCAGTCCCGCGGACGGCCCTGGAAATGCATTCTTGGTCGCAAGCGATCTGATCTGCATATCACATTTAATAAAGAAGCTACAGTAGTGGACCCAAGCTCTTAGTTGTCCCGTAATGATGCAGTGTCGAACCAAAAGTAGAGCAACGCTCTTCGTCCGCAAGCGAAATCCTGCTGCCGCAACGATGCCACTCGAAAACAAAAATAACCACAGTAAAACACCTCCCCAGAGAGAAGTTACTGCCTGCAATTCACGCGACCGCAGTCATAGATAGTTGGTTTTCAAAATGCCACCAACAAACAATGCACAGCTGCCAAAGCCAGGTCACCACTTAAGACGGGCTTCCTGTCACCAAAACACCCGACGATCTTTGGCCTAATAGAAATACATTAGTGTCAATACCGTCTACGAGTTCACACTCAGCGACCGCAGACCCAGAGTTATCGAGATTTTCCCCATATCTCAGCCTCCTACCAAACGCCCCAAAAGTGTCTCCTTGATGAACCTCCAAATGTTAGGCCAGACTCAAGCACCCGTCCACCCCGAACCCACTCCACAGTACGGTGGCCGAAGCCAATTCCACCAGTTCGCTGTTACACCCTTCCTCCACGGGTCGCGAACCCCTAAGTGACGAGTGATGCGTTTGACATCAGGAGTCCATGTGAAACACATTACCTATTCCACCTCATAAGACAAGTGCGGAGCTCACAGATAATGGCACAGTCCCATGTTTCGTACCCTTGGATCTATCGTGTCCCCAAAGCTCAGCCCCTTCAGCAGGCACGGTTAATTCGGTTAGACTTCATCTTCTTCATTTCGGTACAGCCAAACGACATCACGACCATTTCCCGCTAACCCATTCAGCGAGATTCTCTTGTCGTCGTAACTACTGCCCCGACTGCCGTCTCGGAACTGAAACTGATCTAAATCGAAGACATTTTCCACATCATTAGGCATGATAGTAGTTTTTGTTTGCAGATGATAAGAAAATTTCATGCAATTTTTCTCTCGTGAACACAGCGCTATCCTAAGCAACATAAAAATGATCTGTGATCTGATTCATGGTGCACAGCTTGTCCCAGGAAATGTTTAGTCCACAAAATCGGCATGCACGTGCACAAATACCACATTCCCACAAGAATCTTCGAAACCAACCAAGACGTCATCCTTTTTCCCCAGAGAGTTAGAGGCCCGGGTTTACGTCATTCCAGCATGTTCAACTTCTCAGAGCATAATCTGATTCAAGTTGCTTAGGCTGGGGAGTCAAATAAGTTGGTACGCCGAACTTTTGTAACCCTCGGAAGGATGTTGTTAATATATAAAACATATGAAACCTATCTTGGATTAGTGTCCTATCGCCCATTCCAATTTGCAACAGCGTGATGGGTTCCAGGCAGAAAATGTTCAAAGAACGTTTACAAAACGAATTCCGTGCCATTCTTCATTACTAAGCTACATGGAACGTTGCACAAAACTACACATCAGTCCCTTTTGGCTACGCCGGGTTCAAAGTGACCTATCTTTTTTCATAAAACTATTGATAAAACTTTGTGTAAGTGCACACTCACAAGTAATAACAATAATAATGTATATTTCTCGATTGCGAGATGCATGCGCAAGGCAAGATCAATTTTCTACATAGATGGTGCACAGGAAATACGGACTATGTGAATCGAAGGGACAGGGGGTGAAAGCGACCTCTAGTGATTTGGGAGGCTTGTTTGTTTTTGTATATCTTTCTACATACGAGAGTCATGCGCAAGATAACATCAAAATTAGGCCAGGAAGGCACAATGAAGACATAGAAAACGGAAACCAAACATACAATGCAATGTGGTTTACGCTCACGGGATCATAACAGGCAATGTGGTTCTCCGAGCAGGGGTCTTTAATTCAGGCTAGGTAATTGTTCGGAAAGATTTTTCTGTGGTTGCATTCCAGTTCTACACTGCAAGTTATATTGTTTGAATGCAACAAAGGTGCGTATCGCGGGCGCAAAATATGGCTGGAGGGCAATGGCTGTCGCCGCCCGTTGGCCGAGATACTCAATAGTCAAGAGAGTCATAGGGTGGAGATGAGTATCAGTATGGATGCGATAACGGAATGGAAATGAGCGAAAACTAGACTGGATATCAAAAAGGCAGTATAAAACTCAAATTCAGAATGCACAGACNGACGCAGCTTCTACTATGTCTTGTGATGCACTGGTTTCCTAGTCTCTGTCACCATTTGCGGGAAGTTACTTGGGAAAGTTTTCGTCATCAGAAGTTTCTCATTATAGCATTAACTACCTCAACATTTGAGCATGATTAATCCCGCATCTGGCATTTAAAATAAGATTAAGAAGAAACTAACCGTTCACAATTAGTTAAACCTGCAAGATCCTTGCACTCATTTAGGGAGAGGGCAGGAGTCGGGCTTAGGTTATTGATGAAAATGTAATTTCAAACAAACATATAGCGCTCAAAGTGCCATCCCAACCTCCTAAACAAGGTCTAGATATTTTTCTTCACAGTAGTCTCCACAATCAGATATCCTTGTAGCTATAGACGGAATAACTCGACCTATTTCTTCCAATTTTCCATCGATGAAACTCTGCCAGTGCGAGTTTTACCCCACATTCGATCTCGTTTAATACCAATGCAGCGAATTATATAAATACACAGGTAATAACGTTTGATCCTTAGATACCCACAAAATGACACTTAATGCTCTTACCAATCTCGTCCTCTGGATGCCGGGGGCAATTGGCCCATTCCAAGCGCATCATTCTACGCGTCATACACTATTTCTCATTCCTGTAGCTGCACGCACCTTTCCCCTAAGTTGGAATATATTCAGACTGCCACCTCCCTTCCTCTTACGTTCCAGTAGTGCGCGCTTTACTCTTACCTTACCAACGGTTCGTTATCCAGTTTCTGGCCCCCTCCTCGCACGTTTCAACATACCGTGGAAACAATCTGCCGATTGCTTACATCAGCCATCCCAGGAAGGGAAAATGCTACTTGCCTCACCGACTGCCAAAAGGGGAACAGGACTGGTACTCTGCCTCACTCGCCAACGCAAACAGATGATCCTGCCGCAGGTAAGTTTAGAAATAAGCGCCAAACAATATTATCCCCCTACGCGCCTTGGGGAGGCAAATTTTCAAAATTGCAAGACTTTACTGCTGGATCCTCCCAATCGTGGCGAACACGCCTACTAAATTGACAGTCAATCGCCACAAGGACGTCCGACCACAAATCTTTGCTTTAGGTACTGCCACCGCTGTCTGCCTCCGAACAACCCCACCAATTTGCCACTCGACCCCGACGGCTAACAGTGTACCAGTAACTGCCATCAGTTTGACTCCCAAAAACAAAAAAGATGCAAATGAGACACGTTTTTGTTTCACGCCTGCTTACCCGTGCCGGATATATTAATCAAAGCATATCGTCTTAGTCGTCATTCTCTTCCCCAATGAAGATGACATTTTCTTTTTTCAGGTCCTCAAACAGCGGCTTTTCACAATTCTTTATCATTGTGCTTCTTTTTCCCACGTTTCTGAACGGCTTTCAATTGTTTTCTCGGTTGCGAAAAATACAGCAAAATGAATAAACAAGATTCTTCATGAACATTTTAATTTTGGGTATCTAATGCTTACCATTACTGTTTCCTCCAGCTGTGCTGGTCCACTTTGACAGTTTATCATCCGGTAGTCGTAATTTGTATTTCCTTTCTTCGTTGCAAATTAACTTTTATGCTTATTTTATGAGCCCGTCGACTCCTGTTACCGCGGTCATATATCGGCACTCACCGCCACCTTCCAGTTGAAGTTTGCTACTTTGATGCGCATCACTGATGCGCAGAACTTCACTTGTGCTGCCCCCTCATTTTGCTCCCACTCTTGCGCCGCTTTATGCCCTGCAGCTTGTAACACTCATTTATCACGATTTTGCAACCAGACATACCTCTCTAATTATTCGGGAAACACTGTCGCACTGTGTAATACTAATTGCAGAAGACACTTACTTGTTGTTTGGCTTCTAATTCAACAGTGAAGCCTTTTCCCTGAACTATCTTAAGGATTTCTGTCCGAGCGTTCCTCAGTTCGATTAGGGTCAAAAGTCACATGAGCAGCATCAGACAGGACTTTTCTTAAAGGTCTTCTGTATATAAGTCTGCATCTCGAAAACCAAGTGTGGCTGTAATAATCCGTTACATCAACGCAAATTATAATAAAGCGGGGGGTTGTCGCTTAGTACAGTTACAACGAAGCGCTTCTTGCTTTCAATGGGATCAGGAGGCGAGTCCTCCCGTTGTTCGCTGTCGCCTTTAAACTGTTCAGTAGACCATGAAGCCTGTGGTCCCTTTGCCACGAACCTCGAACCCTTCATCGAGGCCCATTCCCGAGGTGCCAGATCGATAGGAATATCTCGTCACGGTATGCTTACATTGTTCAAGTTATGAAAGTTTCTTTATTTTAGAGAATTGATTAGCCACAAACGTAGTGAACCTGATTTTTGTTTCGAAGACAATAGAGAACAACCAAGGAACTCGACAGGAGGAAATAATACATAATAGCAAACAACAACCTCCGTCCTAGAACAGTGCCCCTTCGACATTCGACGCCGGTCTTATTATTTCTAGGAAAATGATGGTGACGGTTTACAAAGGGTCGACAAGAGACGTGGACATAACTAATGCACACGATGGAATATCGGAAGCAAACCACAACTAGGCAACTGCGCCATGTCCACCTTTTGACGCGCCGCAGAACACACGAAGCTCAACCGAAACTTCTCCGTTTGTGGGTATCAACTTGGCATTCGTAACGTCATAATCTCTTCGGGTACTTTGCCAATCTTCAAACTATTCCTGCCTAATGTGGCCCACCAACGGCCCGTTCAAGCCTTCTTCTGGTCTGCATAACCTCTGAAATAACTGTATCAACGGCAGTTCGTACGGTCCAATCGAACCGAAAGGGTCACAAATTCCAGGTAACTGTTACATCGCGGTTCACTTAGCAGCTGAATCCGCTACAAGGATCTGCTATCCCGGATTGTCCTCTTCCAAGCTCCATACCAAACCAGCATTGCATTCCAGATGTTGGCAAACACCCCGCATTGTGACATTTAACAGCTTGATTTTGTTCATTAGCGGTGACTGTATCCAACACCCCCGAGATATTCGATATCCGATCGGTTATTTGGAACCGTCCAAAATTCAGCAAACCACGGGGCCGACCGCTATAGTTTTCGCAACCGCCAAATCAACCACAGGTGTCAGAATATTGTCCACAGAATATAGCTCGCTTCAACAAGGAGTACAGTCGCTGAAAATTAATGACGGAATGAGGGGCGCGTATTCTTCAAGGGAGAACTGGCGAAAACCAGAGGTGAATCGGACTTGAAATGATGTACAACCAATTTGTAATCTCCTATTTCGGACATATCGTCCTGTGACCAGCGAAAAACCTTAGAGCGTCAGGATCTAATTCCGGAAACTCAACTTGCAAAATCACGTCCCCAGTATCTTGCCATAGTGACCGGCTTCGCACACACTCGGAGACCCACACCAATTACTTTGGGAACCAGTTTCAAATCTTCTAATAAAGCTTTACTCAGTGACTCTCCAACAGACTGCAGCAGAGTCAAAACCCGTACCAAGTTTATCAGGTTTCTTCGGATTCACTAATATAGGATAATGCAATCACCAGAGAGTAAGATTGCCAACTGTGGCTTCATCAGACACAGGCACAACATATCAAGGATAAAGGCATCTCCCCATGACGAACCAGCATTTCAGCTTAAAATGTTTATCTCTCAGTAACCTCCTCTTCAACAGCTTTAAATTAAAAAACGAATTCCGATTGCAGTTATTGTCTAATTGAAGGTCTTTTCAAGGCAAAGGTACCCTCAGTTAACCCTCTTTTACCTGCAGGAATTCCCCGGAAGCCCTTACACCCTTTTTATCTTCTGTTAACAGCAACGTTCCCAAGGATTCAGTATATCGAAATTCGGGATCATACAACTTCCTCAGGTTGTCTCTGTTATCTACCAAAGGCGCAGCGTCGCTCTTGAGTACTTAGCCTTGCCCAAAGGCCTATGAATGACCCAACACAAGGCTGTTGCATTAGCTTATGGATCACTCTTCGTGTCCCTTCTGCGCTCTAGAACTCACTGAACATCAGAACCATCAACACCTACGGGAAACTGACATAATGGCCTGGTGGAGCCTCGTGAGTAATACCCTGGAAACGCTGCACATGGACAAATCTTCCTTAGGTGGAAGTCTGGCAGCAGTTTGTAAAGATAGCACATTCAACACATCTAATAACCTTCGCCTATCGATCAAGGGTATCCCAAATGCGGCTGGCAAAATTCCTCGTGCTTAATCACTTATTATTGTATCCAGGCTACTGATGTTAACATTTTCAAATTGCCTTGAACGTTCCACTAAATCACTTCTGGTTAAAAAGATATCTGTCGTTGCAGTCACAAGAGATTTTAGCAAGAATGTCTCATTTAGGCCTTTTAATCTTACCGGGATTAGGCCCAGAAGCGCGGTTGAGAAGGCTACAGTGATCTAATGACAATGGTTGCTTACGTGAAGACTGCCATAAGACTGGTGGGGCAAACGGTGTTTGGGTTTGTGACGACCTTCATGAACATAGATAACTCATGATGAACTTGTTGGTGCAATGCTACCTTATATGCACAGGAAACAAAGCTTTCTACTTAACAGAAACTTCCATCGGTCGAATGCGCTGGTTGAGCCAACTCCCCTACAGCTAGCCAATTCATGGGGGCTTTTGCAAGTTGCACATCTATTCTTGCGGAAAAAGACTGGGTACATGTCCTCAAACAAATCCTGTCTTGTCAAACAAGCAGCCGGAGTCCACTGCCTGCTCAAGAAACGGTCATGTCGGTTTCACTCAAAGAAAACATGCAAAGGTTTAGGCTGACACGAATTACGACACTTTGGTTACCTATCGCCATAATAGATCTTTGTACGAATAACCCAAGCAAAACTAGAGACAAATTACTCAGGATTTTATCCGTAATTCTGAGAAATTTCGGTTCAGCCAGGTAGCCTAACTGTTCCAGCGAGGCCGCGCAAATGAAAGGCTTACTAGAACCAAACGTCACCTTATCTTGATCATGAAACAACGCTCCAGGAATAATAACCTCCACAAAAAAGGCTCGCACGATCACATGCATAATTCCAAGAAGATTAAATCTCCTTCACCCGGTTTGTACCTTTGCGTAGAGTAATATAAAAGGCATGTTTCCACATAACCTTAGTCCTATCTTAGCAACAGTGTTATAAATAAGTTGATTTACGCCCCTCCTCATAAGCTAGCATTCTGATCCATTGCCCATAGTGACGAAGGAACGCAAAATATCCCAGAATGAGCCATGGAATAGAGATAATTCATATTTCGGCAATTATAAACAAGAAATAACTTTGATTCTATTCACAGATTCTATGGGCTCTAAAACTGCGGGTTTATCACTGTTCGTGCATCTGAATTTCAGGAAAACAAACAACTAGTATGCATCGAATATCTCGGCCTAAAATCCTAACTTCGACAATGATTATCACATGGATCCAAAGTCTCAAGGAGACCACTAACCTGCGCTCAGATTGTGCAGGGTTCCCTAAGGATTCAGCGGTCTCTATGCGTAGTTGTATAACTTCTAATTCTAGCTACATGTGTGAAGAACACTTATCAGCGTTTACGTTATCATCCGAAGACGTTCGCCAAAATTAGTGCAAGCAAGGAGCGGTGAAATCTAATACCTGGCCCCCGGAGTAGCCCATTCTGGAATGCAAAAGCTACGATAACAAAGAAAGTCAAAAAATAAGCAAAAAGAGCAACATGAGATAAACCGGGATCCAGATATAAAGAGCTTTTTGGTATACCAGATCAAATATGAAACGTCACAGTTGTCTGTCGAAATGCCAGAACCGTAAATCATCCACAAAATTAAAAACAAAGCGAATCGCTGGGTTTAAACACAAGCAAATACGATAAGCTGTACAACAAACGAATACCGCATTTAACAACTGAGAGTAACCTCAGATATGCGCACAAAAATCAGAGCATTAGCAAGTATTAACCGAGAGCCAAAAAGAATTACAAGAAGACGATCCGTTTACCGAAGAATGGACCGAAAGTCAGACCCGAAGATAGTATGAAAAAAACAAAAATGGGCAAAACACGGAAGCCAAAACATTGTGAAAAAGTAGCAGTTGGCTTTCAGTCTGCTGACTCATATCTTCTCCAGCCTTGTCAGCCTCTGAATCTCAGATCCTTAAAATTGCGCACTCTCACGCAGGTCGGCCAACAGGAGTGTTTGGCTCTGACATGGGACCCATTTTCTATTGATATCTGTTGCGTGAATGAAACACGAATTCAGCTTTAGAATAGGGAAATTCATGAAAATGCACCAAATGTCGCGTCAAGAAATTTTACTGTAAACTTCAGGAGAAAAAGTAGCCCAAGATACGGGTGGGTAAACGCAGCGGAAATAATAATAATAATGATAATAATAATATAATGTATATTTCTCGATTTGCGAGATGCATGCGCAAGGCAAGATCAATTTTTTACATAGATGATGCACAGGAAATACGGACAATGTGAATCGAAGAGACAGGGGGTGAAAGNAGTCAGGCTCACTGAATTTGTCAATATTTCGGCGCTTATTGAAATTGCCTATGTGTTCTAATTCGTGAATCCAACTGGGACTCATTTTTTCTCACAAGAAAAGTCCGGGGTTTCTCTAACCAGTCAGATTCCATATTGCACAAGTGCCACCACTCCGCCCCACGCCCGAATATACCTCCAAAAAGAATTTATTATGACTGAATAAATTTTGAGCTCGCTAAATTCAAGCGGAGATTTTTCGTTATTTCTTCAAATAATTCTCCTAGCTAGAACGCTGGAAATGATGATGAAAATGTATATTTCTCGATTTTTGCGATGCATGCGTAAGGCAAGATCAATTTTTTACATAGATGACGCACAGGAAATACGGACAATGTAAATCGAAGTAACAGGGGATGAGAACGTCCTCTAGCAATTTGGGAAGTTTGTGTTTTTGTATATTTCTGGACATACGAGAGTCATGCGCAAGATAAGATCAAAATTAGGCCAAGAAGGTGCAGTGAAGATACGGAAAACGGAAACCAAACATACAATGCAATGTGGTTTCGCTCAGAAGATCATAATAGGCAATGTGATTTTCCGAGCAGAGGGCTTTAACTCAAAGCTATATTTGGTTTGCAAAGATTATTCTGTGGCTGATTTCCAGTCCTGCACTGCGAGTTCTTTTGTTTGAATGCAGCGAAGGTGCATATGGCGGGCGCAAAATATGGCTGGAGGGCAATGGCTGTCGCCTCCTTGTGGCCGTGATACTCGATAATCTGGAGAGTCATATGGTAGAGATGAGTATCAATATGGATGCGATAACGGAATGGAGATGAGCGAAAACCAGTCTGGATTCCAAAAATGGCAGTATAAAACTCGAAAATTCTGGAGGCACAGCCCGTTAAGCAAGGAAAGCGGCGACAATGTATGGGAACTGTGCGATCGTAGTACTAATACACGAGAATTGTTTCGAGCAATTTTGAGTTTATAAATTTCGGCTTTGTCTAGAGATGAAGATGGCGTTGGGAAAGAAGAAGGAGAACCAGAGTCAAGTGTTTCAATGTCTGGTGGACTCGTGTGAACAACTTACCAGGAGCATCAGTCTATTGCCAAATTCCGCAGACGAGAAAAGAGGTTGATGAAGAACGACGGTCTTCAGCTGTTTTCGGATGTCAATGTGTATTGTGAACGTCAGTTTATATCAGATGCCAATAAAAAATGCCGTCCATTCGTGAGTCCGTTTTATAGGGATTTGGCAGAAAAATTTTAGGAAGGAGCAGAAGGAAGCCAGTACAAAATGGTGAACGTGAGCTTACGAGATACAGTGCTGTTTACCACAAGAGTGGTAATGGGAGGAGCTGACTGAGTGCTGGCCACCCAACCTGAAAAATACCGTTTAGGGGGGAAAGCAGGAGGTGTAATCCGCCAACATATTTGCACCCGCACACCGCTGCAGCGGAGCTGCCTGCCCGATGTGCGCCGGTCAAAGCGGTGGATATGACCGCGCCCCGCACTATTGTGGCAACGCAAGCGTACTCGTGGTGTGTTGAAAGGAATTTGAGCATGGTATGGTAAGGGATGCATCGTCGTTTCAGGATCGGATAATCGCCAGTGCATGGGGTAATTGTTTCTATCCAAACAAGACTATAAGGCCTGGAAGAGAAAAAAGGCGGACGGCAGTCTGGTCTATCTGCCAGCTGCAGGTTTAGAAGCGATTATTCTTACAGGCAGCTCAGAGAAGGAAGTTACTATGGCGCATAGCGCAATTCAAAATATATGGATGGTGGCTGAGGAACCCGGGTTTTTCAATATACAATATATATATATTTAAATAGGTTGGGCTGGCTGATCTAGTGTGTGGATCGTTCTACACTACAAGCAAACAGAATGGACCCGTATTGGTAGGACTCGCCTGCGCTATGAATAGAGGAGAACGAGCCCGGTATTCAATAGACGGGAACAGGGAATAACTGCTGCTGATAATCAAGTAATGATCGAACTACAAAGATAGATGCACTAGGGATTGAACTAAATTCCACTTGGAAATCAAGGATTATATTTCACTCTGGGAGGCCGTGCCTTTCGAAAACAAGAAATGGGTCAGGAGCCAGTGTGGTATGGGTTAGATGTAAACGTTCAACTAAATGGGGAGAGAAGATACCACATAGGACTCTATATTCTGCGGCCGAAAAGTATGAAGTCTGGAATGGCCAAAAATCGGATAGATATCGATGAGGCATGATAAAGAAGAGAAATCCAGACATTTTGCCTTAATTTCGGCCTGGAGGGCATCAAATTTTGGGGTTCGGTCCGAACGGGATTTCTACAGGCCAGTCATTTGGCCCAATGAAAGAGAAGAGTTAATGAAAAGCAAGGGGTGCGGGTGATAGAGCGAATGTTATTTTTAGAATACAGTTCAGTTATGGTTGCAAACACCCGTTTAGCGACGGTGTTGGGATTAGAAAGGTGAAGTGGGTGGGAGAGGCTATGGTGAGCTACCTAATACGCCAG
>LUCM01009654.1:59230-81346 GCA_008360955.1 Fasciolopsis buskii | reverse complement strand
CATCATTCACTTAAGGTATTTTACTCACCCAAGATTATTCAGCCAAGAGAAACGTCAAAATTTCATAAAAGGAATCATACCCTCATTCTTTCAAAACATTGTCAACTAGAAATTTTGAACACGATAAGGATAGCAACTCTGTTTCAAGCTTTCTTTTAGATCGACCGTGAACTGTCAACGGTCAAACAGTTCTAACAACATGAGAAGCCCAAATCAGAGCTAATTTTGCTTTTCTACATTTTCGAATTGACTGATGAGCTTACATGTCACGCTTGACACTGTTGAATGGCCACATTTAACTAGGAACGATTTATCTGTGAGAGCTCTAGCGCAATCATCACGAAGAGTTTGGTGAATAGAGACTTATGTGAGATAAGCAGATGCTACTGCGGTTACATCAAAAACACGAGAAGTATATTGTTCAGGTTGATGCTTTGCAAGAACTTGTGGACGGTCGGTCTGACGTTTAGCTCACACGACACTGACAGATTGAAAATTGACTCCCTTAGGAATTTGATGTTGACACTTTCGTTGAGCTGGCTCAAGAATAAGAACATTACAATGATATTTTGGATTTGATAATTGGCCATTTCGGTCACTTGCATTTGGAACGTTTTCAAATTTCCTAAGGCAGAGTTGGATAATTCTCAATATACAAATCTCTCTCAACAAAATGACCAACGGAAATCGTTTAGTGACTGAACATCACCCGACTTGTTGTGGTGATGCAATAATGAGGACATCACCAGTCGATAGCTCATCGAATGTACGTAGAAACAAAAGGCTGAGATTGGTGACACAACAAAAGAAACTCCATAGGAATTCCGGTGAACCAACCCTAGTTCAAAGTGTCGAAATGTTACAAACCTGTTTACTCGGGATATTTGATGAAACAATTAGAGACCATTACTGGCAAACCAACAATGAAGATTGAAACCGTATGGGAAACATGCTAGTTTTGCCACGGTGCAAGCACACTTCGATTTCACGTTGATCATGTGCGTAAGTTAGATTCTGTATTCACTGGCAATATGTCAATCTGTCCGATAGCGATTACTCCTGGGTTTGCACGACTGAAATTATGAATAATTCAAACATGAGTTGACGCAACTCAGAACCTACTTGAACGTGTGATTACATCATTTCGTTTCATGAATGAGGCAACATGCATAATTTCATTGCGACAAGCCAATTGAGGCAGAGGGATAATTCTGAAATTGAGTCGAGTAAGTCCAGCTAAACAGCTGCACTCAATTTTTGACCACAGAAACCTCAAACGCTGAATGGATCACCATCAATTCACACTGACCCGATGAAGCGTCCCGATTTTCCCATGGATGAATTGGTTGAATCCGTTTAGTGATTCGGGTCCGACGGAATTGCAATGTTTATCGCGGACGCAATGTGGCATTTTCCATGGGTTGGTTGATTTTCGTCTGGAAAGTCTTCGCTAAAATACCCACAAGACCCCTCTGTTGACGCCATGATTTGGCCAGTTTCACCCGACAAATAAAGAAGAACATTGCTCCCTCGTGTGTCAAATTGATCCATTAGAAACAACTAGTATAGAACAAACATCACGATATGCATCAAGTGGAACGTCAAAACCGAAACTTGTTAACTTGCCATTAGTCATTTCCTCCACTCATACTAATTTCTGTGTAGATATTTTCAATTGTCGCTGCATGCGTAGTATGCTTGATTGACTACCGGTGAAGAAGATACAAATGTATATATATATATATGTCATTATGCATCAATGCATACAGATTTATAGATCTAGATAAATGTACATATACATATATACATGCAAACACATGGAAGAAAAACCCAAGCTAAAGGGGGGGGTTAAAATTCTAACATAGACCTCCTAATTTCCACTGAGAGATTGTACACCGTGAGAAATTTTGCGACTCACGTTTTGTCTGACACCGAAATCAATTCCAAACATCGAATACCCTATGCAGTCCTGATGAATTGTCGACTAAACCATAAAATCATCGATGGAAACGTGTTAGGCGTTTCTACCGTGGCCGGCAGCAGAAACCCCACCCGCACCATTGCAGCTTTATCGGGTTACCGATTTCAAGCCCCACGGTTAAGTTGTCACTCCCAGTTTAATCAGTCATTAGAATAGTGAATCATGCAGAAATTTGCTCGCAAACGTCTGCATTGAGTCCATTCAGCAACCTCCATGCTTTCAATCAAAATATTAATTCCGCACAGCACCTTCTTCACTCACCACCTACTCCTGTCCTATTTTCACCGGTGACATCAATTTGTCCGCATCACACAATGCAAAATGGCAATTAGCCAGTCACATTCTTTGATCCTCCATTTTCGTCAAAACCGGTGTCTACGCTTTCCATCCACCATTCAATCAGTGCTCACGGACTCTTGAACTCCACTACCTTGATGACGATTTCAACGAATATAACCTAAATTCAGATTCCATCCTTTCAATCTTAGGCCCTGTATTGTCTATACACCCTAAAATGAACGTGATTGTCTCGTTCTTCATCGATTATCTTCAGCCACTAAAAACTAATCCTCCATGGATCTGAACTACTATTACTGCTGTCCTTAATTCTCATAACAATGATTGGATTTGGAACTCAGAAAACCTCGGTTTGAAGTGTGAGGCTGCATCTTTTGCTTTTGCAAACCAGTTGATTTATCTTCCACCTGCAGCCTTATTCGTGATTTCATGACGTTACCCTACACCACTCGTCTTCTCATTTCAGCTTTCACCACGTCGCTGTCAACACCGACTCCGACCACCGTGCCTCGTTGCACCTCTTAGTTCTGACCTTGATCAAGTGTTCAAGCCGAATCCGGCAAATCATGTATCCTATAGGACATCTAAGACATCCAAATTTCTCATCTACCTAAATCAATTCTTTCCTACAAAATTTCCGACTTCAACCAGTATCTTCGCCCCCTGGATTCGATCCATTCAGTCACTTGCGCTTAGTCTTCTCAATCGTGGTCTTCATGCCTATTTTATTCTGCTTCTAGTGATGCACGAAACAGCGTTTCCGTTGTGCTTCAGATATTTATTTATCCCATCTCAAATTATTTCATTATAAAATGCTCGAATTGGCCCAACACTTGAGTGAAATAGTCACGTGCGGACCGGAGCTTTATCTTATTCCGTGTCTCATATTTTTCGGTTCATCGAGGGGCCATTTAGGTGATCACAGTGGGTGGTGTTTTCCTCTCCATTTTTATCATCAGAATCAGAATCATCATTCAGCATTAAATAACAAGGCAAGCCTCACTGATCGCTACCTTTCCTCTAGAGTTACAAGTTTCTATAAAAAGAGTGAATATCCAAGGGGATTAGAGAACGAATAAACACATGCGGGAAAGATAAGATGCTGCCATAGCCAACACACGGAACAATCTAACTGTATAAACACACGTTTTTAATGACTCTCATTCGATAGAAAATAGCAACACGATGGTCACTGTTCACGGTTCACTGCCATATCCTTCAGTGTCTCCAGCCAGCTAGTTGACAAGTCTTTCGGACCCCAACCACGAAGACATGAGACACCTACTTTACCTAAGTTCGTTGCACATTTCATCATCCCACGTTGCCACGTCGTCTGACCTATACATGTCTCTTTGCATTCCTTCAGAGGAACACAGTAGGGCACGACACGGTAGAGGAGTGTCCGCCATGCGCAACACTTGACCTAATCAGAGTAGTCTATCAAGTTTCATACGCTGATAAAAGGTATTCTCAGAATCGGCATCTAATACTAGGTTCCTGAACTCTACATTTCTCACCCGGTCAATCCAACCAACACTAGCCTCCCCATTTTCTGTCTACGCCAATTCGGGTTCTGTTTCTCTGACCTGTGTTTTGATTCCCCTATTTCTGTTACATTTCTGTTACACTGGAAGACCCGTTCACTGTCTGCGACAGATGTATATAAGGAGTTCAACTCAGATGTTTCAGTTCCATACTACCGTCCCCATTTCTCTTTTAGACCATAAAACTTTCGAACGCACTTCCATTTCTCTGCTTATCCCACCACCTGGTACGTCTTCTGAAAAAGTGCAATCCAAAACGTGTTCTTATTGATGCTTCTTTGCGGATGTTCCCATCCCTACCAAACACACGATGTTCATACGGCTTGATCTTTCATTTGACGCATTGTAAAAATCTATTTGACAATCATAGGAAAGATGTACCGTTTCATTGCCATTATTCGTATTCCATCGGAACAGCACTATATGGTTAATCGTGCTGCCATGTGTCTGAAAAATGAAAGCGTGAACGCAAAATCGTAGTGGCTTCTTATTCCTTGATATTTCATATAATTTGGTTGGCGATCCAAGCACTGACTACCTGCGAACTCTAGGTTGAATTGAGATAAAATAACGGTTCCCACCCGAAATTCATTGATGAATTTGATATATTCATTCGAACTGTCCTAATCCGAAAAATTTGAGAATACACCAATCAACAATATTGCCACGATTCATGTCGTTTGAATTGAACGAGATTTGTGTGGTGGTAACAAGCACTGTGTGTGTATGTGTGTGTGTCAGAACTTCTAATCGCAAACTGCAAATTCTCGCACCAGAATGATTGGAGCGGTTTGCGCAAGCAAGCAAATGGACGAATGTTCAGAATTCAAGATCGATCAAACAACAGAACGAACCGCGCGAACATCATTCAAGAAGCACTGGATGAGATTCACATCTGTCAGTCGGGCTCGAATAAGAAAATGTGCGATCCACATTTTGGCGAAAGCCCAATGATGATTGTTTAACATTACAGTGAGCGAATATTCAACTGAAACGCACAAATAAGCCTCGATCAAACAGTGAAGCAACACCACCTCTCCAATTGTAATTAGGTGATTTTGTGTACAACGAGTACCGAGTTGCTGAACACATTTGGAAACCAAATTTAGGGCGCAAACACAATTGATATATTGGGAACTGGTCGCACACGTTATTGACTTTGTTAAGGGGAACAGCAATCCTATCATCTTCGATTGCTTGATTACCAGAAAAATTTTCTCATAGATAGAATGGGCTAGATTTCGGGTAAGCCAAGTGGCATTGTGTTGCGATGAAGCCAAGTGTGTTTGAATCCTTGCAGTGCGACAACCATTTTGCTAAACACGTAGCTGAGCCGAAATTTTATAGAAGGACATTGAAGACTATAGTTGCTACACAGAATCAATCGAGTTGCATTCAATGGTCATTTCGAATCGACTCGTCAAACGGGCATGGCTTATACGGTTTGCACCACAGTTCCTGAATACTGCATCTAACCTAACGCATGTTTTTAATCGGAACCCATCACCTGTGGCCAGATGCTAGTTAACTAGTGAAATTGTTAGAAGCTGTGTCAGCCACTAAGACAATGGTAAAGTATTGTCAGGGCACTCTCCTACGATGTTTCAGTTTTGCAATTCTAATCTAAAACTCTCACAGTCAGTCGCAAGCTAATTTGCATTTGGCTATTCCGAAACAAACATGCTCGTACAAATTGCTTGCTCCTTAACCAAGTCCATCCGTCCTATTATTATTGTTGATACAATACATGTCTAACGGCGATAAATCCATCTGTACAATGTAATTTGTATGCGCATCGTTTGAAACATAAATAGGCATCGCTTGTGCAATACAGCGTTATACAATTTAATTTAAAGTGGACCAATGCAAATTTTCGCTTGATCAAACAATTTGCAAGGACCAAGGGTAGGCCCGTTTCGTTGATCGACAACAATTCATTTGTATCAGGCAGACTGATCAACCAAACGACTTAAACAAATCGGAATTAGACCTGAAAATCTCAGGTATATTGCCCACCAGATTCCACAGTTTTCCTAGGATCATCCCGGTCCGCGTTTTATGGCATTATATCCTAATAGATAAACCTTACTGCGGTCAGTCTAATTCACCGTGCTGAAAACCAACATGCCCATCCGACTGAGAAATTGTTGCTGCATCTCAAACAAACAAGTCCCCATCAACAGAAACTGTAAGATACTTGTGCAGAATCGGACGATGCATAAGCATTTAAAACAAAAGTAGAATGGAGTTTGTCAGCAGCTTTTACCTCATGATCCAATGCGCAATGGATGGATGATAGTTTGTTCAATTCCAACTTGCCCGTTCCTTGCTGCTCTGGGTCCCCTGCCGGACAAAACCAATAACAATTATTTCCCTTTGCCAAAATCTCCATTCCCGAATGCCACTTGAATACTGAACGAAACATTCTGCCCGAGAGTAAGGCCAAAATGGAAACATATTTGAAACGGGATACCGTTTATCGTCTAAATAATGCCTCAAACATAGAACTGTTTGGGAAAATATAATGATAGACATATTGTGTATTGTTAGCGTGAAGCGATCGAATCTCCGTTGCAAGCGATCGACGAGGCTAGACAGCAGTCATTGCGGTCCGATCCAGCGCTGAATTTCCAATCATACTGATGACATGTCGCACTCGATCCCCTGATGATCACTTCAAGACCATCACTCGCGCGAAGTGTTCTCGTCTGAAATGTATTTTCATACGTATTGATCAGATGAGTTAGTTGATTGTAGATTATAAGCGACGAAGTCTACATATACCTTAATCAGTACAACTCACAAAGCAATAACGATCATTCGTAAATGTCCTGTATCGTTCCGCTCGTTGTCGAGATCGGCAGTTGGTGCATTGATAACAATACGAAGCTTGTAGAAGGGAAGTGGAAGACAATTGTAAAAGAACGCAAACTTTATCAAACAGTAGAACAAAGATTCTTGGATCCGAATAAGTACGTTGCCTCAGAATGGAACAATTTCAATGATATACACCGTTGCAAAAATCTCCGAGTTCACCTTGTCACTCACCGCTAGTCGTTTTTGAAATCAGCAGAATGACGAGACAAAATACAGATGCATTCATTTCTAGAAAAAGAAAACTTGTTTCGGTGATGGCACCTCAATGTAGCACAGTCTCAAATTTGCTTCTGTTTATATTATCAGTTAGGCTGTGTACTCGACATTCCATTGGTTATTCGTCGATTGACATGCAATCACGAGAGAGAATGACATACGCATTGATGAACAGTGTGATACAGCAACTGAGCGCATTGTTGGTGATCCGTGTAAAGTGCAACGATAACACACACACACACACACAAGTTTCTTCCTTTTGCTTTAGATCAACACGTTACATTGTTTATCAAATATTTATTCTTGTCATTTTCATATCTCTGATGTTCACCGAAAGAAGAGTGACCCATTGCTTAATGCAACCATGGTGCATGTCCTTCTCGTTCATGAAAGTAAAAGCTTGTCGATTATCTGTGAATAACTAGTAGAAATTATCTGCATTGTAACCCAGATGCAACGTTGCATTTCCTGATAGATTTGCATTGGTTAGTCTGAATCATGTCAATGATTAGCAATGTGCATCAAGTGTGTCTTCTCTCAGCAAAACACATTCAACGACGACACACGCATCATTCGTGACATCCTGTCTAACTGCGACCTAGTAAGCCTCGTTCAAATCCTGTTAATGATGGCGAATGTTTTCGGAAACCGAGTCGTAGGATGACTGAGTTCCCATCAGAAACTGCTGATTGTGACTGGTTTGAGGTCAATCGTTTGATGTAAGTATCAATCTGAATAGTTTCATTTCTAGGAGGAATTGACTACCGATCTCAATGTGGGCGATTCACGGAAGGGTGGAACTACTCTGATGAATCAATACTGCATTTCCTTTTCGTTTGTCGATTCTCTAAGCCGACTTGCATCGAATTTGTATTATTGAATAGAAAAGGGTACACAGCAGTTTGATTCATCTCCAGCAAACAGTGATTGATGTATAAATCACACGTTTGTGTTGGGATTAGTCTAGGCAGCTTTGAGAGCAGACGTCGATCAGATCTGGTTTACCTCAATAATTTGCAGACACATCGCACTAAACACCAAGCTCAATCACAGTGACAACGTGTGATATCAGCGTGCATCGCTTCCTCAATTGATTCTACAACCCTTCGAGGTTAGAGCGGACGTCATTTTAGATTCTAATTGTGGGATTTAGAAGTAACCTGCCATCAATCAAACATAAATCAGGTTCCCTGACCCTGTTATACCATGCTTTCCTTCGTTCATTCACGGATCACAACGATCGAACGCTTGTTGAGTATCGAGGGGGGCATCATTTCTACCCTCTTCCAGTGAACGGCATTTGCAAGAGACAACAAACAGACAAAAACGTAATGATTTAATTCGACTGAAATTATCTGGTAAATATCGATAATGCATTGCTTTGCATGCAACGGGCAGAAATGCTCCGAAATTCGATGAGAACAATCCAAAGTTGAAGATGATAACATGCAGGAGCTTTCGATAAAACGGACCGCAATTAGAGTGAACAATGTGTGAACGCCTGTCAATAGCTCAGTCATGAGTATACACAGGATTTGTGTTGCATTTCGGTGACAACACTGAGTGCCCATCAAGTCAGCCGAAGACGAATACGAATACTGGTGCATGCATTGTATTGTATTGTATTGTATTGTATTGTATTGTATTGATGAACACGTCATTACTCAACCGATTGTCGAGTGAACATATGTGAACGATGAGATAATGAACAAACAACAAAGAAAGCATCGCAGCGAAAAAAGAAAGAAAAACGAGCTGTTTGCGCGTAGAAGATAAACTCGGGAGTTCAAGCAAATTTACATTATCTTGGCAATAAAGCAAATTTTGTTCTCGACGAGTGAAAGTGGCAGTTTCGATGTCCAACGAATTGTTCCGTTCAAAGAAACCGATAATTGTCAATAAGTTTGCTCACGCAAAATGAATATTTTGTCTCTATTTGGTATCATCTAATCCTATCAATTGACGTGACAAAGGTCCGCGTGAATTTTTAAAACATTCATCTCCACTTACTGTAACTTGTCGGACAGTAGATGCATTATAGTTTGGAAATTCGATTGGGCACTTTTGAGCGTGAAGCACTTTCATCAAACCATAGCAAACGTTTCCTATGAATCAAGTTGTGTTCCCTCAAAACGCCAAGGAAATGTTGTCGACACGAGTAGCTAGTACCGCAAAAGCACTACTATCCAAAGCCATCGCAACAAATTGTCGAAGATTATTTGATACATTCTGTGTGAGCTAAACGTCAGACCGACCGTCCACAAGTTCTTGCAAAGCATCAACCTGAACAATATACTTCTCGTGTTTTTGATGTAACCGCAGTAGCATCTGCTTATCTCACATAAGTCTCTATTCACCAAACTCTTCGTGATGATTGCGCTAGAGCTCTCACAGATAAATCGTTCCTAGTTAAATGTGGCCATTCAACAGTGTCAAGCGTGACATGTAAGCTCATCAGTCAATTCGAAAATGTAGAAAAGCAAAATTAGCTCTGATTTGGGCTTCTCATGTTGTTAGATTGTTTGACCGTTGACGAGTTTCACGGTCGATCAAAAGGGAAAGCTTGAAACAGAGTTGCTTCCTCATCGTGTTTCAAAATTTCTAAGTTGACAATGTCTTTAAAGAATGAGGGTTATGATTCCTTTTACGAAATTTTGACGTTTTCTCTTGCTGAATTAATCTTTGGGGAGTAAAATACCTTAAGTGAATGATAGAAAACCACCGACAGCAATGCAGTTACCTTCGTTGGATCGAAGTGCATCTTGTCATGACTAAAGGGGTCTTTCACAACTAAAACAAATAATATTTGACAAATTATGAGTAATCCGGGATATGTTGGAATTTGTTTGAAGGGAACCAGAAATTTTTAGAATGCGGTGTTCGGGAATCCATCTGTTGAATGTCATGTGCCGCTCGGTTATTTTAAATGGTTAGTAGTGACCGACACAATGTTCTTCGTTTGAACTGTGGTCCTTGTTTGATCAAAGTCATTTGCATTTTCCTTTCGAACTCGGTCATTTTTTAAGTCGGCATTGAGTGCATGATGGCAAGGACCAACCCTTTCTATTCACGGTTTGCAAAATAAATTTTTCCTTAGGTCATATTGGAACAGGTTTATTCAACCTGTCTCTTTGGGTCTCCAAACCCGATACTGTGTCTGACCCCTTCCGCCTACCCATGGTTCTCCATTGATAACACGCCTGACACTCCGCCCAACGGTTTATTGTCAGAGTAGTGTAGTAGCCTTGTTTTCAGTCTGGTTTCAGCTCGCAGTTTTTCTCAAGCCCTTATGTCAGCCTTGAATCTCGGTTCGTTCAAAGTTTGCTGTTAATTTCAGGTGCCAACAGGGCCGTGCTGGCTCTGACTCTTTGTAGTGAACTCCACTTTCGATTGATGTCTGCTGTGTGACGTGTGAAACACGAATTCAGGATTTGAGTTAGAGTTTAATCAGCTAATACGCCGAAACTTCTCGGTCAAGATATTTTCTTCGCCACTTCAGGAGACCGAAGCAGCTCAAGCTGTTAGTCAACGGTGGGATGTAGGAATAGTATTGAGTTGAGAAGGCTATGAAGCAGCCCCTTTCTAGACTGGATCCCAGTCAACAGTCGCTTGTGTGCCGATGAGGAGTCTGCAGGGATGCAGTTTGTCGTCCGAAAGGATAGTAGGTGTTTAAGCGTGTTTTTATTTGTTATCTCGGTATACTCGTCCAGCACGCACAGGCAACACTGACATGGAGAAAGAGATTTTACGATAACCTCACTCATTCTTTCGTTTCGGAAGAGGCAAACGGTTCTGGAGGTTTATCGAGCTGTGGGCAGGTAGACTTTAATGCACAAGTTGGAAAACGTTAGTGGATTTTGGGAATGAAGAAAGATCTTCCTTGTTTTAGGTGCGGAGCGATGAGGCCTTGCCTGCACCAGCGAACAGACAGCGGGAGAAGATTCTGCAATTTCCGTGCAGATAATCATCTTATCTCCCCCTTTTTCTTTTTCCTATCTACACATCATCAAAAAAAAGAAACAACAGTCCGCTATACAGCCAAACTGCGAAAAATCATGGCCAGCTCTAGAACTCCAACAAATAACGAACAACAAACAACACCAAAGTACTTAGTCAGCATTGCCCATATCACAGTTAGATATACCGTGGCGCAGTATCGTCGTACCCACGAACTTTTAGATCATACTGGACCACGTAGCGTCGAATCGGACCATGCGTTGGTTTAATGCGAGTTTCGCTGCAGCTGAAATGGGCGCCATCGACGCAGGCCCAAAAACCCGATGGCTGGTCGAACGATTGTCTGATGCGGCTGTTCGGCAACCAGCTGCGAACAAGAAAACTATCGAGGGACTTAGAACTTCGACGAGCCAGCAATGTAAGACGATCAGTGGATCACAAATTAAGCAGGCTATGCAGTGGTAACAGATTTGCTTAGCGGTCCTAGATCTGCGTTCATTCAAAAGCATTGGATCTCGCAAGCGTCGACTAAGTCTAATGGAGCAAAGAACGCCAGGGGGCCTAACTGGCGAGGAAGATTAAGTGCGTCGGACAGTTAGCAGCGTCAGATTGATCATAAGCCTGAGAATAACGCGAAAACTGGTGGGTTGAAGGCAGCCGAAAGAGATTGGAATGGACAGGCGCTTCAGGTAACAGTCAAAAGACTGTTTAATCTTATTACGCGACAGCGGTGGGCGCGGGAACTTACGGTTATTGAAGTCGTGTGTGATAGGACTGGAGAGATCAGCCATCGGTAGACAGGAAAGATGACCGTTGGGGAGAGCATTTCAAGGATCGAATTTGCGGCCATAAAGCTAACGTTATTATAGTCCGACTTTCTGGAGCTGTGAATCTGCGCATCGTGTCACTTGATCCCCCAACGGAAGTGGAACGGCAGTCGAATATTGCGGCTTCTGAAGAGGGGAAAAGCTTGCTGGTCCCGAACGAACTTCCCCCAGTTCTTTTCAAATTGGGTGGAGGAAGTGCTTGATTGAAATCACTTACCTCCTTGCTTCATGATAATTGGAACGAGGAGAGCGTATCCCGCTTCGTGGGTTTGAGTCGCAATTATACCCGGTCTTCAAGAAGGGTACACGGAGTGACTGCAGCAATCATCGTGGATTAGTTTAATTTCGATAGTTACTAAGTTGCTAGCGCTTTGTAATGCTGCGCCGTTTGACACCGATTCCGCCAGATGTAATATCCGGGAACAAACAGGCCAGATTTCGGTCAGGTCGAGGTTGCACCGACCAGATATTCACCTCTTCGACAGATACTCGAAACGCACCACACGCACCGACCGCCCTACGTCGTAGTCTCTTTCCTCGACTTGAAAGGTGCCTTCGAATCCGTGGATCGACCGACACTTACTCAGTGCTCTCCACCAGCAAGGTTATGCCACAACGAAGTTTGTGAACCTGTTGCGAGCATTGTACTCGCATACCTACTGGTCGCGTCTAGGGGATATACGGTGAACTGTGCACGTTCAATTTGAAACGACTAGTGACGGTTCGACCAAGGGTGATCCCATCTTTCCGTTCTTGTTCAACTTCGTCATGGACGAGGTGATGGAAAGATGCTTTAGGAGCATCTTCCGGGATGTAGGAATCGGAACTGAGAATGAGGAAAGCTATGGTGACCCTTAGATAGGCAGAACAGGACGTCGTCGTGCCTGTTCGAATCTGCGGGACCATGACAACGCGCAACTAGGTGACTGTCGAGATCCGGTTGCTCAGTTTGGCATTGTGCTTTGCACCTTCAAAGTGCAAAGTACTGTTACAGGACTGGACGACAATTGTGGCGAACTTGATACTGGATGGCGAAGTACTACCGATTGTGGACCCGTTTCACGTTACCTGGTAGCGAATGCGTGTCTTAACGATGGTAGCTCTGAGTGGAGGTAAATATGCGTTCTATCCAAGGCTGGTAGCTTACGCTGGACTGAAGCATCTTGTTGGCGTCTGCCTGATATTGCACTGAAGTTGAAAGGTCGTGTGTTAATGTTGCTGCAGTGCGTTTCCAGTTCTGTTGTACGGTTGCGAGACGTGGGGTATGCGTGTGGGGCGATGTTCGTCGGTATGGAGATTTCGGACAACCAGATGTTTACGTTTAGTCTAGCATAGGATTGAATTGGATGTGACCGATTGAGTAATGTGGAGATGGGGAATCGTAATATTATGTTGTCCCTCCTCAGGAATGGCACAAACCGTGTAGAGGCCCAACAAGATGACGTGACAAGGCGGGATGGCGAAAATGTACAGCGAAGTAGTTCAAAGTAGGTTGTCTCCACGCCTTTGTGGCTTGGGGTCGCGAAAGACTCGTCGCTTGCTGGCTGGAGACATTAGGATATGGCAATGAACCGTGAACAGTAGTTTATGGTGTTGTCATTGGTCTATCGGAATCGGAATTATGGGAAAAACACGTGCGTTTGTACGCTAGACTTGTGTTTCGTGTTTTGTCTTTAGCGCTTCTGATCTTTTCCCGCCTGTTGTAGGTCCGACTCCCTGGTTCCCCTTGGTTTCACTCTTTTCATATAAACGTGTAAACTCTGGGAGAAAGGCGGCCTTGTGCTAACCGCTGAACGATTTGATTATGCCGTAAACCTGTGTGAAAACCATCAAGCATTCAGATAAGCGGATTATTGTGGTGCGCTACAAATCACTCGGACTCGTGGCAACCACGATCGGGCGGAAGTAGAATTCCACGACTGTCATTCGCTCAAAACGTGTTGCACCATTGATGTCCCTAATGAATCCTCATATCATAATGGCTCGTTGCTGGACAGGAACATGATATCCCGTCCATCTAGTCCTATTGCTGTCTTCAGTGGTCATTCAGATACGTGATGCTCTTTGAGTTTGTGTGCTTTTGCCATTGATTATTCTCTATGCGTCTCCTGTTTTCAGGGGAATGAGAGCATGCATTCGAATGACAAATTGTCTTGCTGCGTCTGTCACTTCTGGAATCCGTCGAGTAAAATCAACGCTAATTAATGCACAGTGCACAAACTGCGGCTTGAAAAATCTACTTACTTCGGGAACGACTGACTCAATATACATTCCATCGTATCTGTGCGCGTTCGCATTTGTGCAGCCTAATTGGTTTCATTGACCCCGAGACTAGAGATCGGTTTTTGTGTTGGTGTTTCGCAACACGGCAGCGACAGGTTTACGGGGAATGCTGTGCCACATACCAAGTGGTCAGCAGTTGTAAATGTCAAAATTGAGCGTATCCATCACGGAATCTTAATTTTGAGTTTCCTTCATTGTGTGCAATGCACAAACACACTTGTGTATTTCGTGCTCCTGTATTGTATCATTTTTCATATTCACACTTGTTCATCTTGACATTCAAATTCGGTCTTTTACTAATTGGCCTCATCAAGATCTACAATCAAATGTAATAGTGGAAGCGTACAAATAAATTCATGATATTTGCTGATGCGCTGCTTACCCCGTCAGTGCAAGAACTTTAAAAATATTAACGCAGATCACTTTTGACTGAATATCAATCACGAATACCTGTACATACGTGATATTGAAGCGTTATTGGAGGGATAATTGTGAGCATCGGCAATCAGCGTCATCTGTTGCGATCGCCCTTTGATTGTTGAAATTTCGAATGTCTGGTTGATGGGTTCAAACATTGATGGTGTTATTGCAGTCTGTCACGTTGGTTTTACACTAGGCTAACAAAGTGTGCTCGTTGCCTACAATGATGTGTTATTTTGTGAGTCGTGTGCAGTTAAATCCAGTGGAAGCTGAGGTTATATTTGAATCATTTCACTGTTAACTCATACGAAACGATCAACCTGACTGTCGTTGTCGGCAGATCC
Source organism: Fasciolopsis buskii (assembly GCA_008360955.1). Taxonomy (NCBI): domain Eukaryota; kingdom Metazoa; phylum Platyhelminthes; class Trematoda; order Plagiorchiida; family Fasciolidae; genus Fasciolopsis; species Fasciolopsis buskii. The sequence goes on along the minus strand of LUCM01009654.1, from coordinate 66,600 downwards.
CCAAACCAGCATGTTCCGAAGCTAAGCAGTCACTGCGTAATGCGAACTTGGTTCACTTCAACTGTGTATCAGATGACGCGATACGACTGCGCACTCATCAGAATAAACCATTCCAGACTACCAGTGGGATCACATCTAAATACTAGTGCTTCCAACTGTCAGAATGAGATAAATATTTGGGTAAGTAATTTTGACTGATTGTGTCCCTTCTTAATCGGCTGACTTGATTTAGTTAATTGGAAGAGCTGCATATTTATGAACTATCGATTGGCTATATTTAACCAAAAATTGAAATGACTATTTTTACTAAGTATGTGAGCCAATGATTGTAAGTGACGGCAGATCCAAAGTTTTCACCTTGCTATTCGCCTCAGGTGTCCCGGTGGCCCAGATAGGTAGTCCTTCAAGGTCCTCGTCAAATTGGCTTTCATAAACTATTGGTCCATGTGTACAGGGGTATCAGACCTAGTTTAGTCTTTTAACCACATCGGTCAACATTTCGAGAATCTTGATGCTAAAATCGATGCAGTCTTTGATAAACCGAAATGCCATACACGTGATTGGATGACGGATCAAGATAAAGTAGTCAGAAGTAGAACCGAAAGTGGAAACCAAATCAAGTTGACCGAACACGCTATGCAATCATAATCCCCGCGACTAGTTGGTAGGACACGGTGGCGAACACTGTGGCACCATAACGAGCCGAGGACCAACTGCAAATGGAGAAGGATTTACCAGCTTTGAAGAAGTGAGAAACAACGGATGAACATAAACCTGTGTAAACCTAGATGGTGCTAAACCTTCTGGGTATTTAGAGAGAAAGAGAATGCGCGCCAGATTGGCTGCCAGTCGAACAGATATTAGACAAAGGGATAACAAATCTATGGGAGTTGTGACTCAACGGACACCCAGTTCGGTATGTTGAGTTGCAATCGAGAATGGAACTGCTCGCGAAGCTCGGTGAGACAATGAAATCGGTTGACTGATTGTGATCAAATAACATGATAGCATTGCACGCTTGTGTGAGTCATTCGGAGTAAACAATTGATAATTATGGTCTTATGTGCACTTGGATATGTGTGGGAGCTGTTAGTGCATTGTCCATGCGTGGACTAATTCGCCATCGCTTAATGTAAGAAGTTTTAAAGTAATCGTTACAGTCTTATGAAATCAGAATGCAAGTCGATTACGAAGCTCAGTTTACCGATGTTGGAAACAGACTTATGTAGTCATGGCTGCAAACCGTAGCCAAAAAATGTTGTACTGCGCTTCGTTTCTCATGGATTGTCTATCGCCTTCATGTTCTATCTACTATGACTTTGAATTCAACGATATCACTAATCTTCATTTGTCTCATGCCGCATATATATGTGCATTAATAAATTGGAACCAAATTTTAGATAGGCATTTTTTTAAAATGCTCACCATTATATTATGGATTAAAGCTTTTTCTACCGGTGCATAATTATCTCGGGCAAGTGAATTATTAAATCGAATAAAAAAACACTCATTGTCAAATATCTCACAATAGATGAGACCCATGTTTCCGCCATGACTATAGCGGCTTAAGTGCAGAATTTTTCGCGTGCTACTGTGTGGCTGGATTTTAATTGAAACGAAAACGTATAAATGAGTCAACCGTGGACAAACTTCGACTTCCGCGGGATTCAAACTCACGAATGGATGAAACCAATGCGCTTCTTACTATCTCAGCTCTAACGACTGAGTTGCAACGCCACACCGACAGGTACTGGAACACTATACCTAATGATCAATGGTTTATCGCCTACATTAAGTGAGTTCATAACATTTATCTTTGTGAATTTCTAGCAATTTCATAGCTAGACCCCGATTCTTAGTAAATCAACCAGCAAGCACAACTCATAATTGAAATACATTCGATTAGGATGGACTTGCCAGATTCTGACAAATTAAGAACTGACTTAACTCTGAGAACCTGGAAATTTTTCACATCAGAAGTTCGACTACAACAGCTTAAGTCAAACTGGCGATAACTATCCAAGATACTGCTGCCTGCTAGTTATGCTGGTAATAGATGATGAACCCATTGATTAAAGGACAGCACAGCTGCGATGACATTGCATTGGTTATTTCCGGTGATCAACTGAGAATAAAAACCACATGAAAGGTCAATTAATAACGGTGGACCGATTTAGTCAAAGGACTCCTCAGTCACTCAGCGTTGACCAGAGGGAGAAAATATGAATGATTTGTTCTGGTCCAATAAGCATACTTTTGTTCTTCCTCGATTTGGTTTTTTCTCACTCGAGTTGGTGGGAGGCCAGAGAACCGGATGTTGAACGCATCAACGATTAGCGAATCAACAACAGAATCAATATTATTCCTTTTTTGCTCTGTGCAGCACTGGTCAGGAAAACTTTGTTGGTTTCGACTGGTTTTGCGTAATCGACACGCGATTGTGCGATTTTAGACATTTCTATAGTTCCCAATGAACGGCAGTTTCGCTTTAATGTTGCGCCCCTTTCTTAGTTTCTGACTAGAATCTCATTTGAATCGGTAGGAGCATGAATGGATGAGAAGTCCACTTAGGAATCACATGGTGATTAGTTGGAGTATTTTCGTCGGTCAGGTAAGTGTTTATTTTTATTTTCAGTCCTATGTTTTGCATACGGGTGGGTGAAAACATTTTGTGATTCATAAGTGGGCTTATCATCCATTCGCGCTCCTAACGATCCGAATGAGATTCTAGTGAGAAAATAAGTCTTGTTCAGATTAGGTCAGGCCAATAGATGGTCTTTTATACATCAGAACTAACTGAGGAATCCTCGGCAGCTTCCTTTACAATAAGCTAGTATCAAGAGCTGGTATTATTCCTTTTGTCCAATCACTTTGTACTTAACAATGCTAAAGTCTAAAACTTTAAGTATGTTCACTTTGAATGAGCACAGTAACCAATGGTGGCTGGAATCACCCAGGCGTGAACACCGCGGCGTTGATTGTTTTAATCCTTTGAGTATGTTGCAGATTTGATATCCTTGTTATACACTGACGCAAATATAAAACGAACGAAATCTATTGGCGATTATAGCTGTAACCTCGCGTTCACCTTTTCTTCGTCATAAATCGTATTTAGTTCAATGTATTGGCATGATTACGACCAACTGAAAATGAGGTTATTCTTCACATCGTTTTGATTCTGAAGCAGATAAATCAAAATAAAGAGAAATATTGATGCTATTAATGGCATTATATGTTAATTGCAACAATACTCCTTAGGTTTAATCTACTATATGAAAGAGTACTGTAGGGTTCATTACAATACAGTGTAAGACAATAGAATGAAATAAAGCGCACATTCAACGAGGCCCATCGAAATGTCCCATTCACATTTAAAAAGGAAGAAAACGGCGGGCTAGCATGCCTGGATGTTTGTCTAAATCGTCGGATGGATGGCTTAGCAAAATTATATGTACACAGGAAAACAACTTAGAATGGCCAATATATTCAGTTTACTAGTTTCGTGCTACCTAAAGTAAAACGAAACCCAATCCGTTGCCTAATCAATAGGGCACGGAGGATCTGTACCGAAGATAATATACTGGAGGAGCTTCTTTTCCTAAGGAATGTTTCGGCAGAAAGCAACTGTGGAAAAGAAAACCTTGTACATCCGTTTGCTCTTTATGAGCGACACTCCAGCGGACGTCATCTATCGCAGATTGTCCGGAGCTGTCGATGAGACATTCCACACAGCAAAACATCAAATCCTATTTACATCAAAGTCACTCGTGTGGTCACGCTTAAAAGGTCGTCTGCCGGATGTTATGGCCTCATTCTGTGTATACTCATTCACCTGTTCCTGTGGTGCAGCGCACATTGGCTGCAGACCCAGACGTCTATCCGAACGGGTTGGTGCACACCACTCGGCTTGGTTGAACACAGGAATGATTAAAACTATCACCAGTGCTGTGTTCAAACTTCGTTGATTCCAGCCACTTAATGAATGTTACTGAAGTGTTCAGAATAATCTACAAAGTCCTGCGTAAATTATCGAGAAAGATGAAGCTCCGGATCTTGTCTACAGCTGGGGCCGTATGCATTTGTGTCCACGATCCCCCGTCGTGCGCCAAGTTCGTGCGAACACTGAAGTGTCCCCCACCTAGAGTCACGGGTGTAAATCGTATCTTCCCAATCCATATTTTCGACCTCCACCCATTTCACACACACGAGCACGCACGACAGTAGACATATTTTCACTACGAGAACTTTAACCTATAGCGCCCCACCTTTCATTCGTAATAAATCATGTTTAATGTTATATGTTAGAATGGTTAGCCATAGCTAAAAACAAGCTGGTTCGTCACACTGTTGTTTCTCAAATACGAATGAATAAATAGAAGGTAATATGCTGCTGGTAAACAGTAATTTCACATCTCACACACGAATGACCCACGGACCACACCGGAATGAATCAATCTTCTTTTACGTTTGCTTGAAATTGAGTCACTCAGGTAAGCATACCAAGTATTTCGTCAGTAAACCAGATTTAATTCGTAAGGTCTTAGTGCGATTGAATAGTTTCTTCTGGTAATCAGGCCATCCACCGATGCGTCTCGTTAACCTATGCCCAGATTATTCACTTAGCAACTTTATGAAAATATCCTATATGGACCAGCATTCTGAGTTAGTTGACTTTGGTGTACCAATAGACGAAGCAATCTACCACCGAAATGGGAAATGTGCCTCACATAATATTTTGACATTTCTTCGCCAACTACTGACCAGTAGCATCACGTTTTGCGAAAAACCTCCAGCCAAGTATATGAGACCCAGTTTTAAGCCTTATTCCACACTGATGGACACTTGGAAGAAATTCAAATTTACAAATAATATGGGAGATTAGACAAGAAATTCATTTGACCTTGAGCCGATCACTGAATTACACGAGAGAGTGCCATTTCACCCGTGTTATGTGAGCCAGATTGGATGATCTACCGCCTCAAGTTTTCCCACTGCATTGGTTCACACTCGGTCTCAGTATTAGGCAGCATATGGTAGATTCGTACTGATAACGATTCTTGACAAAGAAAACCAAGTAGATTTCAATCATTCGCTGAGATTTGTTACGGCAAAAGATGTCAATTTAGACTATTGTGATGCAACTCTTCATAAGTTTAAGCCCGACAACATATGGCTACTGGTATTGGAGTGCGGCGCTTGGGCAGACCACAGTGTGCTGCTGTTTGCTTGGAGTTTTAATTGATTTGGCAAAGATCTACTAAGAGTCAAAACCTGGTACAGAAATTCACCTTTGTTTCACACATGCACGTAAATCATAAGACTTTGGCATTTATTACCACAATTTCAAATACCAAATCGCTCACCTGCATTTGAATCCATTGATTTTTCGGTGAGATATACGTATACATGGGTATGCAAAACACATTTTGGGAACTAATCGATCTTGAATACTTCAAAAACGGGACTCCTTCGTAACAAAGAACATGTATTGTGTCTCACATTCAAATATCACTTAATATTGGGAAATATTTTCCGTATTTTAAATACATGTATTCTTGATAAAATCGCACACAATCATCCAATGAAAAATATTTTAAGCAATAACATTATTTGCGCGCAAACAACTAATCTCAATGTTGATGTGCGCCTTCTGTTCTACAGAATCATTTCGTAAGTGTTTGCTGCCCAGTTCCATTTACTGAACAGATGTTTTGAAGACAACTATATGACACAAGAGAGAAGACTCTGATATCTGATCACAAAAGTATTTTTAGCAGTCGAAAGGACACCGTCTTACATAATGATAATATCTACCGCACTGATGCTAAAATGCTTTAGATCGTATCTTCATGATCCGATTTAGGTGGCTGGCCCATAATTCACTGATGTCATCAGCCAAATGAACTGGAAAATGGTGCCTTACTGCGGTAGCATCCAGTCATCGAATGCCTTAGTACCATCACTGTCTGCAGCATTTAAACACTTCCTGCCATTTTTATAGATAATTAATCGCACACATCAAAAGTCCTTCAATTTCTTCTAGACATTCATCCATCCCAATTGAAGCAAGTCTAGAATTCACCCCATTTGTCTAGGGTCTCCAGTCCAGTATTCGTCCGCAGCAGAAAACATTCAGGTTTCCTTTCAATGTCCAAACTCTGCCTCGTGTTTTGCCACCCCTATTCTACTTGTGCATTGACCGTTCAATAATCGCAATCTCACTTGGATCTTGGCCTACAAACTGAAGCGGAACACGCCAGAGGTAGTTCCCAGAAACAGAACAACGCCAAAGTGCGAACGCACATTCAATCGACTTTTCCAAGCCTTGGAAATCTGAGTTTACTTCCATTCATACATTCAGCGGAGTAGATTGCCAGTCTGTAAGGATATCGGAGGGTGTGTATGCACTATTCCGGTCAAAGTTCAACACAAAGACGGAAACATCACACTGATTGGATCGATCGATGAACTGAGCGTAAAAGTTGCACGAGAATGTCACTTAACGCTAGTGGGCCGAATTAGCCGACAGTCCAATCGACCACTGAATGTTGGTCAGAGAAAACCAATATGAACAATTGGTTCTAGTCCAATAAATGAACATTTCATATCTGATCAATTTGGATTTTCTCACCAGAGTCGGTGGAAACGAGAGATGATGGTGGAGATCTAGAGCCGATGTGTTAGTAGAAGGAGATAGAATGTTTTCATGAAATAATTCACCAAGTGATATCATCGCTCAACTGACCGTATAGAATTGAGTGGAGATTTTCAAAACGAAATGAGAACGATACTTAACTGGCTGACTGCTTAGTGCGATCGACCGGTCTAGTGGCTTAAAGTCACCGTTATGCCAAACATGTGTATGGCCCCACTCTGCTTACCAGATTCATTTTTATACGGTCATTTTAACATCTTTAGTTGTATTGTTGCAATATTTTAGGTGCACCATTCTAACTGATTTTAACCGTGTAGCAAGCCTACTCCATAACGTGTTTCACCTAACGGATTTCACTATTCTTCCAGACAGAATAAACTGCGTTGGACAGAGTGAGCACCAACAATCCAGACTTATTTTCTGTGGTCTGCTTTCTGCTGCGTCGAGCAAACTCATCATGTTCAAACTCGCCCCCGTAGGTTTCATTATGTCAACCACATTCTTCGTTGAGACTGTTTTTTATACCTATGTATGGCGTGGTTTGAACAGGTACTAAGTGGTGAGATTAAACTGTTCATGCAGCGGCCAACTCAATTTTCAACACATGCTGTCATGTCGCGAGCCCATTCTTCTGCAATGGCGGTTTATCATTCCAATTAGTAAAATTCGTAGCAAGATGGTAGTGGTACTTTTGTGCATTTTGCAACATCTCACG
>LUCM01009654.1:0-57206 GCA_008360955.1 Fasciolopsis buskii | reverse complement strand
CCTTTTCCGGGAAATATGTGATTCAATATTTGGAATAAGTATTTAACCTTTACAGGTAACTCAGAGTTACACAACGTGTCACCTCCAACAAAAGATAATGTAATGAATGATATAATGTTACTAACACGACGTTGTTGGTAGATGTAATGCGCCAACGTTTCGACTACCGTGGGTAGTTTTTATCAGGGCAAGTTTTAGGATCAAAGACCACACACAGTAGTCGAAAAGTTGACACATTTCATCTAACAACAGGACTGTGTTATCAACATGATATCATTCCAAATTAAATTCAATATATGGCGCATCGATTTTTCGATACACTCTTTACTTTATTTGGTCCTAAGAAGGTGGTGTACTTCGTCTGAAAGATTTCGTATGCCAACATCATACTCCGACGCAAAAACGAACGTTTTTGTCCTTTCAGCATTTGAGCATCCGGCTTCTTAAATGCTTGAATATCCAGACCAATAATCATTTAATCGTTCTTTTTCAAAATCTTTTCAACATCCGTACATCATTAGTGGATAAAATGCAGCACTCACTTACGGCTGTTCAATGTTTCCAGTGCAAAAACTTGAGATACTGTAAGTTGCGGGCGTCTAGAACACGGTGCATCATCATTCAACTCACCTCTTTGCGCAAACACCAGATATTACACTACAACGCAAAACCATTCCCATTGATTGGATCTCCGTGTAGCTGATGCTCATCAGTTTTCGTCTTTTTGTTTTTAACTTATTTTTATTAATGAAACAAAGGCATTGCACGCGATTTTTCGAGAAGGGGCCGCAGCCCGGTTGAGACTATCAAGGATAGCCCGACCCCCGGCGGATAGATTCGAACCCGCAACCCCGACTGTAGGAAGTCGCTGTTTCACCCACTTAATCACCTCCGACGCCGACTGGGTTGATTAAAGTTTCAATATCAATTTAATTCAGTTCAAAATTGGACAAATTAGATTTGTAAATTTGAAATTGACAATCCATTTTCAGACGCGTAGAAAAGCAATTGTTTCACTGTTACGTGGACATCAGAACTTGATTTGTCATAACAATCCTAGCAAAACTGGTGGGACAATGCCGCCTTCCTTTGTGTTCTGAATGAAACGATCTTATCGAACAAACCACAGACCTAACATTTTCTAGTAAAATTGTTTTTTGTTGTACATTAGTGTGACCTGCCCACCAGATACGGACGAATAGCAAACGAGCAATCTGCTTATGACAGTAATTTTTCCATATTTTCAAGTGTTCGCGTTCAGAAGAGCCAAGTTACGAGACAGTCGTGTGCTCGGGGACTCCAACAGAGCCTGTTACAGTGAATAACCTTAGTGAATTGCTCAGCCAGCAGAGAGTAACGAGTGAATAGCCTCGTATAACGCATGGTAGACGATTTTCAGCCACCTCACTCATGAATCCGATGTTCGTTCACAACTTTACTATAGTAGGCTGACTCCGATACCGTTAACTGTCACGGATGAACTCATTCCAGTTGATTAATATCAAAAGACTACTGTGAAACCACCGCGCGAATATTAATAGCAAGTTTGCCTTTTTCACGAAAATAACACACACGGACTAGAAATGCGACAGACCAGCTAAATTTTTTCTGAATCTAATCGATCTAATTGCAAACCGGATTTAAAAAATCTATAACCAAATCAGTCGAAATTTTGTCTTGCTGCAAATTGTTGCATTTGCATTTTAAACATTTCAACCAGATCTTTTTCAATTCACTACCTGAGTCAATTTTTAAAAAAATAAAAACCAAGGGAAAACAAAATGTTAACAACAGTCAAAGTCTAATTCTATCTTGTGTGGATTCATGGAACTTGGCTATTAAATTGGAATGCGCAAAATTTGTAAATTAAGGACCTCAAACTGTACAGCAAACATGCAATGAATGGGAAAAGTTGGCTGGCTTAGTCTGGAGTACATTGGCGAAAATTCAGCGGTAACAGATGGCTGACTTTTGGTTATGAAACGAAAGCTAGTTATTTTTAATCAATTGCGAGGGGATCCGATTTTTGTCTACGGCTATCCTACGAAGGCATGATTAGGTGAAGCGAGCATGTCCATTTTTACCAAGTACTCCAAACCGCAGCATACCAGACAATGCAGTCGGGGCTCAGTTGACATCAAGTGTAAAGCATACCGATAGATTACTAATTAGGTCCGCTTGTAAATGCAAGCGAAAAATCATCTGATTACTTCATGTCTTGGCAGTAGGAAAGTGGTCATCGTCGCAGCGTCTGAATAAAAAGTGTCACAGGATCAAACAACGGTTGCCTGTAGTTGGTTGCACCATCAGTGGGGAAAATGAACTTTTAGTCGAATTTTGAAAGGGGCTAATAGCACGGATAAACGCGGGAAATATATCCCTCAGTAACATCACTGTTCCGATAAATATCCCATTCAGGAGACTTATGGTATCAAAGACAAGCTAAATGGTGCTTCGTGGGTTGGTGGAAGTAAATCTGTTACGTAACAGCCAACCAATTCCTATTGAGGGCAGAAAAGATCCAGCCTAACTGCAATAATTTCTTTTGGCTTGTGTGAATTTCTACGACTATCATTTGATTTGCGTACCGCCGTACAAACGTTTTACAATTCGTCCGTTAAGGTATAGAGAAATTTCACGCTGCTTAGGCGGGGTTAAACAAGTCCAGCGAGGACCGTGCCAATCATTCGTATCAACTGTTTAAGCACGGATAAACGTGGTTTTGACGAAACTTTATTAGAACATTTCTGGCCATATGATAAAGTCACGAGGCACGTTACCGTTGGAAGGAAAAATGCATTCAGTCAGGGAGTTTCGTTTAATTTCCTGCGTGACTTCAGTTTGTTGTTTTAGGGGAACGGTTAACTCCCACCACCATTTTATTCTGCACTTCGCTTACTAGATGGAACTGTTAATGAATCTGGTTAGAGCAGCTGTCATTAACTTGGAAGAACTGTCAGAAGTAGAAAAACTTTGGTTTTAGCACACTAAGAGATATTGTGGTCCCTAAAACCATGCCAGTTCTTGACTTTAGATCAGATCAAGCATAACTACTGACTCCCAGACAAGTTCATAGAAGAGGCCTTTCAGTGCCAGTTATAAAGCCTCATCTTTTTAATTCATCCTTTACTCCCAACTAAACTGAGACACCGTGCATTCGATCGCGGACTAGTGCGTGTTTGGAACACAATCAAAGACTTCCGATAAGCACTTCGATATCCGTAACTGACCATCCCTACAAATGACAAAATGTTGCTTTACACTTTTTGCGGGGGCATATTTAACTTCACAAATCGTCTGGGGATCAGAGTTGCGACAAGCAAGGAGAGAGTAGCACACCTAGAATTCATTGTCCGTATGATCTTCTTCTTGGTTGTGTTATTCACTCAGGCTTTGGTTCACGAGAATCTTCCTCTGCTTTTTAGTCGAAACACTTGATTAGCAAGAAAACAGATCTAAAAGAGATTTTATTGAGACCTTCGGAGCAGTTGATCGGCGTCCTAATTTGCAAACTTGGTTATTTCATCTCAGGAGCTAACCACTCCGTGGACTGTTAGTAAAGCCAATGACTGAAAAAAACTGATATTCGAACTTCTGATGGAGCATACAATTTTATGACGGTATAAGCAGATAGCACTGTCAGTGCTACTAGTCGTCACAGACCCACCAAGATATGCTTGAGGACATTTTTTCGGTACTGTAGCTGCTGCTTGAACATAGTTGTGTCGATCAAGGTAACCAGTCTTTTGTGCAAAGCCTGGATACGCATAGGATGTTGTTAATCTGTGTCCGTGGGATAGACCTGAGATCACCAAGAATGACTCGAGAACTTTGAACCCTCGATGCCAATTCAAATGATTGGTGAAAATAGCTGCGCTATCAAAACCATAAAATCCTAGCATTCTTTTTATTGAAACCACATTTTGGATTTCGTTAGCTTAGTGAGTATTACAGTTCAAATTGTGATCATATATATACTAAAACTTTTACTTTCATGTCGTCCTTTGTGTAGTCCGATGTGATTCACGGGTTATCATCCATGTAATCGGTTTATACGTTGAGTTTTAAATGAACTTGAATGGCCTGCGATCAGTAATTCTTTAAATTTTATTTTATTTCTTTGAATTATTTGTCACGCATTGTTAACATCCAATTTTTCAATAAAAATTATACAATGGGATCGTCAACAGTGCATATTCACCTCGCTCAAATTACAAAATACTCTCTGTGATTCATGGGCTCTGATCGCGTGCTAATGTATGTGAACATCCCTGGGTGACCCAATTGTCAGACAGCCACCTACTTCTGGACACTCCAACTAAATCCGCGATGAAATAATCATCTAGTCAATTCTAAAATTCCCATTTCATTTCAAATCAGGTGACAAGTTTGTCCAACTTATGGAAACGGTTCTGATCGTTGAGCTTAGAGATTAAAACCTCATGAAAACCAACAACCTAAGCTACGACGGACACAAATTTTCAAACCCATTTGATGCAGCTTGGCGAGTGAATTAGGTCAGCCCATTGAATCCGTTGATATTCGATTAAGGTGGATCGTCCAAGTTGTTTCTGTTCCTTGGAAGGGGTAGTGAAAATCTGTCGAGCCGACTCTGTACCAGCTAACTTAGCATTCTGCTAATTTCTGTTTCATTGGGATTAGAAATGGGCAAACGTATGACATTTCCGGTTTGTGATTTTTTTTGGATTTTACTCCCTGAAACTGTAATCGGATGAGTCGTTTTTCGCATAGAATCTCATTTGACGAGATATTTGTGGCAGCACTAATGGTACAACTCAGACCGCTTTGTCCACCGCGGAGCTACAAGAGGTTTACTGCTAGCATATCTTAGATAATGATAATAGTTCATTCTATGCACAAAATGCATGGATTGCATGGAGTGAAAACCGGTAGGTTTGAAGTTGGCACGAATGGCTTTGGCTTCAGTATTCTTCTAGATTATTTTCCCGAACCGGATGGTTTTAATTGTTTACATCCTATCCTGAAAAATGTAAATTATCTATTCGGATTGGTGCACTAATGATGTTATTTGGCTTTTATCCCCACTAGTTGCTGAATATTGATTGACTGTTCCAGCCTCCTCCGGTTTGTGTTACCGCTGGCATGCGTTAATTACCAGTACCGCATTTCCTTACTCACTCTATACTATGGTCGGATGAAAATACGATGTATATAGCATAGAATACAAACTGGATAAGCTTATAGCCAAATGATCGAACCTGTTGTTAACACCTACGCTTATTCACACGCCTGATAATGAAGTGACACCTTGTGATATCTAGGCGCTGAATCTTAGCATGCTTACACCACTAATATATAACCACTAAATAATCATAACAAATGCGCGCACTTGAAGTACATCAACAAATTGGTCAGGGTGATTCTCACAAAGGCAACGAAAGCATTTTCGGCATTAGTGATTTCCTGCTCGGAACTAATTGTGCAAGCTAACTGCCGATTATGCATCACAAATAAGTAACTTTGGCGTCTCTTCATCGGCTAGATAGCGTCGTTGAATCAATCAATGCTCGTGTAGTATTTCACGAGTTCACCTCATTTTGCCTCTACAAACACCACTTGTACTCGATTGTAGCCGGGTGACATGAATAATGGTTGACTACATAATATCAGTATTCTTTAGAGGGATGCGGCAGGTACAACCTGAAAGCATCTTCGGTGCCGTAAACAGTACACTCCAGGTTTTGTTTGGATTTGTCGCTTTTCAAAAGAGGTGCAGAAGTGTACACATAGACATGGTTAACTGAAAGTGAGTTCTATTCTCAATAAAAATACTTTGAAAACACCTGCAGTTTTGGTATTAGTTAAAGTTAGTCTTTACCAGGCAGTGGCTCGCACCGCTTATGTGCAGTCTATTTTCTTTTATATATCATTTGTCAAGTTATACTGACTAAGTCGAATTGCGATAAGTAATACCCAACGAAAATGAACATATTCATTATTCGGTGCTCTGAGGAGGTATGAAAACAATTCAGCCAATTCGGAAGCTCCACTTTGCTCTGCCTAACAGAGAAGACTCTCATATTCACTGTGATGAAGATTGTGCAGTCCGTTGTCGGCGGTGGCCAAACGGATAAGTTCGTGGCGTTTAGACGTGAAGGTCGCGGGTTCGAATCCTCCCACCTCCGGTCAACTTCATTCGGCAGCCCTCTGCTGTCCGCGAACCCATTCTTGGAAATCAATGTGCATTGTTGTTTCATTAATAAAGGAAGTAAACGATAAAAGAAAGAGTCGCTTAATGTGGACGAGGTAGTGCGAGTATCACGTAGAATTAAAACTTTCAAATGTGGCATAAATCCATTTGCATAAACAATTGAAAATAACAAAAATGGCAAAGTCTTAAGGGCGCCTTCAAACAGTTGCACACAAAAATAATGAAAGCCACTTCTTGAATTAACTCATCAAAAAACTGCAGCTTGAGGATTAGCTTCTTTTAAACGTGAATCCACAATCATGTTGCAGAATTCCGTTTTTTCCTCGATAACAGAAGCCAATAACGTGACTTTTACATTGAACACAATAACCTTTATTCCCATTCTAGCTGGTCAATCTCCTGTTTTGAAAATGACTTGAAAAACATCTTGAGTCTACCCTTTTGAAAGTTTATTGTCAATCTAAAGGGAACTATTCGACGTTTAGTAGATTCTTTACAATAGATGGTAAACAACCGTTAGGAGAATTGCAAAAACTTTCAATAAGTGACGAGGGTGCTAGCAAGACTTTTGTCGACAGTTCCGGATATCACAAAATTATGAATGCAATGGCAACGCCGAGCTCAACAACAGGAAAGAACGGCAGTAGGTGTACAGCTTTTTCATCCCTGTCAGGAGCCATCATCTGTAGATACTCATTGAGCCGGGACTGGGCTGCGAACCCGAGATGAACAATCGTGAATCGAACGCCTCAAAACATTGTGCCATCCGACATTCCTTCCAAGGTTTTATGAACTTTTCAACATGATGTTATCGCACTTACCAGTTACTAATTTGCAAAGTCACAAGCCGATGACTTCTCCGCAAACAGCTGAAGGACCAACAGAAATTGGATACTTAGTCTGTGCTAGTAATAACAGGTGTGTAAAACATCATCACGTGGTGATGTGCAACAAACCACTGAGAGCCAGTCCGGTAGCTTAAGACCTAAGCAGTTCAACTCACAGTCATTCATCTCGGGTTCGCAAGGGCACTTTCAACATGGTAGATATGCACTGCTGACAATTCCTAACAAGGACAAACAACTTGTATATTGCTTCCATGGTTCATTAATGGTAAGCTGAAACTTGCTGTCAGACGATGAATAGCTTCTTGAAAAAATCTCCAACTGCTCACGCAGGCGGATTTCTGGTTAAGTTGGAAAAAGGATGTCGGTATCAGTGCCCAGCTGAAGAAGGCGGGAGCGGACAAACTAAAAAGTCGCTTGCCTAAAAGTTGGACTGGCTGAGAATTTCAGGCTAGTTTATAGCTCCACGATTTGTAAAGGCGGCTAACTGACCCAATTAGCACAACAGAAAGTGTCTAGTCTAAGTGTGACAAACTACAACGTGAGATTATGCATTTTACTAGTACCAAGTCAAAATGTAAATCGGCAGCTGAAAGACAATTTCTGTGATTTACTCCTCCCCTGAATCCTTCACAGTTAGATAGTTACCGTCGAAGGATCAGATATCAGTAAAGAAGGATTTAGAAGCATGATGTGAGCAGTATGTAGGCTTTCCAATTTTTTAAACAATTGCACAGGCCAGCTCACCAAATCTGCTGGTGATACCACTCTGGATTAACCAATGGCGGATAAGTGCCACTTCCGCAATGGCCCTTGTTTTTTTAAATCAATTTATGCATGCAATCAGTTTGGCCAAGATCACTCGTCATCACTTCAGCAATCTTAACTAGATAGATAGCAGATACAATGGCTATTTAGCAATCCAGTATTATTCACTTTCCTCTTAAATTTATGTCCCCATGGACAAGGTTTTTGTTCGTCTAAATCCATTTCTTTCATTCATCGATGGTTACTTTCTGCTATCAGAAGGGACTGTGCTCAACAGTTGTCCGCTTAATGAAGCCATCTCTGGCCCAGAATGAGATTCGAAAACAAGACATTCTTGCCTTGAAGTCATAGTGATGCGTAAAAATGTTTCAAAGTGAACCATTTTGCAGTGGCAACGGGACTGATGGCTCGCCATTTCCAATTTCATCCACCTTTCCTATGATTATCATGTGGTCCAAATGCTTGAGCACTCGGACTGATAATGTCATAAATTGAAAATGCATTTGTCCAAATATTAGCGAGAATTATTCCGAAACTCGAGGACAGCACAAAAGCCTGCTCTCAGGTGTTTCGGGACGATAATTTTGGGAAGTTGGACTCAATGGCCATCTCTCGTATTTGATTACGATTTCTAGTTATCAACTGTTTTGTCTCCTAGTATCTGCCTGTTTAAGATTCACGGCAAATATCTGGTAGTGACTTTTGAACCGACAATCGTTCCCCCGTAGGTGAAATGCACAAAAGCTCTCCGACAAAGGTCTTGCAACTCAAATAGCAAATCGAAAGTGGTACAAATGTGTGTACGGCACTCAGTCGTGCGCTTGGATCTTGCCGAGGTCAGATCCATCTATAAAATAAAATCACTTCCAGGATATCAGGCGGGATTATGTTCTCTGTAATCCCATTACTTATTCCATAAGTATGTATGGCACGTGAATGCGGTTGTCGCCGAATGGGAAATTGATTTGCACTGAGCGCAGATAAACTTGCTTTCGAAGATCGTATTGACAACCGACTGACCAATATCAGATATATTAACATTTCTTATGCTGTTCATTGAATTATTATTCCTCTTGTGTATGTATTTACATGTATGCACCGAATTTTGGTCGATTGCTGCTGAAATGTTCGTCATATCCACTTGTTCAAAACTAGCGCTACCTTTTCTAATGATTGCATGCATTATGACCTTAAGAAATGTGTATTACAAGGGACCTTGTACTCATAATAGTATCCATTAAATTTTTTTCAGTTTCATGTGCAGAAACAAATGTGTGATCTCACACTTGCCAACCACATCTTCACAGGTCGTGAGTTAAGGTACCTAATTTGTTAAGATTTACATTTCTTTTTAGCCAAGCCTTTTGAGACGGCCACCCTGAGGTATACCGGGAACACTGCCATTTGAATCAGTAAGATTAGTCGGTACGTATCCCACACTCACCTACCCCTCCACTCATTTACTCACTCACTCGGTCTTCACGTTCCGCTCTTTTTCACTTACGGTCGGAAACTAATTAGGTCAAATTCAATCACTTCGCGTTCGAGTCGGAGAAACGAACAAGAGAGATGTGCGTGTTCGTCCGAATGTAGGAACTGACGTTTTACCACAAATAACATAAGATGTTTGAGCACGACTTGAATAGTCGATAGCGTTTAGCCTGATATGACAGGCCGATTGCATGGTTCATGATTCTTTGAAGCGAGTGCGTTTATCAGGACAGTTTCGCGACTTACGTGTCCCCAACTGACCGATGCGTCCTGCAGTGAAGTTCAACACACTTCCCGTGTTGATGAGTTTTTCTCACTGCTGATACATCAGTCATGCGTATGTCCATCGATCCATGTAGAGAACCATTTCATCCTAGTAACAAATACACAAATTATTATTGTAATGAAGATAACCAACCTAGTATCAACTGTGAAGGAAAAGCAGGGAAGTACTTTTCCGGTAACTTCATTTTATGGCTGATCTAGTTACGATAATGTGAAAGCTGTAGTAAATCTGTTACTATCAAACAAATATCAAGTAGCAAAGTTATATGAGATTTCTGTGATCATACAAAGATTGATTAGCTGTTAATTCATATGCTGACACATACCAGTGCTGTATTATGCAATGTCGGTGTTCAACCATCCGTTCTGAATCAGCCTAGATATTTGAGCAGCTTTGGCGTTCGGCACAGCCGCGTGTCCCGTGCTTGCACCCCGATTTTCGCGAGCAATGGAGAAGCATTGCTGGTGACTTTTGACAAGAACGAAATTGCTTCACATTTGTTCTTTGACTTTCGGTGGTGAGTTTGTCATTCATTCACGTGACGAACCATTAGAAACTTGCATGGGATCCACCATTACCTAAAACTAAGCTGTGGTTACACGAGTGGAGCCTTTCAAAACCCTTGGAATTTTTACAAATGTAGTGGATAAGATAACTGATTTGCAGGTGTCATCTAGAACCGGAAACTAAAATAGACTTGGTCAGATTCTGGAGCCACAAAAGCTATCCTCAGTCTAGTCCGAGGTGGACATTTTGACTCCGAACGGCATTTACAAGAAAATTTCGTTCCACTCATCCACAAGGTCCCGAAAGAATGTTTCCGGAAGGACAACTGCGTAGCATCGTCTATTTTTTGTTTGTAAAAGCTATTAGTGCAGTCACTGGCAAATCCGTAACTTCAAATTAAATTAATCTACCAATAGCATCACTTGACATGGCCAATGAAAAAAGGAAATACCAACAAGACCGAATGAATATTATCACGGACCGGATTTAACAACAATCTTTTGTTTGTATTTTGAACCCACGGCAAAATTTCTAGTTTCTAAGCACGATGCAGCAAACGTCTTGTTGGTCAAGCATTCTATGCGTATATCAGCAGAGCATTTGCAACATCCAATGCGGTCAAATATATTTCTACGCGTAAGAAACTTATTGGAAATTAATTTTATATATGCTCACACATTTTCAAAACCCCATGCGCATATTTGCTGCTTCTATTAAATCGATAGCCTAATTGTTATTCAAACATCAAAATAAGTCAATATCAAATCTGTTCGTGGAAGTTGATTCTTGTTCTAACTGTTGTTTACAAAAGGGGGTAATAAATGTATGATTGCCTTGATGTAGGGCTTTTATGCAGTAGACCCTTTGCACTTAGAAACCCTCAGGATTAATACATTATTGATTTACCGCATATGCACAATCTGCACTACCCAAATGAATCAAATCCTATACTACTTCGGAATAATCAATACGGAACATCCGTTGGAACAGGCTGATGTGTTAGGGATAATTGGTATTGACACAGAACGGCTAGACGGAACGTCGAAAGAAAAATTCAGCAAAAACGACACCAAACGTTACTACTAGACAGCCAAAACTGAAACTCAACTCGCTGCAATTTATCTAACAGTTAACCGGCCGTGGTTTTGGTCTCTACCTTTCAAGACCGAATAATGGCGGAAGAAAAAATACAGGCCCATAAGGCAGAAAGACTATAGAAAAGTGGAAATATGTGGAAAGCTCTGTTAAAATTAGTTGTTGCACTTGGCCTAAATTCTGCACAAATCGTGTCGGGGATCATCACGGACCTCAACCCAAAAATGGGACTCAACCTACTGAAGGCAGATCGTTGATAAGAGTTTACATATCTTTCGCTCTGGCCATAGAGTGACCACCCTAAACCAGCAATCAACCGTTGTTTGTCTCTGAGAATAGCTTAACGCTCCTCGGAGCTCTGCTAAAATATCCTAATTCGGCAGCCATTTACTTGGCATAAATCTTTTGGCCCATACTTTTTGTCCAACTTCAGCATCTCCAGTTTACTATAGCTATTTTTATTGAACATCAGTGTCCCATGGCGCGCCCTCTGACTGGCTGCGCGACAATTCTATGTCGTCCTAACTCATTATTTTGTCTTTGGATATTTGATTCGATTACGTTCTCCGTTCGACGCTACAATCGCGCTGAATTACTTTTGTTCAAATACCGTATCGTTCTCAACATATACTGGGATCCCGTATTGCTCCACCTCAAAGATCTTCTCATCGATCCAAAAGAGTCACTAGTGCTGGTTGGCAGGCAGCTCTTAAATGCACCGTTTCGGCTAAGATATTCATTTCGGCATTGTTGAATACCAGCACCCGCTCTCTGTTCACGAAAACGTCGGATCTATCCGTCACACTTCAACCACCACATGTGTCATCTGCATACAAGAATCTTGGCTGAACTCGGATATGGCTGATTCGCTCGTATCGATAGAGAGCATCAGACGCCATCGGTAGGACAGAGGTTCAAACAAGAAGAAGACTGGAGGCGGTGTTGCAATATACATTAGATCCTCCTGGTCTGGCAATTCCAAAGTTGTTTATACGTACTCTCTAAAAGGAATTGACTCTCTTGTGACGCAATGTCATCCTAGGTTTTCTCGCCGAACCAGCACTATCATAACGAAATTATGTATTGCCCTTTGGCTCGCAACAAAATATCACATCGACTTTCGACTCTTTTCTAGTGTTTATTGTTCCCCTTCTTCAGGATAATCTGCGTGTTATTGTAGGTGATTTTATTCATGCATCTACCTTACCATTGACTGCGTTTGATCTGACTGACCTCTGCGTTTCTCCCACCAGAGGCGGCTCCATTTTGGATGGAGTTATCACCAACCACCCTGATTTATTTTCCCTGAAACTGGGTGCTCCAATTTCAAGTTTTGAACACTGTCTGCTTCTGTTAAGGCCCAAGATATACTCCAGGTCAGCTTTTTATTCATTCAGGCGAATAAATCAAATCCGAATTCGCCTCCGTAACTTCCACATAACAAACTTATTCTTCTTCAGAAATACCTTTCATTCACATCTACCTGTTTCTCTTTTGAACCCCTGCTCAATGACAATTTCAAACTTTTCACAGAGATGGCCTGCAATCTTTGATATTTGCTGTCCCTCAGAAACACTATTCGTTTCAAATGACCGTATGTCCACACAGAAACTGAAATCTCTAAGATGCAGGGAGCACTTCAACAAATCTCGTAATAATTCAAGCGTGCTGCATACTTCCAACCTAATAAAAGCAAAAATCTAATACATCGACACGACATTCGCTAACCAACTCCTAAGTGGTGACAACAATCGATTTTTATGGCAAGGCATTCGACCGTTGTGTTGGGAGAAGAAGAAGCATACAAAAACTCCTGCGGATGTCAATAGCATCAATCGTGCTTTCATCCATCCTTCCACTTAAATCCCGGCCATATTTGGTCAGGGTGATGATATGACAGTTATAAGTTTTCTCGAGAAGGGGTGCTCGACCTTCTCCGCACCACTAAAATCACCGCATCGGTTGGTCCTGACAGTCTGTTTTCAGCTCTTCTAAGGTATGGCGCTGTGGCTCTGACCGATGCATTTAATTCTCTAGTTAACTCAACACTAATCTCGTCCTCCATCCCAGACTGTTGGAGACCCATCACTATTATCCCCATCCCTAAATCCAGCAGTTCTATTGTTTTACCAAAACGATTTCGTCCTATCGCCTTAACATCTTCTAGTCTTAAACTGACGGAGTGTGCTATACTTAAGCGCTTGCGTTCTGCTATATATCCTTTTGACGACTCACTTCAGTTTGCCTATAAATCTAACAGGTCTACTTTGGACGCTGTCGCCTCCCCCATTCAACACAATTGTAAGTCCTTAAACACATCAATGAAATCTGTGCGTTGCACCTTTCTAGACTATTCTTCGGCATTTGATTCGGTCCCACGGTCTCTTCTACTTTGCAAACTGCAAACATTTGGTTGTCCCAGGTCTTTATTAGCATGGCTGCCTGATTACTTTACTAACCGAACGCAGTGCACACGAATGGACGGCGAAGTTTTAAAACCGTTGATTAACAACTCAGGCGTACTATAGTGTGCTGTTCTTTCACCATTTCCCTTCTCTACTTATATCAGCGATTTATCAACCAGCACACACTGTCATTTGTTTAAGTATGCTGATAATGTTGCCCTCTCTCAAGCCGTTTCGAGCAACGATTTTTCCAACAACCCACCTTCTCTTTATGATTTCTCTGCACGAGATGATTTACATTTCAACACATCTAAATGTTTCGAATGTCTGTCCTCCAGTTCTCGGTCGGCCTACCCATCCGAAACGTCTTCCATCAACTCAAAAACATTTACCAGGGTTGATTCTGTGAAATATCTAGGAGTCATTATTTATAGAAAACTGAAGCGGACTACTCACATTTCTACATGTATAAAAACTTTCCGACCGTTGTCATTTCAAATCAGGAAGCTTCGGCACTACAATGTGATACAACACACCATCTCCCGATTTGTATACCAATGTTTTTCCAATTCTTCTTTACTGTTGTCCAGTTATATTTTCAAGTTTACTTAAAAAAGATTTTAAAATTCTTCGCCGGGGACTATCAATTATTAGCCGTGTGTCTGCCATACCACTAAGTGAGTTTTCCTTCATTCTACGTGATCAACACCTTCCAGCATGTGAGAAATTTGCTCACAAAATTCGTTCAGATCCCACGCATCCTCTGCACAACGATCTTTCAAAGTGCTGCTGCCATATTTCATTACGATCTGGTTTTCGTTTCATATCTTTTGGGATCAATATCTATAGGAACTCCACTGTCCCATATGTAGCACGAATTTCGACAAAGCGTGACCGGGTTTCATCCGAATTCCTGACCAACTTGTCCTGATGCGTAATGATTATTCCTGGATGAGTTCTTTTATATTCTTTGTGAGGCGGTTTTTATTTCATTTATTAATTTCTTTTTCTCCCATTTTATTTTTTATTCCCGCAAAATTTTTGACTAAAATGTGACATTACTGATTGTACGCAGAAAACTATACAATGCAATACAATACAATATAATGCAATTCAAGCACTGCGAGTCTTCTAGAATCTTTCGGAATTGACCACATTTCTGAGCCTTGTGGCAGGATGGATTTGATGTTAACGCTTTCTGTGTAGCGATGGGATATTCATGAGAAGTTTAAGAGCCGAGAACTTCGGGTCTTCGAAATAATTCACAAAAAAGGGAACGGAAGATTTGAACAAGATTGGCCTTGGTTGGTACTGATGGTTGGAGATTGCGCTTTTATGAAATAATTCACCGTGTGATATCAACGCTCAACGCACTATTAGTAAACAATGGAGGCCAGCCTTGGTAGGAATCGTCACCAGTGCATATTTAACGCATCCTAACTGGGATGCGAACCCGGGACGAACGATTTTGAGTCGAAGGTCTTAGCAATTACCCAACCGCGCAGGTTCTAAACTGCTTGTTTAACTTCGTCACAAGTTGTTGGACCTATCCGCCACTGATTTGCAAAACCACGGGCCGCTAGCGCAGAGCGAAAGATCCCTACTGCTAGAAAACTTCTCTGTAGGTAGCCTAAGTACGACGAAGGCGTGAATGAAATTGTCCCAACTTTGAAACAATCCGCGCAGGCTGCCCCGAGATAGTTCATGTGATTAAAGCATCCACGAATGCACCGGTAAATCTATGTTATAGGTATTTTCCTTCGAACTGCCGATCGATTTTATTCGCCCAGTGCTATTCATCAATTGTTATTTTCATCTTTGAGGGTACCAAATTGTAAATTTTATCGTACGATCTTCCCCGTGTCTACGGGGACAACGTTCGTTCAAAACTTTGAAAACTTCATTTAGTGTAAACAAGCCAATACCGCTATATCACACCGAAATTCTGGAATTTTCAACCGTAGAACACTGACAAGAACTTTGTGGTTCAAAATTTCTCCTTGTAATCGAAATTCATTGCACACCTTGGTCACCAGGCTTGAGGTAATCCAATCCTGCCTATCAATTTCTTTTAACTTTAATAAAAAATCCGACCATTCTTTCAGATGGCTGTAATTTAACATTGTGCTGAACGGAAGCCAAAAATGATGCGCTAGTGTATGCCAGTGTCAATTGTAACACCCACTGCCATCAGGAGATGATTGTTCGCTGAAAACAGTACAATATATTATGTACGAAATATGCAACCACGGCATCTTCGTTATCGTTCAAAATGCTTTTAAACTGCGAATAGACGTAGATCTCTGTTCCTGACTCAGATCTGCGAGTATCATCCCTGTCTGGCGTAAAATCGATGAACTTCATTAGTTTTTATACTTATAACAAATCTCTCACAGCCGTTCATCATATTTTCCAGCTGGCATCCACCCCATCAGGTCTGTTTTAAAGGCCGAGCAAGTTCACTTAGTGGTCCCACCATTTTTCCCCATCCAGTTACAGTTGAAAAATATCCCTGTGATAAGGCGATGCATTCAAATCTCCAAGAGACCAGGATTAGTCAGGCAATCAACAATCAGTGAGAATCAATCTGCCTATGATTCAGGCAATGAACGTTGCTCAGTGGTAAATTATGAAGATTGCACCATTTTCACACTTTTTTTCGATGTTTGTTAGAGCAGTCACACGTAGTTTTGTCGGAACTTCCTCATTGCTAGCTAGTTAGCTATCTTTATTATCATTCTTTATGAACGGAATTATCAGAACTCCTGTGGTCACCTTTGGTTCGGTAGATTGCAAATTGTCGTTCTAAGAGAAGATTTAGGTGTACAATGACGTTCAGTGTATCGCCGAATATCCGTTTGAGTGCCTGCGAAGTAACTTATATGCAAATATATATATATATATATACAAAAATGGTTGTAGTCACCGGGCCAAAATTCCAGAGAGAACACAAATGATGTTCTTACTTTATTCTCATTCATTTCATAGGATTTTGCAATACATTTTTTAGAATTCAGCAATTGTCTAAATTCAGATACGTGCAGGTGATAGATGCGACCGCTTGCAGAACAGCTATTGAATTTCTAAACTTTTTCCATCAACTCTATTAAACCACTTGGTTAACGACATTGGCTCTGTTACTTTTTTATTAATGGTTGGAAATTTATAGTTGAAAATATTGGTTGGAGTTCATATGTACTGTGCAACAGATCCAGTAAAAGTGATTGGACCATAATTGTTGTTTCGTAAGTTCCAATCGGTCATAAGCAAAATATTTGATGTTAAATCTGTGCCAATCTGTTTCAGCTTCTAGTCGGCATTTTTATCGGAATTGCCTTGTTGATCAAATATGGAATCAGCTAAGCTTGGCACAAATCCAGTGAAAACTGATTTCCTTTCTTACCCATGCGGGTTCATTCAATATAATTCAGAAACTCCAGTTTAAGTAGTATATTTAGAAATTTCCAATACCAAACACTGCTTTCAAAGACGAGAAAATAAGGACGAAGTAAATGTATTTCTTATCCTATTTTTTAATTTTCATGTACCAAACAGGTTAATTTGACGTCAGTCATTCTGTGTGACTGTATGATAGTTGTCTGACAACAATAGAGGGTTTTTCCAGATTAACAAGTATCGCTTGACGATCAGTCCTCGATAGTAAAGAGCTGAGATTGATAGGCAACGGAAGCGAGCTCGCGTTAACTAATGAATAAAAGTGATTGCGTCGCTTACTGCTCCCTTCAAACTGCCGTGCAGCACAGAAGAGGAGAGAAACGGTTTGCGCTTATTTTGTCCTACAACTCTTTAATCGACCCTTACTCACGGCTACTGTTGCTCGTGCCCACCAGCTATAGCGGGAAAGGCCTAGTGAACCGGACACAAGCATCCGTTTATTATTCAAATCAGACGGTTTAAATTGATGTTCTTTGATTGCAACTTACTGGTCGCTCAACTTATCGACTGCACAGTCTGTATGATGTCGTCATAGCTGCTAAGCTCTATGACCAGAGTAATAGATATCACAATTTAATATCCACTAGCCTTAAGCAGACAGCAAAGAGAATATTTTGTGTGGCTACCTGCTCATGACAGGCGAAATTTTCATTTTCATTCGCATCTATTCGCGAATGAAGTCTATATATATATATATATATATATATATATATATAATATATATATATATATATATATAATTCGACGCGAATGGTCAAACAAGTGAGTGGGAAAATCAATGTGCCACATGTTGTGTTATGTAGAATTGCGTATATATCAAACGATAACGTTGTGAGTGAAATTGGCAACTTGTCGATGTTTTGAACATTACAGGCAATCTTCCGCAGGGGCTGAGAAATACTTTATGAGACACTATCCGTGATGCTCGAAGCATCGACTGATCCTCACTTTCACCACATGCGCTGTTGCTTAATAAATTCACAATTCTGAAAAGCACTCTTGATTACGATCAAGGTAATCAGTCAGTTGCTGCCTCCACACGTTTCTCCTAAAAATCTGCAAGGTGTTGATGTCTTTGTGAGTTCCTTTTTATATGCAACCAACAGCAGCGGCTCAGTGATTCATGTGTTAGGAACTGAATACAAACATCCAATTATTTCTAAGCCTCAGTTACAAATTAGTCACAAGCTTACCAAAGCAATGATGCCTGAAGCTGTTATCAACCTATTCTCACGAGACTGGCTGGCCGGCAGACTTAGCGGATTTACTGAATTCAACTGGCAAATTGTTCTTTGCAGGTTCTCCTTTGGTTCTCGGTGTATTTTGTGGATGATGAAGTTCAACTGCACAACAAGTGATTATGCAGTGAGTGAACACGGAGACTCGAGTGATTGTACAGCGAACTATTAGAAAGAAGAATAAGAAATGAGGCGATTTATATGCACTTGATAATGTCATATTCGCAACAATCGGATTTCTGGAATGGGTTTTCCTGTTCTTTCACGCTCATGATGGTGATGAGTGTCACAGGCGAAAAACAAGGCGCACCCATTGGATTAGTCGTCTCAAAATACTAAAAGTGACCAGCGTAGCAGATCTGTTCCCCCATCTTGTTGCAGAATCGGGTATGACAAAAATGAAATTGACGATCAATAAAGAGAACAATGTAAACAATAATATTGACAAGCGTATGAGAAGATTACTAGGACCAATTCAACCATTTGTATTGATACTGGTTTCACAACAAACAACACTGCTGAGAATAAGAAACAAGAAAACCGATGCTTCAACTTACCAATTACTAATATAAGAAAAGGCGCTGATACTCTATCTAGTGCCTCCATTGACGATAAGGAGTAACAAAACGGTGTTGGTGGTTCAGATAATTCGTATGACAATGATGGTGATGTTGCTGATGTTGCTGATGATGATGATGATGATGATGATGATGATGATGATGATGATGATGATGATGCAGGGGATGATGGCGATGGTGTGACTAATGCGGATTGAGGTTTTTAGAAAGAGGATTTTCGTCAACCCATTTCCCAGTTTGACAACTAAGCGACGACCGCGTGGAGCAAGCCAAGTAGATGGCGGAAGGGATGAGGTTTGCAACGAGAATGAATGTCTGAATAACGATAAATTTCATGTCACTTAGCTGACCATAATATTACCATTACTAATGGAGCGGTCTAAGTGCTACAAATGTTTGACTACGTTGCACGTACTGAACAACTGTCGAAAGTCCTGGTAGGCATTCAATAAAAGAATAAACGAACTTGATATCTTCCAGAAATGGTACCAGTATCAAGTATTTTGCATATAGCATGTTAATTACATTAGCAAACTTAATTATAAGGTTATTAGGTGAAAACAAGTTCCCAGAGCTGAAATTTTTCAAACATTAACAAAAGTAAAGTTTTGCACTTTTCGCGATAACAACTCAAAATGCTCCCAAATAAAGTATCGAAAATCGACTCCCAACCAAACATCTCTCTGTATTAATCTGGTGGAAAACATTGCAAAAACTCAACCAAGTTGGTGTCAACTTATTTCCGCCAATGATCTGATAACTCTTGTATTTGGAACTATGTGACTGCGCATATCCGACCTTCTTTACGGATTTTCGAACACAGAAAAAAATCTACTGTCCTCTCAAACACAACAAAGCAGGTTGTGCACTTACGGCAAATCACGATGCCATTTCAAAAAGACGATTCAGAAGTACTCTTGCCGGCATCTTCATCCGGAACATTTGACGCTTAGATCGTATTCTAAAACGACTCCATATGTTCCGAAGAAAAGTGGACAGAACAAGAAAACGCAAATTCAATTATTTCGCGATTTCCTTTGCTTTTTAAAAACTAAAATAAATTCTACTCACTAGTGAAGTTTAGCTTTCTTGAACTGCTCACAAATGCAGACGCATTTCACACAAGGTCTCTTCTCACTGTGACTTCACACATGACGATCACAGCAAACCCCGTTGGATTCAGGAAATTGATTTCATTCAAAGCCTTGGAAAAATTTCAATTTTAAAACCGGATTTCATCAATCAACTAGAAAATTGGGTTTGATGTTTCATCATACCCGCGCTTGGATTGCAATTAGATTTCACCGTTTTCGTGTGCGCACGTGATGTTTTACTGCATACTTTGTGCCTCACTGTCAATCAAACTCACCTCAGCGGCAAAACGTGTCGATTTGTGTAGGTCGAATTCATACTCTGTTCTCAGGTTCCTCTTCTGTCAACTTTTCCCTCTGTTTTATGTAAGAGTAATTTCAACCGTTTTGTGGTAAAATCGATGATGCAATTTTAACTGATGTTCATAAATGGTCCTGACGTATCCATTCACGGTTTGCTCAACTTTCCTTTTTGAGGCTCCCGGTTTTCTTTTATTGTTGCTTTTTATTTCCTATGCTTTATTGGCAACTTTTATATGCCAGCGCTTGATAGAATCCAGTTGAAAACCTTGACTTCCAGTTTGAGATGATCCGAAAAAGAAAGACGACACGCAGAAAATGAAAAATGACTTGCTTGAGAACGACACCATCCAAGATTTTTATGCTTTTGCGTGTTGCCCTAATCGTGATATTATCATCATGCAATTCCACCTCGGCCATTGCGATTTCGTTTTCTGTGTTTTGGTTTGGATGCTGGATATATTCCTAGTCTATAAGGACAAATATCTGCATGCTTGTTATAACAGTCAAGAAACTGACAATATTAACTTCACGTGCGGACTTTAAGTAACGTATCTTGGCTTCACTCAAATGGGTTCTCGAAACTACTACTAGGCGTTGTTTGCTTCTCGGTAATGAGGTCGTTTCCAATCGTGTTTACTTAGCCATTTACTCTCATCTTTTGCTCCGTACTAATCCTCCTATAACCAATGTTATTCTTCGGAATGCTTGTGAAATGATATTTAAATGTCGTGACTCGGTGATTCCATTTGTGAACAGCTTGCTGGTCCACGTCAGCGGAACGCATCGGCCTAACGCATAAGACATTCTCTCGTTGAAATGGAGTGGAAGACCAATCCACCCTCTGGATGACTTTACTATATACACATTCATATATATATATATACACACATTCATATTCATCCCATCTGGAACTCATTTCTCTTAATACATCCTGATAAGTCATACATCACACCTTTAACGTATATACGTGGCTCCCAAATGTACATTCCCAAGTGTTTCAAGTGTATACGGGAGTCGAGGTATCGAAGTTTTTTCCTCTTTGATCGCGGTTTGCCACATATTAAGCCGGCAATCCATTTAGGAGATTTTGGGAGTTGTAGATAAAATGGTTTACTAAATCCGTTGACGAAGATTGGCAAATTATTTCGCGTGTGACGACAAAATATCGGTATGCCTGGGAAGGAATCACATGAATTTTAACCCTTGTCGATCACCTACGCCACTTTTGTATAGACTCAGAACCAGTGTACAAAATTCCATGGAGTATGGAATTATTCCATTTTGCGAGAGGAATTCGCTCGGTTGTCAGTTATTCTCTCAGACTTAAACTCTCGGGTCACTGATTACCGTTAGAAGAATCCACCCTTAGTTAGTCTGACAAGTTTTTCAGTACAGCTATCGCAAACGCATTTGAAAAAAATTGTGGCTTTTGTGAACGACAGTTACGATCTAAATAGAGTGAAACTCAGAAGGGTTTTCAATAAATTCACGTTATTTCAGCATTCCCTTAGTTCTAATCCGAGTCATTGTCTAGGTCATCGAGGCTCAAAGAAGGCTGAATGGCAACCTGCGTAGTACCCAATCTACTTGAAGTAATGAAAATCACTAATATGCATCTGAGTTCAACACAAATGCTAACTCGCAACCGACTACGTGCAGATAAATTAACTTATTTGCCAATTGTTGTTTATATGCAATTATTGAGTTGTAATTTCATTACAGCGTGCTACTGCTGAAATGATTGATTCTAGCCGTCCTGTGGACATTTCATTTTCACCAGACTAAGCCCAAAAATTTTTTCGAGTACGCCGAGTTCTCGTCGCCATTCAGAGTAAACAGAAAAGCAAGCCTTAACGACCACCGCCGTTTCCCAAGGGTTACATGGTTTGATTAAAAGAGTGAATATTAAAGGGAAATAGTGAATATACTTGAATAAGGTTGCGAAGAAAAGACTCATGCACTAGCTGATACAGACAACACGGTCCGACTGTACAAACGCACATTTTCAATCATTCTGATATATAACAACACGACCGCCAATGTTCACGGTCCACTGCCATATCCGTCAGTGCATCCAGCCAACTAGTTGATGAATATTTCGGACCCCAACCACGTTGCCATGTCATCGGTTGACTTCCATAGGGCTCACCTTATTCCACTCCGTGGGAGGAACACGAAGTAGGGCACGGCATGGTATGGTAGACGATCGTTCGACATATGCAATTCGTGACCCAACCAGCGTAGTCTACTAGGCTTCATACGCCGAGATAAGGTATTCTCGGAAATGGCACCTAATATCAGATACCTGACCTCTACATTACTCACTCGGTCACTCCATCCAATCTTAGCCTTACTACGTAGACATCGATGATCGAAAACCTCTAACCGACAAACATCTCCGACACCCATACTCCATGTCTCATAACCATACAACAGAACTGAGCGCACTGTGGCACAGTGAGACCTTTCACGAACTTGTTGCTTTAATGATATATCAAGCCGACACCACAAGTACTTCAGTCCAGCGTAAGCTGCTCGAGCCTTCGATATACGCGTATTTACCTCCACTCACGAGCTACCATCGTTCGACACGCACCTACGAAGGTAAGTGAAACGGTCCACAATTGTTAGTTCCTCTCGATCTAGTACCACTTTGTCCACTAATAACGTCCAATCGTGAAACAGCACTTTGCACTTTGAAGGTGCAAAGCACATGCCAAAAAGAGCAACCGTCCTCGACAGTCTATCTAGTGCACGTTGGAATGCATACCTTCCGGACGTCGACTGCTCCTTGCATTCCCATGGCGCACAAACGACTGTTAACTGGGATCCACTCTAAAAGGGCAGCTCCAGCCTTCTCACTTAAGACTATTCTTCCACCACGTTGGCCCACAGCTTGAGCTGCTTCTTCTCCTGAATCGCGCTGGAAATATTTTGACGAGACATTTGGCGCAGTTAGTTGAAGTACTCTACTCGAATCCTGAATTCGTGTTTCACTCACGCAGCAGACATCAATCGAAAGTGAGTCATTCCACTGTCAAAGCTGAACACGCTTGTTAGCCAGCCTGCATGAGAGTGTGCACATTGAAGGAACCGACATTCAGAGGTTGATGAAGCTTGAAAAAATGTGAGCTAGCAGAGTGAGAACCACCTACTAATCTATTTGACCTTCAATCGTTGCGAATACCGGGGTGTTACCAGTGGGGACATAGGCAGAGGGGGTTAAGATATTGGTTTGGAGACAGAAGAGACGGGTTGAATAAAAAGATAGGAACTGTAACCAGCAGCATCCTTATTATCACCAACCCCGCTCGATGCAGTGAGCAGCACGTTCCTGATTATACCGCGCAACAACCCATGCATTATGGAATTCTTCGTGGACGTTAAAATCATGGAGAATGGTTGAGGGTTACTGTCGATAAGCAGGAGAACCAAAGCATTTGGCTCTAACGCGAACATGTACACTAAGCAGCGGAGAGTGGATAAGTGGAAACCCATATGTTTGGATCAATTATTCTTGCACTCGTCTATCCGACTGAGCTGCCAACTCAGATCAACCTTCGACCGGGAGGACCAGGAGACTATTCCATCAGGCCTCTAAGCATTGACATTCCACGTGCGATTGGATCTCTGGCCTGAGATAAACCATCCTGTATAGCTTGTTGAATGATGGATGAATGCAAGTAAACATACCAATTCAATGCACAGTCTCGTTGTGACAGATGTCGATTTCCTTAGATTTTAGAAAACGGAATTCTTGTTAAAGGGCAAAAAGCCGTTTATTTGGACAGGAAATTAACTAAATGGATTTTAGAATGCTACAACGTCTTAAAATGGTTACTTTGCGGATGATGCCAGTTTTACTGTGCTGTATTTTTAGACTTAGTTTTGCGTACATAAATCTTGCAGTTCAGTCAAAAAATAGATGAAAAATAAAACGGCAACAGTCATATTCCTATTAAAAGGAGGAAAAAAGACAGTATTGGACAGTTTGTCCATTTAAGGTTGTTCGTTCAGGAGGTCGGTGGAAACTTTGCCCCTTTTCTCAGGATACATGTTAGCTAAAGGATTGCATAGTTCCTACATATATTGATTCTGGAGGGTATGGAACGAAAAACTGATTGTATGGAAATACGAGAACTGCACTTTGGCAGATCATTGTGCACATCACGAATTGGCTGTGAAAGTAATTTGCGGGCAATTTTTTCCCTATCTGTTAGGTGTAAATTGCACAGTTTGTTTAGTGGTATGAAACGCACACGGCTAACATTTGGCAGTCATGATTACTAGAAAAGAGCAACCTTGCTAATGTCTGAAAATGTCATGAGCATTAGCATGCTACGGGCTATCTGACACTTTAGTTCCGATGGCTAAGAGTCTATCTGCAATGTTGTGGTCCATCTTTCTATAAAATATTCCATCAAAGCCTCTGTATTTTCTTGTATCTTTGATCACACCGGATTTGTTTTTCCCCACTCACAGCCCATGGATAGAGTGCGAAGGATTTGAAGTTCTTTTCATTTCTGTGAAGTATCAATCTGTTCCGGGAAAATCATGTATGTTACAGGCATTCACCCTATTCTTATCCAAAAACAGAAGACATCTTTTTTGTGAACTATTGTGTAAATATCCCCTGCGACAGGATAAGGTAGCTTCCTGGATGTATATGATTGCAACCGCCCATGTGCTGCGATCTGCATCAGGATCTGGACTCAGCCAAATCTAGTTGTTGCGCCAGTTGTGTAGACCAAAAACCAACTGAAGGCCTAGGCGATCCATGTCCGCCTTAATAGTGCCAACCCACTTCATCAAATGGTCACCAAGTTGACACTTCTGGCTTTATCGGAATGACGGTAGTTGGTCCTTCATTAATTCTGTGGGCTACATCTTTGTAGAAACGACGAAAACCGTTCAACGTACCAAAGGTGCTGACATGTACCGGCGTTTTGCAAACGATCATAACACTAAATTCTTGTCATCTAGAGAGATTTCTGCGGTCGAAACTTTCCAGTGATTTTACATCGTCTACTTTCGATATCCAGGATTATCATGCGCACTTAGAGACTGGGTGGACGGCAGCAAGATAAATATGCAGCTTCGTACGAGACCACAGCTCTTTGCGGAGTGATAGGAAAGCTTCCCTGGAGCAGTCTACGCGGAATCTTACCTCGTTTCTGGCTTGGTTATTTGGTAAGACGGCAGAATCCGGGTATTTGAAGTGAAGCATTCGCCCCAAAATATCGCCATTGATGTTCATACAAGATGACGGGTCCAGCAAATTTGTGAACTTCGTTTTTGCTGTGGTCACCTGCAGACCAACAGCTGTGGTTTCACATACAATCTGGTCTTGGGCCGGCTGCACAGCTGCACGCCTCTCTTCCAGAATAACAATGTCGTCGACGAGCTCGAGGTCAGTGACCCGAAAACCGCTGCCAGGTTTTATTCCTCGAAAGTTACTGAGGACACGACGTACTATCCAATCTATAGCTTAGTTGAATAAAATCGATGACTGCGAGTAATCCTGGAGTCAAAAGTTAACTGTGAAGATTTTTCGCCTTTGAGAGGTCTGTGTAGGTAACTCGGATACTTCTAACAATATACTGTACTTTTCTGGGATCCCTTTTCCTCCAACTATGCTCTCGAGTGGCTACCTTTCAGCGCACTCTAATGCCACACAGAAGTCTATTAAGCACACCGTGATGGGTTATCAAAACTTATACTGCTGTTCTAAAATTCAGCGCAGTTTGAAGGGTTGGTCAACACGCCCTCTTCTCTGACTGAGGCCACACTGGGTAGAGCATGTTCATGTGTCCCGAATAGAAACAAAGGGGGTTAGCAGAGGGGATTCAAAAAGCTTAACTGCCACATCGATTATGTTGACGCCTCCGCATTTCGCACATATGGCTTGTGACCCTTTTTGATGCAGGGAGGACAGAGGTAACCCAGCTTTTGGATAATGCTTCAGAATTCCAGATACAACGAAGAAACGTAGTTGATGTACCCAACAGAGAAGTTCGACTAGACTTGAAGTTCTCGGGTAGGTTGCCATCGTCACCAAGTGGCATTTTTTCACTGTCTACACGGCTGAGTTGATTTCCGGTTGGTCGGGAGGATCAAGATAAATCTTATTTGAGCTGTGTTATTTGATAAAGTTACGCAGATGGACTGGATGGGAAGACAACTGCACAGCTGTCTAAAATAGTTGACACATTTTAAGTTTCTATTCGCATCCTAATATGAACTTACCACTACTGCCCCGAAGCATGGAAGCCAGAGGTTCCATCTTCTCCGAAAAGAAGGGCAGTAGTCGGAAAAGCTTCGTGAAATCCTAAACATTGGCTCCGGTTTTCATGATTTGATAGGTCACACCAATATGGTCTCTTTTCTCTGAGTCTGTATCTTCGCGGCAAAAAGTGTGGTAATTGGGTGAGCTTTGTGGTGCCGTATTCCTAACCCTAGTACACCGTTTAAGGTACTCTACAGACATCTGATCCTTTCCGTTCCATTTGGTTGTACCTAGCTGTTCAAGGAACGGGCTGGCGATAGATATTTTCAACCCCATGCATAGCTCATCTGGGTTACCATCTCTATGGATCTCGGCTAGTTTATTTGTAGTTTGCTTTGCCAAGATATGGACGTTATTTGGAATTGTTAGCTTGGGCAAGTCCACTCTGCGGTGTGGTTGGATACTCTGTCGGTCTGAAAGATTAAGCTTGGGCGGTCACGTACCAGTGCGTGGTCCACCTCGCTGCCTTTGCCTGTCAACCCGGCGCCATATGCCCAACAGTCCTCAGTCGATGATGACTAGACAGACCGCATCAAGATATAGTCGATCCGATGCGCTGTCCTGCCGTCTCTGGAGTATCGCATCAGCAGGTCTTCATCGATGGTGAATGCAGATACAGATGAAGACCAGTAGTTAGAGATCTGCAAACAAGACCAAGTGATCCCAGTTCTTCATCGCTTACCGAGGCCGAATCTTCCATATATATGATGGGTATACTCATTTGCTGGTCTCCTGCGGCGTTCAGATGTTCTGCAGTTGGAAAGGTGTGGAGTCTTAGGATACGAATGAATAAACACTGAAGTTCGTTGTGAAAAGCAAATTAAACAGTTGGTTCAGCATTTAGTGTAGAAGCCTAAATTGTGATGATGGTCACACTAAAAGAAGTAATCCTGAACGCTGACATTTCAAGTCTGGGAAAAACCGGATCACGAGAGATCAGGACACTGTGAGCTTGACTATTCATTGGAGTTGTAGCACCATGATGTCTTTCGCCCCACTATACTACAACCAGTAGGATGAGAGACTCGAATACATCGGGTGGCAGAGTTGGGTGACCGCACTTCGAATACACAAGGAGTATTATTCCCGTAATGGCAAAACCTACGCATGGAAATTCACTGGCTACCCGTATCCAGATGAGTGTTCACATTCCGACTGGCTATGTGCGTGCGAGATGTTGCTTGTGTTAACAGTCACCATTCATGTCTGGGTCACCCCAGCCATTGGGGATCACGGGGTCCGTCGCTAACGGAAAAGGCGCGGTACGGTTATAGCAAGTAGTAGAGACAAAATTCCTAAACATACTTTGGGAACAATGTACGAGGTAACATTCCCAGCTTTTGTTCAAGGTGGCACCTCTGACCCGTGCAAAACCAAGTGCTAGCTGATACGCAAAAGGATGATCAAATGTTAGGATCCGATGACCAACCAAGCGGTTCATTTGCATTTTGATGGTAGTCTACAAATCAGGGACCCCCGGAGCGTTCGAAGTGATCCTCAAGCATGGTTGCCGATGGCTCACCAGGAGGTCATTCGCCATTTGGAAGAACTGACTGCAACCCAGGTGTCCATGCAACTCTGGTGGATGGACGAATTACCTTGGGAGGCGTTGGATATCGCCTATTCGGAATATTCATCTTCGCCTGTTGGATCTGTCACAATGGGACTGCATCTTGACGTTGTGCGACAGCTTCCATGTTTATTTGGCCTAGCAAACTAAACAGGATGACATATCTTAAGCCAAAGATCCAACCATACATGGAGTGTCAATGAGAAGAAGCATCACGAAGTAGTCTAGGGATCCTCCAGGTTGGATGGGATTCGGGTCACCATTTGTCTTAACACGATTTCGCTTTTGAAATAATGACAAAATTGTCTCTGTTATCTTCATTAAGACTCAAAATGACTTCCGTTACACATCTCGTAAGGTAGGTGAAAGCTTTCAGCCAGATTTTAATATCATTCATCCAACAAAAGTGCCTCCGCAGAGGTGACCTGTGGCCAAACTGTAAAGTATCCAAATTTGAAAGTGAAACCCAGGAACGAGCAAGACCACCAACATTCGCTTCTTAAGTTACCAGCCAGTGATTGATTAGCATTCCATTACAGAAAAAAGCAACTGTCCTATGGCAACGAAAAAGTAAGCAAACAATCAAGATCGAGGTATTCGGGTGGATATATAAAAAATGGCCAATCCTGGTAAGTACGCAAAAGACTATGGTAAAACCACCTTACTTTCCTCATGAAAATGACCTAACCGGCAAATGAACGCGCCATTCGAACAAATGGAAATTTGCCAATTAAAACCTGTTAAATGGTAGAAAAGATGTGAACTTAAAACGTTAAAAGTAGTGACTGCGACAGTGTAGCAGTGTTGGGTGCTACTTGACGATAGTAACTCCTCCTCTAGAGTAAGCGAATTCGTCAATAATTAATGGCTCGGAGACAGCTTAAAGTGCAAAGAAGTGCCATTGTTGATTCTCATACTGTTAGTGATGGTACTGCCGCTTGCAGGAAGACACAGAAGCTCGAAAGAGTTCCGTTTGCGCGGTCTCTCACTGGTTATATTTGGTCCAGAAGAATACGTTCAGATCGATTCGAAGATAAGCAGTCAAACTGGTAACCGCTATTTCAGATCCGTAGATAAAAATGTTAGGACATTTGAATTGTTCTTGACTATATGGAACGAGAAACATACCGATGAGCTTCAGACCTATCCTTGGCTCTCTGATAACCCAGCATTAACCAGTTGAGAAGTTACAATGTTTTTGATCCACAGAATCACTCAAATAATCAAGCAACATTTCATTTCAATTGGTGAAATTCATAAAAACATTTTATTTCTGACGAAATTCAACGCGGGATATTGCATAGGGCTGTCTCCAAGGTAAATCTTTTGGATTACGTTATCTATAGCTTCTTATGAGGTATCGAATGTCCTAACGGAAACACTAGTATCAGGTGTAATAATGATAATGATAATATTAATAGTGGCAGTAGTGGCAGCAAACCAGGTATTGCTGTAATCGACGGTCTTCACGGCATTCGCAGTTCAACCACGAGTAAAATCGTGGTTAGTGGACATGTAACTGACTTACAAAACTTTATTAAAAGTTATGAAATTATCACTGTATGCAAGGTTTCCCATTGTTCTACTACACTATTGCAATACTTTAACTGCAGGAAGTCGGACAATGACCGTAGCTGGGTAACAATCACTTCTGTCCACGATGGATTTGGTAGCCAATTTGCAGTACGCATGCCGGTATCCTAGATGCCTCATACGTCTGCCCTCCGAAACCTTGCTATCCCATGAAGTTCCTGCTACCTCGAAATCTGAATCCTTTACTTCAGAGTAAACATTCAAGCTCCTTCTATCTTCAAACCTCTGTCCTTGGCCGGCCCAAATGGTTTTTTCTTCCACCTTCCCCAAACTGGGAAAAAGATCACTTTTGAAATTTACGACTTTGTTCGTCAAAAAGTCTTTCGTTTCCGGTGCCATTCGAGCTCCATGAAAATCTCCAATGGTAGTTGCAATCGCCAAACACAAAACCTTATACATTTCTTCAAAACGATTTCGTTCGGTTACCATCAACGTTTTTGCATTCAAGCTAATTAAACGTGCAGTCCTCGGTCATTTGTGAACCAAGCTTATTACCCCGAATGGCCCATTTCACTTTACAAGCCGAACTGATATACTCTGCATGCAGTCATCTAAGTGGAATATTTTGCTGCAAAAGATAAACAGCTCGGTGAAGTCAGTCAGTCAGTTCTAGGTTGTCCTTCTGCTTTATACTTGGTTTCCTGTCCTCCTCTTTGACACATGCATCAGCCTTTTTGGTGTCTCGTTTCTATAGTGTCGTGGTTAAAAGACCACTCTGACAGCAGAACTCAACGAACTAAACTTGGTCATCGTTTATGGACACCTTTACTTAACAACGCCGGTGTTCTCCAAGGGTATACTCTTTCGCCTCATCCATTCACTACTTTATTTAGTGATGTGATTACTGATCCCCCCTTTCAAATTCTTAGGTGTGCAGATAACATTGTATTCAGCCAGTCGGTTTCGAAACAATCGAATTTCACTTCTTTTTCAGAATATTCCCATATTATTCAGATCTTTTCCTAGCAGATCAGTTTTCGTTCTCATACGCCTACAAATTTTGAATGTAATGATGCCTCTTTGTGCTTGTCTTTCACGAGTAAACACTCGGCAACTGACCGTTTTCCGTTCCCAGGGCCGAATATGTAAACTACTTAAGTGTCTCGATTCGCATCAATTTACGATGGCTTTGTGGCATCGTGAACTAGGTCAAACGAATATGTCACCCTTCTTTTCGAACCTGTAAGCGGAGGTAGAATGTTACAAACTGCTTATCTTTTCTATTGATGTGGTAATCTTTTCTAAATCCACCGCTCTTTAGTTATTTTCGCGAACCTAATCAAATAGATTTTAATCTACTTTACCAAGGTATGTCTATCAGTTGACGCGTTTCTTCTATGTGTTGACCCTCATTGAAAAAATACGTGACTGACATATCAAGACCTGCGGAAAATCTGCAATAGTTCTTCGAGATCTTACCCATCTGTTGCATGACCTGTCATTCTGGCGTTCACATGCATTAGCATTTCCCAAGTCTAGTGTGGTTCTCTTTCGACTTAATGTTCATCTTGATTCCACTGTTCCATACTTAGAAGGAATTCCTGTTAGGGAGGAAGAAATTGTAAACCGCTGTGTTCGAACTTTTACCATTTATCTGCTTATTCATCGACAATGTTGATCTTCCTATCGCATGCATCAATCCATTTTTCTTTTGTCTATTGTTGTTGTTGACTGAGATGCAAATTTCCCAACCTGCACGAGTCTACCATACGGTGAATTTTAGTACAGCTAAATGCACACCTCGTTAAACTGTGTTTAGATTTAGTGCAACGTTTCATTTATCTCCTAATGACGTTTTCTCGCCCAGATCACCTGATTATACCTAAAATCGATACAGTTTTCATTAGTTTTGAAACTAACATGTCTAGTTAGCCTCATATGGTCCACCTATCAATGATCACCGAATGCTCCGTTTCGTTTACTTTGGGATGCATCTCACCAAATAAACACTAGCTTACAAGAGCACAAGCAAAGGATATTTATATAATTTTGTACCGCTCTTTGTCTGGTATATATATATATATCGGTCGCAACTAAATCTCGCAAAAGTAAGCATTTTTCAATTGCAACGATGTATGGTAGCTTTTGTTCCTTGTCACAACCACCACTTTTGGACCCTATTGGCCTGAATAACTAAGTCCAAAAAGGGCGCGGATTAGCCACCACGAGGCTTGAAATTTTTACCGATCTAGTTTGGTTTTATGTCTACAAGGATTATATATCAGACTACGTGCATATTCATAAGCAACATTTTTGTTCCGTACTACTGGTTTGAAACGTTTGATGCTATTTCAAAACGAATGTCTGCGGAAAGACCAAAGTGGTACCGCCAAGTGTCATGCCATAATGAACCACGAGCAAGCTCGAAACACAGCAAAGAACCAAAGATCTTCAACTTACAGATGAATAGTTTCAGCTTATTTCCAGCCTCAGGAAAGCCAAAGACCAGTGGTATTATAAGTTGGATAAGTGAAAACCTTGTTTTTCCCCTTACCACTGGCGAAAATAAGCGAGGACGATAATAAATCCGGTAGGCTCATTTTTTGGTCCATTTTTCAAGAGGCGTACAGAAAGCTTGAAAGTATTTGCTGTCATTCGAAGAAACCGAAAGAGAAGACTACGGCATTCTCTCAAAATAGAAGATTGGAGAAATTCATCGTCTTTGTTATTCCACTCTACGATGAGATAGAAATGTCGTGTTCAAGATGCTCATTTTTGGCTGCATCCGACAGATGAAATGTATGATTCGTTGTTTGAGTTTGATAGGAGAGCCAGGTGATCATTCATGAAATATTTCCTTTACTCGACGTTGCTAATGGCCTTCTGACAGAAGAAATTCCTCTGCTGTGCACTTGAAGGCATCGACGTTTACGTCATACAAACATCTGAATATATATATATATATATATATATATATATGGGCATGTAGCGCCAATTGCGATGTATTTCAAAATATTCTTTGCTAACTGTCCGTTTCTCGTAGACTTTGCAAGTTATGAGGAATTGTTTGTTCAAAGATTTCAGTTGCGGTAGCCAATTGTGGACTGCAATAAGGTCAGATAAATATGAATGATCTTCGTTGTCAAAGAATATCTGTTTGAACGTAAGAGACGAATTCCTAACGGAGTATGGAAGTTTCATGATCTCGCTTGGGATGATATTCAGAATTATCCTGGTTTATATCTATGAGTGATAACCAACGAACTTGCTCGACAGAAGAGCTCATTCTATCGAATATTCAATTAACGATTAAGCTTGCATTACCAGGCTAGACTTAAGTGCTTATTGATTTATGTATTTTAAGTCACTGCTGATCATAAAGAGGTGAATTTTATTCAGAATGGATCTTGATTTGCATCAAAGTTTGTTTTGGTGCAATGTCATTTAAGAACGCTGCATTATTCGCTGAGTCAAAAACAGTCAGGTACTACAGTTTAAGCGGTAATATGCTGATTGACAAACCTAGCTGAATTTACATATCTTCCGGTCAAATTTATCCAGTGTTTCAAACGAAACAAGAGTCATCAATTGTTAAATAATCAGTGAATAAACTTTGTTAGTCGCATACCTTTAATACAAGCCAGTTCGAAAGTGAATTCCGAGTAAATTATATTCGTTTCAAAATTTGACAACAGAAGTTCTTTGATTTGTAACTGAGGTAGATTATTATCAATATTCGATGCACCGTCCTCCACCGCCTAAGAAGCATGGATGTGCAAAACCGTCAGACAAAAAATGCCATTACGCTCTAAATTGATGGGGAATTTATGGTGCACGTTCATATAGCCGTCATTTACTTTTGTTGACGGTTGCTTGGCCATTGGGGGGTTCGAAAAAGGCCCCAAAAAAAGACATTTCTAACATGAAAGCCCTTGAAGAAGTTTTCACATTTCCCTAGTCCCTTCTATGACGTTTATTCTGACCGGGAAAAAATGGGTGAAATCTTTTCAGGTGATCAAAACAGAAGGCGATATGGGTAAGGAAAAAATTTTCATCGAGTTGACAGGGTTTACAACCCATTACCTAAGAAAACAGACAATATAAGAAATTGGTCGTTTTCAGAAAGAATGAATGTTGAACCTAACTACAAGATAATAAATTTGTCACCTTGATTCGAACGGTTTTTTCGCACTCCGAGTAACGGCACACTAAGCTTTAGCTTGTAGTTTATATAAAACCAGACCACAACTTGAATCTTGTCGCTATCCAAACTAACTTTTACATCCTGACACGATGGCAGTAATTAGCTGCCTGCAAATTAGATATTGAAATCGAAGTTCAAAAACCTCCTACGCATGAGATAAAAATACTCCGCACGCAACTTGGTAAACGCCAAATTAAAAATGATCAAAAATTCTGAAGGAAAATTACAGTCCGGTGGATTATCAATATTTGCCTGCACTGTTTTTGACAAAACGAGCACCAAATTGATGTGAATTAATCTTACTCGGTTCTGTCCAGAGGTTCGGAATGCATCCCGGTTGATAAATACAGATAGGGGCTAAAATGTGATTTCTATGGTATTCTTCACCTACCTTTGGCCAAGTAAGACGAAGGCATATGGCCTGTTTTCATTTAAATCGTGATCACTTTCCGCTGGACAGCAAGGATAAAAACGCAAACATTTTATTCTTTACGCTATTATAAACTGGAAAGGAAAGTATTCACGTGATGTTTGGCGCATGAGTTTCGGCACGACGTACATGCATTTATTATTATGTGTAAGTATCAGTGCACAGTAGACGGGATTCAAATCCAAAAGTTTCCGGCTGAACGTCTAAGGCAAAACTGTTCAATCATCACCATAGGTAAACTCGTCGATATTCAATAAAACACTGAGTCTACCGAAATAGCCTAGTGATTGATTTGAGACTCAAAATCGTTCGTCTTGGGCTCTTATCTCTATTCAAGGATAATAGATTTGGGCTATTGTACGGTCTTTCCATGATAATCGGTAATGAAGTGGGCACCAAAGTTGGTCCATGAAGCAATTAAGTGATAAACTAAATCCATTCCTTTAAATCATCAGTGAGTGGATTTCGCTGATAACATGTAAAAATTAATTACTTAGACGCATCAAGCAGCAGGTACTGTGATCAACTTCTGCTTCATATCTGCACACATAGCGCTCCCATATTCTTGTTTAGTAAACTGGGTATTATGATCAACCTCCTGAAGGTTATTCCAATTATGAAGTCGTGTTGGTTCCAGCCGGCGAATGGCAATATCGATTCCGTCCAAGTCATAAGATGATCTGTGAACCGAAAGTCACTCGGATAACTTATTTATTATTCGTTTATTGAATTTTAGTGTCTTCCAAGCAGAATGCAGCAAAGGTTCATTGCACTCATGGTTCCAAGTACTGATTGTCAATATATAAATAAATATGCCTGCGTAAATTTATGCATAAAGCAAGTGGAATCAATTCACTTCTCAGATATCTGGTCCAGTATTTTTTCTTTCCTATAATGACCACAAATCAAAGCAAATTTGAGTGTATGTCTGTTGGCACGTACCAAAATCCGACCACTAAGTAATTTCATTATTGTAGACCGGGTTTCGTCCCAAGAGATTATGGTGTGCTATGCACAGATGAACATTTCCGGATGGGTTCCACCTCGGTCGCACCACGCGCATCCGACTCTTAATTGTGGACGAAAATTTGCCTTGATCGAGGTCGCTTTCCTTGACAAAATTCAAGCATTACAAACAATATTTTTGTTATGCGATGGAAACTTCGAATTGTTGTCGCATGTTGACCTAAGAGGCATTTCATTCTACTTTCTGTTTGTTTTTTATTATCAGTGTAATCATCGGGACTATTCCCAGAATTTTCACATACTTTGGAAAAGAAAAAAAGCAAACCTTGAAAATTTCCGTCCCGATTGTTTGTTTGCTGATTTGATTATGACGTGGAGAAACCAGTTTGCCATATTTCTGGTAGTACATAGAAACAGTTCTATAAGTGAGCAGATGCAATGTTACGAAATACGTTCAACAGCATAAGATTTTCCACTGAAATCACAGTTGAATTGCTTGCAGTGTTCACGGACGATAATTCCACTGATCAAACGCAACAGTGAACTTTGGACGTGTTCTTTATTTTAGGGAAACTATATTCCACATCTGACATGACAGAGTTGTTCTTGATTAACAGACGAAAAATCGGTGAATATTAATTACTTTTGTTCATCAGCCACGTACAATCCCCAGCGCCTAAAACGAAGTTCTGATTCCAAAACCAAATATCCGATCGAACAAGTATGGGGATGATTGAACACGAGACTATCGGGTACACGTACCTGATGGACGACAGTAATCCCGGAACCGGCTGGTGCTTATGGGAAATTTTCCAAGCCTAGCCACATGCAATACTACTAAACAATAGGTTTGGTTTTAAGATTTGATCAGATGACCATAGAGTAAGCACAAAAGTAAAAAGAAACAAATGGTTCCCTCAGGTTGCAGTGCGCATTTTATCATTTGTCATTTCTACTCCTATTGGTACTGTGTATTTCACCACCAATGTTAGGTTACCCATAGGGGTTCATTTCAAATATACATTGAACAAGATTATGCTGTCAAAGGCAAGGCACTCCTAGTTTTACTAAAGTAAATTTTTTCCGCGTATATGCGCAGTTGTGACTGAGAAACCATTGGTGGTGTTTCTTAGTGAAATTCGTTTTCCCGTGGCCATCAGGCATAATAGTGTCCGCTTTGTGACTAGCCAGCAGTTTGCAAAAAATTGGCAGGAAATCTTTTTTACTTCACCCGAGTCGTGGCAAAGCAGTTAGTTTCGAGGCTGAGCGACGACGTGAATTAGTCATAATGAACAGCCATCCATCCTGTCTTTGATTCATAAGACTAACTTGCAGAATGACTTACACATAGTCCGTGCGATTCGCTATCCAAAATTGAATTCATTGACAAGTTGGGAATGAAAGCCACGGATGTCGCAGTTCATTCGTTCTATCAAATGAATTTGCCCTTTGCAAAGTTGG
Source organism: Fasciolopsis buskii (assembly GCA_008360955.1). Taxonomy (NCBI): domain Eukaryota; kingdom Metazoa; phylum Platyhelminthes; class Trematoda; order Plagiorchiida; family Fasciolidae; genus Fasciolopsis; species Fasciolopsis buskii. Next base: position 20,500 of record LUCM01009654.1, on the reverse strand, counting down.
CTGATAACAAATATCTGAAAATTGTTTATCAAGATGAATTGTCGAATTTTGCAGTCGAATTTCGCGTTCGAGTGGAATATCGAAGCCAGAGTTTTTCAACAATACATCGCTGTGATGCTCCACACTTCCGAAAAATCTATCCTTTGAATTCGTTTCTTTCGTGGATGTTACACTCTTTGTTTCCAGTTAGTGTCATTTCGCGACATGGTTCGTGTCTATTTAGATGCAAAGCTGATTGACTTGCGGCTGGTTGCTTTTTGCTGATTCGCGAATGTTTGAGGACAAAATCGTGACCGCAAATCATGCTTGTCATTAACCTTCTAGAATTCCTTGTCCTGAAGAATAGAATTTCTTCCTATGGAGAAGAATAATCTAAGAAAGATGGCAGGTTGCGAAGGACGGACGATAAGTCCATCCCATTCCTGATTGTGTTCGAATCTATCAGCAGTACCAACATGAAACTGACTATGCAATTTTATGTTATTGCATTAAAATGTCCAACAAACAGTTGTCATATAGTTGCTCTTTTTCAATGTTGCAAAGTGCAGTTGAACATTTTTTGAATAACACCACTTTTGGAGAATGCCTGAGACTGACCCGAAGGATCGGTTGGGATTAAAATGCAGTTTGAATGGAATCTTCTAACTAGCTCTTTTTCTGCGAACCAATTGCTTCGAGTCTTCCAAAGTACAAAAGATCGTGATTGTCATAGTCCGCGTGCAACGCAAGTGTGAACTGCCGCACCGTAATGCAAGTAACACGATGCGAACACCGATTTACGTACAATGCAAGCGCCCTATTTCGCCGCCCGTTTAGTTTGGGTTCTGTTCACGTAAATGAGACACGTGGTTAACTAACTCTTACATTCAGTTCACTTTATCGTTCGGCTTTCACCCCAATTGGGTATTCTCATGAACTTGATACGGAACATATTTCTTGTCTTAGTTAATTACCTGTACCAGTTAGTCAAATAGGATCATTAAATTGGTGAAAAAACAAACCCAAGCCAACTGTAGATCTTGCAACACACAAGCGTTCCGGAACTATTCCGTTCGTTTGACCTACTACTACTCCACGGCGTTATTCACTAGCCTGTTACAGATAAGGTTGTGGCAAAAGATGTTGCTTGCTTCTATTTTTCCGATTCAAAATCTTCCAAGTTTGTCTCAACACGTGTGCGCCTGTGTTCATGCATGTCGAGATAGTTTCCTATCACTCTTCAAACACAAAATTGTACAAATTTATGAACAAACGAGACGATCGACTGACAGACACAATTATGCCTCGGTGAACGAGTACGCGATCGACGATGGAGTGTGAGCCACAGAACGAGGGAAATGAGATCACTTGATAGTCATCAAGGGGACGAAAACGAGTCCGTGTTTATCGTTGAACAACCTGGAGGATAACAAACTGAGCAGTTTAGAAATAGGTAGACAGGTAAACCGACCAACAGAAGGAAAGAACATGATAGGGATTTTCCCTACAAGAGTGTGTTGCGGTACGTTGCTATTCGTTACGGGGCCACCAAACTGCATCTCACCCTTGACAGAATTAAACCTATTGCATACGGTCGATGTCACCAATTCACGGTACTTTTGGAGACAGACACACAGAAGTTCGATCGATATTCATTTGTAGACCGTAGGCAAGATCTAGCGCGTGGTTTTCTGTTTGTGTGTTTATTCGTGTTCAAGTTTGCGCGTGATGGTCGCGTTCGTCCGAGTGAAGAACCGTGATGCATGCAAACACTGACGTACACGTTAGAATGCTGCGCGGAAGAAAATCGGCCGAGTAAATTGAAGTGTCCGTGCTCTGTAATTTATAGAGTAAAAGACTTTAACCAGTTCTTCGTCATCCATTTTGGTAATATCCATAATCGAGACCACAGATTCATCAGGAGTGTGATGGAGCAAAAAAACCTGCACAAGACAGTAGGTCAAAAAACACTTTGCGAGAAAAAAATAAAATCATCGATGACATTTTTTTCCGATGAAGGGAGTAAAAATAAAGCAAACGCTGAATTTCGTCGATGGAAAAAGGGGCCACATGATTTCCTCGGGCCATCTAAACCAAAATCTAATTTCACGGAAAAAAATCCAGTATCATGAAAAATTCAAAATACCGCCTAAAATTTAATATTTCCGTCCTTACTAAGTGGGATTTGGATGCATCCCATGTTAAATCATTTCATCATATCTTGATTCCAACCTCATCTTTGCATTCTTTGGTACCCAATGGAGGTTGTCGGATCAGCCATGGAGTCTGCAAGGTCATGACTACAGCAATTCAGAAAGCCAAACAATATAGGTTAATATCAAATATCTTTTTGCCATTACTGAAATATATGCCTCAAAATAAACAGACATTATCTGTGGAGGAAATCCGTTCACCATTTCTACAAAATGAACGGTCCGTGCCGTGAAGCGTGTCAACCAACAATTTCGTGAATTATGAAAATATGAAATTATTCACCTCGAATTGCATTTTGGAAAGGATTGCTTAGTATGCTCGGAATGTTGTATAAACTTTTACAAATCCAAAAGCAGGAAACAGTAAAAGAGCGGGCGGTAATTACGTAATTACTGGTTTGATTCTATATTAGAACACACGTTCACAGCTTGCATTGGCCGACCACGAGATTCACGTTTGTCAGCAATACTAATCAGGATACTGTAGAGAAGGGCTCGTCTGACACGAGTGTTCAGATAATGCTACCAGGATTTTCATCACACAAAGTGCTCATCACAGGAGAAAAATACAGATGTTCCCGTGTACAACAGCCAACATGAATCCGATATTGTCGTAATTCCCTGGACAATCATTACCATCATCCGAATTACCAACATTAGCATTCGAATCAGCATCATCGTCTTCATCACAATCAATGCAATTAGAAGCAAGCGATCTCCTGAAAAAACGTCATATTAGCCAGCAATAAAATGTCCAACATCTAGTTCTTAGTTAAACGGTTACTCTTAATCAAACTCTGTGGTATTAGTTACAAAAAAGTAACAGAAATAACTTGGGAAAATATTGTTGATAGCTCAGATTTCCCAAACCAAGACCCGAAATCAAACCGCCTCCCCTGCCGGAGGTTAATCGCCGGGCTGCTGTAGACAAGGAACTCCTATAAAAATTATGAATACTAACATCTAGCACTGGACAAGTTATCATGACAGTACCACGGCAAATAACGAAGTCTGACGGGCTGAGTTGGTCTCTTCAGCCGTCTTTCAACGAAACCGAAATAGGACACCCTAACAGGAAGCGCAGAACGTTGTTAATGTCATTCAGGTTTGTGCACCACCGAATATTCACCTTGGTAATTTGCGTTCGAGAGGGATCTTCACCGCAACCCTGTCCCCATTCATGTTCCTCCTAAACAATAGTCACTCGGTTTGATTGTGATTCGCGTTGTTGACCGTTTGAGTATTGTGTTTGGAAATTTCTCGTTCTATCAAAAATCCAGCTACTCGTCCTGTTTTAAAACGTTCGTAGTAACCGGGACTAATTACTCGAGGATCCGGTTTTTGTAGCATGTTCTTTAGCAAATTACCTCCGCGCTGTACGTTAACGCAGAAAATTTTTGCCTCAGGTTCAAACTAAACAAAAATTAAGTTCTCCTAGATAAACGAAATAATAAAAGGTTTTTTCACATACAAAATTCTAACGACCGATTGTGATGTCAGAAGCTTAAGCGACTACACTAAATAAAATCCAAATTAGCTTTGTTGCGATAACGGGAACTAAGTTTGAATCTAAAGTCATTAACAGTACTAGAACCAAGTTCGGTCCGTAATGTATCGAAATAAACATGCGCCATGTGAAGAGATTTGGTCGTTTGCTTCGCTGACCCATTTGGAAATGACCTAAAGTATTAGAAACAGAACAAAGCTCTTCCGCCCATTGATCCCCCTCACATTGTTTCTGCAGTCAGTTCTTTTTGACCAAATTCCTCATAATTCGATCTTTTTCATAGTTTTTACACTGCAAAGTTTACCTTGTACTACTTTAAAACGAAATTCGCGACTAAAATTCTAAACGTTGACGTTTTCAAGCTTACTCTCACGATATGATTAATTTTATCGAAATCATGTTAGGCATGCGATTTGGATCTTAGCTGGGTTTGCGGATTTTTCGAATAAGTTACTTGGCAGACAATAAATTGTATCATACCGCATTGAATTCTATTGTATTAGAATCTAGTGGATTGCACTGTTTCCAAGCTTTTATAATTATTAGACTTTCGTAAATGGTATTACCGAACTGAACCAGTTCTCAGTTTATTTCAACCAAATGAACGTTGGATCTTTTGTGACTTTTGTGACAAAATGATATTCAGGCCTTCCGCATGTGAAGCTGGCCACAAGGGTTATTCCATCGTAACTTGATCTTAACTTACTATTAGTGTAGCTTTTTCCGTTTAAAGTAGACCTGAAGCAATCATAATTCATTCTAACAGGCAGACACCCAATTCGTCGAAGAATTCTCTAGGCTTGTTTGGCTTGTCATTTAAAAAATACATCCGCTTGCTTGAATTTCTTGTACTGACTGCTGTGAGTTATTCAAAAGTCCGTTGTAAGAAAATAAGTAATTTGAAACATGTGTCAGTAGCTAACCTGTTTGTGTCTATCGTCAATCCCTTGTGAATCCATTGCACAACATTTCTGACCTCAAAAATATCTGATAAAACCAATGTTTTGAGTCTTTAGGGAAAATAAAACCCCTCGACCAAGCTGATTTACATGTACCATCAACATTTGCCCTTGCTGACCATAGTACAGACCAGTTTAGCTGCGTTTAGAAAAGGCTTTTGCTCCGGTCGGGGTACACATTTTGCACCATTTGAATGACTATCAGTTTGAGTGGTTGTTGATCTTATTGTTTTACCGTTAGTTTTCTACAGATCTCTTGAAAACTCCAAAAGACGCCAACCCTGTTCAAATGTCACATAAAATAATCTGCTTTAAGAGTCTACGAAAAATTTCAACCAAACCTTTCCGGAATTTTTATCGCCAGGTGTTCAGGTGGAACAGCACGGCGCCATTAGTTTTCGCAAGAAATAAACCAACGTCACGAAATTATTAAGTGTTTTATTGCGATTCCCAAATAACCATTAGGAAAACATGAAAACATTGCATGGTTTCATTCTTGTTACGAAGCCTTAACCATGCATATCCACCGTCGCCGAACTGGGTTGTGAGCCCGGAACGAGCGACTGTGAACGGAACGCCTTAGCCATTGTGCTACCGAGCAGACTCTCACCAAATGTGCTACACTTATCCATTGTTGATCGGGATGGACATGGACCGCAACCGACCCCATCGACACATGACTTTTCTTCAGGTAACCAAAGTATGACGAAAGTTTTGTACAGCATCGGCAGAGCTTGGTTACTTGATCTGCGTCAGTAGTAGACTTCATGGCTTCGCGAAGTTATTCTTCATTTTCTTCGTCCCCGTCTAAATGTTACTATCAAAACTCTCATGTGCAGGAACAAGCTCGATTCGTCTGTCAAACCGAAAGTGCTAACCGAGTGCATTTCAAAGCAATCACGTTTTCATTTAAAACTAAATACCGAATTTCTATTACTTCCATTTTCCCGCAATTCGACCCTTGAAAACACTGAAAAAAAAAATTCACCGCGGAAATGTCGTTCCATATATCATCATAATTTCAAGCATGTGCTGGGGAGAGATTCACAAAATTCATCTTTTCACCGTGCTGAAAAGTAACAACTGAGCGGAAAATGAAATGTCCCAGAACACCTGTTGATCCTTTTTTTGTGGAACCAGAAAACCATTAAAGCAAACTAACAACGTAAGAGTAACATTTTTCAGAAATTTAAGCTCACGTCAATTCCCCTCCATCCATTGCAATCTCCCGCGCAAAATGTTGTGAAAAGTACACATTTATTTTCGGAATGAATTAATCGAATAAGGAAGGAATCAATTCTGCAAACCATCTGCGGAATGACCTTATAATAATGCGACAGTCATAGAAATTAGGCCATTTAACGTGTCAACCTTGGCAAACATCACGTGTTTGATTTCAAGGATAGAGTTAGTGCGTTTCACTTATTTAAAAGAAATGCAATTAGTATTATTGTGTATATCACTTGATAATTGGATGATAATGTTGGTTTCACTCGAACAGAATGACCATTTACCAATAAAATATAAGTAGAACCATTCAGTCATAAAACAGCTCTCCGACCATCAGGTTATGCACTCATCTGATTTCATACGGTGCGCGCTAACAATTCAAAGCAGAAAAATGTCAAGCCCCAGTCTAGGCAGATTATTCTATCTGAACCGCGCACGCTAAGAGGTAATTTTTCTTCCCCCTACAACAGCATCGATCGAAATGGCGATCGTCGAAACTGTACGTGGGTAAAGTCAACATCTAGCCTTTCTTACTGAAGATTACAACCTGATTCCCCCGACACAGCCGCACATCTGTGGTTTGACGGACTGATGTGATATTGGTCCATGGTGTTAAAGCATGCACTCAATCTGATTCTTTCGGTTTATTTCATCACCAGTTATGTGCTCAAGTACGTCTTTCAAACACCCGAAACGTGTTCCCTTTGTCGCGGTTGGTCACTAAACTGCAGTTATTCTCACCACCTCCTAAAAAGAAATAAGTTTACAAACTGAGTGTTTAGTTTCTGCTGGTGCCAGTATTTACTAGTCAAGTTGTACAGATTTGCTGTTCAAACTTTAAGCCGTTTTCTTATAGCTAAATGGCAACTTTTCCTGGCTGGAGGGAAACAAAAAGGTGTTTTTTTCTACAAAAGTTTGGAAACAGAAAAAATTTTCTCTGGAATCAAGAAGAATGAGACTCGGCCAAAAAGAAGAACACTTCAAACTCTGTCTTCATTTGGACAAGAATAAACAGAACATAATAAAAAAATTCCTAAGATCACACACAATGGGCGTGATCTGATCGGATAGTCTCAACAACTCACACCATCCGTCGCCTGAGGCGTGAATACTCATTGGCAGTTTGTTCTTAGAAAAATGTCCACTACGCAATTTATTCGCCGGCAAAAATCCTATTTTTAATGGCTGAATCAAATGTCTTTTTGCATTCGTCGCATTGTTCTATTTATGGCCATAAGGCCACCATTAATTCGATTGGAGAGCATACGGCAAGTCGTTTGTAAGATTACAGAATAGGCCTGTTGCAAGGAAAAAACTTCTCAATGTTTCATCGCTCAATTCAATTGGGAAGTGATTCAAACAATGAACTCTGAAGAAAATGTGAAGGTACAATAAACAGAGTAAAATTAGAAATTGGCACATTTTTTGGTCCGACGAGTTGGATATAAAGACCAGTGTTTGAAATTTTAGGATAAAGCAAGCAGATATCATTGTCTTGTGTTTGTAGTCTGAATGATACTGTAGCGCGTAGCCTGTATACCACCATATTGGTTTGGTTTTGCAAGTGTTGGCACGCTTACTGGTCTTCGACTGATGGGTTTCCTGTTTCTATCCTTCTTAGGTTGGTCATTCAACTCTTTCGAAGATCGCTGCCCCAATGCGTGCTACAATTCGATTTGGGAACCATAGCAAGATTTTTTATGAATGTTCCACAGGAATGCAATGGAAAACTATATCCACATTACAACTCTTAGATTTGGCCGACCTACTTGACAGAAATTGATAAACATTTTCTGACAATATCCATTTGCGACTGCAGAGAAGTCGAATTAACTAGGTTTATATATATATATATATGTATATATATATATATATATATGTATATATATTAACGCTAATCCGTAAACGTTGCTAAAAACTACGACCAAATTTCATTTTAGCAGCCATGATGAGTAGCTCGTGGCCAAGGCATACATGGACTGAATGGACTCTGACGAAGGGACAAAGCAAGACTTATGTATACCAATTTATAGTGAGGCCTTTTTCCAGTCATTTTGGTGCATTGCCTATCAGCCCAATAAAATCGTTTCATCTTGTCATTTTCCAGTCTTTGGGAGTAATATCGCATTCCAGCTAGCCGAGGAGCACGTTAACTGTCGGTCTCATCCAGTTATCTAGAAAGCCCGTGCATTACTGTTCAGCAAAAAAGCGCATTTAGTCCAACCCAAACCATGACTGTTTATGCAAAGCCAAAGGTTGCCGAACGATGGCTAGAAGTGAACAAGGAATGACAATAGGTAATCGGACTAAATCCAGAAAACCATGAAGATCTCCAAAGGCAACCAGATGACCGCCAACGACTACTAACCGGACAGAATATCTGCAGGATTGCATGTTGTCGTGCTCTTTTTGCCGCAAAGTTCGCCTTTCATTGCAGTGCTGAAAGCATGCATGCTTCAGCAGCAATCTCACCTAAAACAACGGGCGCTGTCATGCAGCAACCTCTGAAAAGAAATCAGAATTGTCCGAACGGCCTAATTTACTGATCCGAACATTTAGCGCACGTGCGATTGGTGGGATGCACAGCTCAAACCCAAACGGTTGCCTATGATTTCGCCGATTTTCATAGTTGACTTTATTGTGCGGTCAACTGCTTTAGTATCTGTACTGGCAAAATTGATACAAACTACTTCGTGGCTTTACACAAACGCTTATACTGGTCATTCCATTACTCCCCTGACCGCATAAATTGGTCCATTGAAGGTTAGTGGCTCATTACATGCAGTCTCCATCTAATCAGCCTGTTTGGGTGATGCGTGTTTAGCTGTTGCTTGGCTGGTTCGTTAATCCGAACGTGTAAAACCAGATCCTCGATCTTCTGACGATACTCTGTCTATTCGCATTCAGCTAAATGTGAGTAGGATATTCAGCAAAGTCTCACGTGGCAACGCTCGCACTGACAGCTACAGTCATCCGAATACTATGGTAAAGTGAATTGCAACAAGACATCAATAAAACCTGCCGGTTGTTTCTGAATCGTTAAAAAATAAGCAATAGTGGCATGGCAGGAATTCAACTTCTTGTGGGACTAAATTGAGTGCACAGAGTGGGCACCTACGAATCCTCCCCCTTCCGATGAAGCAGCGCTGCGAGAACCATATTCGTTGAATTTGTAGAGAGACTACTTTTCATCGTTGTCATAGTAGACCATGTGACATGAGGAAAGTACCATTTAGTACCTCATGGTCCAAGTCGTGGATAGGTTGCTAATGAAACTGGGAGAAAACACCCAATACCCTCAAAAGAAGCAAGGTGGGCAGCGCCATCCGAACTTTCGACCCGCAAACAGCGACAACTCACCCATCTTCGCCGAAAATAGTAGTGATCAAAGATATTCTAGGGAACAAGAGCTAATGGAGATGCCTTCCAGAGGATGAGGAAAGAGTACATAGTGGAGGGCTTCTAATGGTTACCAGCTTATTAACTAAGGGTAGGAAGTAACCAGAAGTCTACAGCCATGGACCACCGTATCCTTCTACAGCGGCCGTGACGGTAAAAGTGGTAACTCCTCTGTTATTGCGCCCGAGGTCTGGGTAGCAGTAAGTGTGAAAAGCAACTTAGGCAAAAAGAGCAGTGCTGTTCCTCTACGTCAAAGTATGCAGTAATGAAAGCAATTGGTATGGGCTTACTGCGACAGCTACCGAACATGATGCCTCTATATTCGCAATGACAAAATCCTGGTTGATAGAAAAAGACTATGAGCTGGAAGTTATCCATTTACCACTGGGACAGAAACAACTAATGTCAAGCGGGTGGAATGGCCATTCTCATTCGAGAAGGGATAACCCAGGTTGAAGCTCCGGTCAAATTATGTGCTCGCGAAATCGAAGTATGTGGAGTAATCCTACCTGTTTCATTTAAGTAGGTTAACCTGGCCGGCATACACAGGGTCCCAGGAACTGTCCAGCAAGAGGTTTCGTTGCTTCTAAATGCTCGAATTAGAACAATAAAGGAGAGTAACAATTCTCCCGTTGTCAGGGACTTCAGTCTGCTAAGAATAGACTGGGTCTTTTGGACGTGCGCCTTTGGTTGGACGTAACAAGACTTGCTCGAATTGTTAAACTTAAATACACTGCATCAACAACATTAAATAGGATACCAGGTACACTTGCTGGAACGAGCTGTCGTTACTGGATCTTGCAACTACAAACCAGATAAATAAGGTCATGTGAGTTCCGCGTCCACTCCCCTTAGATAAGAATGATCACATGACAGTGAAAAGCACTGCTTGCGCCGACCCAGGGCTGCCCCTAAATGGACAAGGAACTTCAATAGTATGAACTTATTTAAGCTGCAAGTCACAGCAGCGGAGTTAACCCAGAATACAGCAGATGCGGCCGAGGTGGCGGAATGATGGACAATAAATAAGAAATCACGGCTAACCCTACCGAATGGATTTGCGTCTTTAAAATGTAGAAATCATTAAGTAAAGGCACCTTGGTGGGCGACAGCCAGCCCAAAAGCCATTAGGTGGTGTAATCAATACTGGCAAGCATACAGTAATGTGCGGAAAAGGACAAAACTGGGTAGTCTGCAAAGCTTGGAAACACTACAGCAAAGCTGATCCGAAGTGAGAAAAGTAAGTATGAGCCTATGCTGCTATAATGTGCCAAATGGCAATTGAAGAAGTATTACTCTTACGCGAAGTCTGGTAGCTCAATGAGTAATGGTTGTGATCTGCCAAATGTTGAAGACCAGGATATCATGGGCGACCTCAGCAAAGTAGATTCATTGACCAAGTACCTCAGTAGTGTGCACAAGTTTGGCAGGGGACCCCGTAGCACAGCATTCATTGCACTGCTTAGCTCAGCACAGCTTCATAAAGAATAGGGCGTGTTTCATCTACCCCTTTTGCTTCTTGGATGAAGTTACTGGAAGAGTGTAGGTCGAAGTATGTCATCTTTATTTCAGCAAGCCGTCTGATTCAGTGAACCATTGCCTACTTATAATCCCGTTAGAGTCATCTGGTATCCAAGACCGGTTATGTCAGCGTTTGAAGGCTTTTCTTATCAGGAAGAAATTCTAGTTCATGGTAGGTAACGGGTGCACCGCCAGGCTTGACACCACGAACGGTGTTCGCCAAGGGTCAGCTACCCATCAGATTTTAGTCGGGAAGGCGTTTTCAGCGTGACCTAGACTCTCTCACATGTAGCTACGAAGGAGAATCTGAAAACACGATCCAGGCTACTAGTTAGTCGCACTGCCCTGGTAACCAGGTAATAAGTATATGCGACTGACCGCCTGGGACAGAAATGATAGATCATCTCAGACTGGAAAAAAATTACGAGAAATGTCGTAAACAGTGTCCATTTTCTCTTTCCTCGACAAGAAATCCACGAGTACCATTCAGCAAACTGTATTTTCCGTCCCTCCTAGCGAAATATAATGTGTCACACGGATAGACGTCCCGGGTTCCTCCGTAAACGTTACACTGGGCATGCACGTACTCAAACTTCGTCCCCATTAGAAGGAAGAAACAGACTAAGAGATAACCGTAGAAAATGACTTTTTGCCAAGTGTGTCGCATTAAACGTTGTCTTGGTCATATTCCAGACAAATACTGTAAAATCTCCCTAGTCATTATAGTTGTTACGTGCATGTGAACAAACTCAATGGTCTGGGTTGCTGACACACTTTTTACCGTTTCTATGGTAGTCAGTTGTTCACTCAGAGATATAGCAAGCTACCATCGATAAGGATCTTATTTACTTCATGCTTACTGTCGTTTTCCACTAAAATCTTACTGAATTCTTCCACACCCATCATCGTTCTTGCGCACCATGAATAGGGTTGTCAGAAATGATGATATTGGTATGATCTTAAGGTCCATATTGATTCAATCTCTCACTGTCACAGAAATAGTGCATGTACACTGAGAGCCGATTTTAGCTTTCTTCCCTCCTTCATTTGTGAGGCGAATATCCATGCATGTGTGCGTGTTGTGTACATCGCCAAAGGCAACTGCCTGTGGATGGAAATCTGCATATACACAACTCAGTGCTTATTGCGACATATTGGACGCTAATATGCTCATTTCCTCACACTTGCTAGAAGAAAGCGAGCGAGAGATTAGTTATCCCGTACAATGCTGGCTGGCAAGTGAAAAAATGTAACAACATCCTCCGATGTGCCCAGTAACTGGACAAAAGAATTGTGACAATAACGGTTCACGGTCCATAAATAATAAGAAAATACCTCACAATGCACGTTACTAAACTCATTTTAATTATCAATGGCTTTTTCAACAATTTTGGTGTCTATTGCACCTGAGGTTCGGAATTTTCGGAGTTTCATGAGCGCTGAGCACAATGTTTAGATCGCTAATGTTTCATCACCAGCCCAGGTGACATCGTCAGTGCGTAGGCAATGATCTCTTTACCCAGTTGTACTTAGATTAGTGCTGCTGTAAATCTGACTTGACCCCTAAATTTAGTGATTCCAGCTCGCAGGTTGCCATGTTTCTAAATTTGGCGACGTCCTTCTGAGACACCTTTGAACTGGGTATGGTGTTAGATTTTTTCAAAATTCAAATGACATCTAAAGCAAGTGGAGCCATTTTAAGGCCGATATATCAAGTACTACTCCTAGTTGCGGAGTCTCACAACAACATTGCCAAAATTAACAACATGGACAAGGTTAGTAATGTTGCAAGAATTAGTAACATTTATGGTTCAAGGTCGAAGTCACAGCAACCGGCGAGGTTAAGGTCAAATTTATCGCAGAATTAATGTAAATAGAACTGAGCAAGGGGATCATCGCCTACGTACTGATGATGTCACCCCGGGCTGGTGATGAAACTTTTGAGATCTGAACACCAAACTCAGCTCCCACAAAACCTTGAAAATCCTTTGCTTTTTTGGGCCAGTCTGTCTAAGACAACAACTGTTTTCACAATTCCTCTATGGATTTTTCCAACGTTGCTCTTTAATTAGTAAACGAGAACTCGAAAACAGACCTTTCGCATGTGGAATGGCTAATTCTACCCCAGTTAACTACATGCTTTCGTACTCACGGTTTATCAATAATGCAAGAGCACTTTAGTTCAAAGTTTCTAACCCACACTACTTATATATCAAATTGGTTGAACTAGGCTTGGTGAAAATTGTGGCATTCACGGGTGGGATATTACAGAAAGCAAGTTGGTATTTCAGGTTTAAACTCAAAAACTAATGGGTTACAAATAGTCACGTATCTCACAATAATTTAGTTATATACTCACTTGTATGACAATCATCCTTGATTTATTGGGTTGGAATGGAAGGACCACGGCCTTAGGTTTACAATCGTCCCAAGTTCTTATCTGAGTCCCGACGCAGTGAGCATGCGCTGCCTTGAATTCCCAAAGAATATGAAATAACTGTGCACTGTTTCCATGTCGAGCTGGTTGTCCACGCTGCATGATAAATCAAATGAAGACGCATTAAACACCAAACAACTAAAAAGCGAGTGACTGAAAACCCTCGAAAAGGTCTCGTTCCGACAGTCGACAACCAGTCACCATATTTTCATTCGGTTTTGTTACAGCAGCATTCAAAAACGCAAAAACTGAAAATGCAGAAATGGTAACTCTGTTGGTTGTTGATTTCACCGGAAGCAGAAGTTTGTTTTTGCTAATGTGAAGCCCGAAATCGCTCTTGCCATGGGCAAACAAACCATCTATTTCCCCAAAAGCAACAGACTGCCGCAGAACTATTCTACCAGGAGTTGTTCGAATTAGGAAACTAGGATACAATATCGCAACTAAGTCAGCGGTCACGAACAGAGATCCGATGTATTTTCGGTTTTTCAAATGTACACTTTAGCGGCATCAGCGATCCTGAGTTCGTCCAGAATAACGGTTTAGTCAATGCTGCTCGCTATCAATAAAGACCAGAGATTAAAAACCTCTAGTCCAGCTTCTGATAGCAAAATTTCACGACCATACATCAAAACCTTGCTAGGTTCCTGCAATATACACCTGGAGCTTGATTTTAAGGCGAACCCATTTTCGTGGCCGAGTAGCTATTTGGAGCTGCAAAAATGCTGCTCGAATAGCATTCATAAGTCATCATTTGTCCGTTCGCCAGACGAGCTAATTCAAAACCGAAAAAAGTTACATTCCCAGATGTGATCATGGTATTGATACTAAGTAACGAAACTTGTGGAAACCGTATTAAATTCTTTGCCATTAAAAACGATCAAATGGTGACATTTTGTGTGGTTGTTTGCAATATGTTCACGTTGTGAAGGGAATCCGTCCATCAGCTAGAGATCGATTTTATGATAAACAAATATCTCTGATCTGTAAAAGCGCCATAGTGATGTTCAATAGACCACTGAAATTCTGCCGACTGGCTTAGCAACACAATCGTTCGTCTGAAATTTGTGTCGTGGTCCTGCCGCGATGGATATGCATTGTTGTTGGTTCCTAAAAGAATAAAACAGTTCTACAGTGCGTCCACGGTTGTTTGGTGGTGTAGTGTGAGTTGAAGCTGTGTTGGGTCATTTGTGAAATACATTAAACTCACCAGTGCCGAAACTGTCGTGTATTATATGGTCGTTCATTCGAAGGAATTAGTCTCTATGACTAGTAGGTATTATAATCGACCTGGTTTGGGTAGTGCTGGTGAAAATCCCAACCTCTTAGCCTTATTTATCAAACACAGTAATAAGTAGTGATACCCAGTTCGTAATTTCAGGCCCTATATGGTTTCAATTTCTGGCAAACGCAATCATGCGTTGCTTAACTTAATCTACGTTAGAGTTGAGCAATACCGAAGAGACCAGCCACCTTTGAATTGCTCTTGGATTTCGTTCCGATGGAAGAGAGTTCAGATTCGTTATTTGTTCCAGTATGATACAAGTTTATCAGGTTGCTCAGTTTGGATGCGACGCCGTGTGTAAGCCTAGTCCTCCGTGATTCCCAATCTATCGATCCAAGAGCAACTCAAAAGTCCAAGAAGCATGCCACAATGGGTTCGAAAATAGTGTGTTCCAGAATCCTCCCGGGGGCGAATACGTGAACAATGAATCCATTGCTTGAGTGGAAACACATTTGGTTGCCTCAAGAACGTGCATTTAATGATGCAACAAAACCATTTCCCGTTGGCTGGATGAACGTTTTTGCAATAGGTTGACGCCATGGCACTTAGTGTCCACCTGTTTGTCATCTTGTGGAACGAAAGAAAAGCCGAGGTGTCTCAATCAACTTGACGCTTTTAGTTTCCTTAATTAAGCAGAATAAGGTACGAAGTGATTTGCAACTTCCGGAATGCAGGTTTCTCCTGATATTCCACCCGCGCCGAGGGACTAGTCAGTGTTTAAACGATTGACCACATTCGCTATTTACTCGAGTGACGGATAATCACAGATGATGCAATAGGAACAAACCAAAATGGAATCCGTATCGATTGATATATTCAGCGGGAGACTAATGGGTTGAATGAAATATCCAACAAAACTACTCAGCTTGCCATGAACCTGAGTAATAAGTACAACAAAATGGGTTGAATGGACTGCACTTAACTCGAAACCGAGTAAACGATTTGAACGACAAACAAACTGTCAATCGATGGTCTTTGTTGTGCCAATAATTTTGGTACCACAAGATCCGACATTTTCCGTCTGACGTAAGATAAGCGGGTAACAACTATCTGATAGTCATATAGCTCACGCACGGACAATGCCTGACTTCTAAAATATAAGGGAGCTGCCACGTCTCAACGTCTAGTTTAGAAAGGAGGAATCCAACTAACATTGTTGACACCTCGACCATCACAAACGCGTAAGAGACCTCACTTCCCGAGGATACCATACCAGAGACGATAAAGTGTTTAGATCACATGATCATGTAGTTTCATGGGTATTTGATGCAGAAGACTTCATTAGCTTCACTTGGTCTTTTCAAGTTCATATCTCTCGTCTTTCTACAACCACCTTCGGGAAACAGGGAATCAGCCTGTTGATGTACAGTTGCAAGTAGCTTCATCCGTTAGCCTGGTTTAGTCCGTCTGTTAAGCGGTTTGCCGAGATCGGGTCGCTGACGCATGCCTACGCTGCGTGCAGCCACAGGAGAGGGTTGGGTAGCCGATAGAGAACAAAGATATGGAAGACATCCCAGAGAGTAAGACACACTGCCGGATCAGAAAATATTTCGTTATCAGATGAACCATACATCTCAAAATCAGAGGCCAGATGAAGTGACAAATAAATGAATTGCTTTTAACTCTTTTACCGCAATACTTTGTCTGCGAACGTGTGTATTAACGTGGGCTTTCATAAAGGAATGCCACCTTGGAATGACTATTCCATTTTCAAATTAGAGCTTGGAATGCGGTAGAAATTTCACGTTCAACAGATTGCAATATAGTCCCGACAAAAGCGGTATACCCAGAAAGAGTCACTTGTTTGATAATGGTAGCGTAATGGCTAAGGCGTTCGATTCCAAATTGTTCGTCCCGGGTTCGTGTCCCAGTTTGGGTGCGGTGGATATGCACCGCTGATGATTCCTAACAAGGATGAAACAGCTGTACAATACTTCTATGGTTTCTTAATGGTAATGATATCACATGGCGAAGTATTTCATGAATGGTAATAGTGTCGACAGATCTGTACAGACTCCGGCTTAAAAGCTTAAGTAATATCCACTTCAGGACAATAGTATTCGAGTGTCAAAATCGCACTGTTTCAGATGGGTAGATTCATCTAAAAAGTCTATGGTGACACACAAACAAGATGAGATAGTGTACTACGTGAAGTAGTTAGGAATAAGCGAAGAGCGCGGGATGTAATCTGTTTTAATCAAATTCATCAAAAGAAGAGGAGCAACAATGTTCTAGCACACTATCCGGAAGTAGCAAATATGGTTTTTATTTACTTTTCAACAATGCGACCACTGGTTATCCTATGTTTTGTATCCCCTTATTTCTCAACCGTCAAATATAAAAGCGGTACAGTGGAACAAGAGAAACAATATGGGCAGAATCAATATACACGAGTGTTTCCGTTTGTTTTCGCTCAGCTGTTAACGCACACCAGATATCACAACATAACTTCACGAAACATCAGATTAGAATAAAGCACGAATTGACACGAAAAAATGTTGCGTCATGTGATGTGCTATATGGGCATATGAAATTATCAAAAACAGCTGTGTCACTGGAAGTAAACTGGAACCGATATTTTGGCTACTGAAGACAACCTCTCAGTCAGATGACTCAGGAGCACCATACAGTCAGCTAGATTGTCAATATCGCACTGTGTGCTCGTGTCACCGTGTGTGTGAGCCTGTGTTGGTGCGTGCGTTAAGATCGAGGCCCGCTGACGTGTACAACTGTTTGCGCCATGCTTGTCTGTGAGTTGTTTGCGATTAATGGGGTACGGGGATGTTCGTCGATTGGTGATGTTGGTGTCGTTCAGATGCTTGAGAGATCCACCACATAAGTTTGGTTTATACACGCGCGTCGGACGCTAACGACCAGAGACGGAACATGCGTGCACTCAGTGTGCGTTGAAAGCCGAGTTGGAGTGTCCTGATAATTTCAGTCTATCTGGGGTTCTTCAGCTGGAATATGACGTGCGACAGCTGAGTCTCTGAAGCTTTGTTAGTACCAGCTCGTTGGTTGGTCAGAATCTTTCTTTCCTCTGAGACTTTTTATTCTGACTTTTAATAGACTGCTTGTCTGTTCAATACCGTCCGCAGGACAAACAGAGACATCAGAACTTGTTCACCACAAGAACGCGCGTGTAATGAGACACCTTGTCAACCTTTAAAACAACCTCATCCACTTTTAAAGCGTGAAAAACCAGAGGAATCTATGAGGTGATTTATCACGATTTTCCGACAGGATTCCAAAAATTCGTTTAGGTATTTCGCTAACCGGTAGTTTTTACAAGGTCTGTGGTCCACAATGAGGCAACTAAGCATGCCAGAAATATAAACAGCTGTTAATCCGTGGGATCTTCTAGATCTGTTTGTTTCTGGCACAAGAGGCAACCGCAATAACTTGCTAGGTTTTTTCTTCAAGTTATATAAGTTTTTTTGTTTGCTGTGTGAACCTATTCAGAATTGCGTTTACCTCAGTGATTGCTTAGGCTTCATTTTTTAGATGGTCGATTGCTTTGGAACCGTAATCTGATTTGTTCAGATTAGTAGTGTCGTGGTTTTTGTCCGGCTTTGTGATAAGATTGAAACCATAGTCTTTTTCTTCTACTGATATACTGTGAAAAATTGACCTTTGGTTCTTGAGAGTTATATATATATATATGTATGTATATTCTTAGTCGAGTTTGATTCACATATTCATTGGCTAGCTTCATGATCGCTTGTTCAAATGAGGGAATTAATTTCTGTACTTATAAAGCAGATTGAGCCACTGACAATTTAAATTGGCGGTATGCTATTCCTGGATCATTTTATTGAAAACTACTACGAGAACGGTTACCATCGCAAACTGCAAAATCAATTCACTATTACTCCTGTTGAGATGTCTGTAATTTTGCGAAGTTTCTAGGGTACTAATAGGCTTCATGACTGAGCGTAAGAACAATGTCAGGATGAATAAATCTGGAACAAGCTCAAAGACTAATTCAGGATATTGTTGACAGCGCAGGCAGTCAAACACCGGTAGTCACGATAACTGATTGAAATCAGTGTAACAAAACAGGAAATGTTGAGGTTAAGAGACGGGAAACATGAAGCTATAAGTCACTACCATGGTAACAACAATTATACCCCAATCTCTTTCATGCCTAGTTCAGGCTTTGGTTGATGAATGACTATTTCTGGGCATGAACAAATCCCGATTACGCGGCTTTGTCCCAATTCGCAATGGAGTTTTTTCGTCAAGTCGGTGACCTGAATCCAACAACTCACCTATCATAGTGACCAGATTAACTTATCGCGAAGACTCAGGTCTCTTCGGAGGCTTTTGTACACTCTAATCAGTTATGGAATCCGATGCCGCCTAGACCATAGACACAATATTTTCAAAATTATGGATCGCAGGAAATTTCATTCTATTCAGGAGAATATTGATGGACGGCGACAAGATTGACGCTTTAGAAACCCATATTCAAACTCCAGAAGCGCTCAACTATCGCTAAACAACCAGCAAGTTAGTCTTGATTTAAAGGAATTAATTTAGCTGACCGTGAAAACACGAGCAAACTCTGAGAAGTCTTACGAACGAATAGACACTAAAACATCGGCAGCTTAATACGACCTTCTAAAGTAGTGAATAATCATCGTCGTTAGTATGTGTAAGGAGAAAAGAATTCCCAATTACAAGCACATCGAACCGCTCCCTGTCGAGGCTAGGCAGTCTAAAGCAATTAGAAGACCTCAGTAATTCGAAGTCAAGTTTGGATTTACAGACGTATGTACACGCAACTTACATCGACATTTCTCATCATAATTCCTTATTGGAATGAACCCTGGCGCAGACAGGCTTCCACATTTCGTTCACAAATTCGAATTCATCAGCTTAGAAAGTAGGAAGTAAACAAAAATGAAGGTGGATGTTGTTCTGGTGTGAAACAGCAGAGGAACTCAATCAGAGATTGCATCGGGTGTGAAACAGTCGATTTTCTGTCGATAATCACTCTGAAGTACATCAAACGAAAGACTGCCCCCGTCTGTGAACGACGATAGGAAAGCGTCTTGTGGACCGCAATGGATGAAGTGTAAACCGTATCTTTTATTTTTTCACTTTCTTTATGAACGAAACACCAATGCATATCAATTTTCAGGAAGGGGGCCGCAGCCAGCACAGGGCTGCCAAGTGAGGAAGTTAACCGCCGGTGGGGGGGGCTCGAACCCGCGACCTTCCCGTCCAAATGCCACGACCTTATCCATTTGGCTGAGAGAAATCCGGCCAGGGAAAAAGGATTAACTACGGGTAATCTCAAGATCACGGTACAAGGTTTTGAAATAGCCATTGAGAAAACCGAAAATATATTTGATTGTTTACAGAAGAATGCGGAATAAACAGACAGATATGAGAAAGAAGTTTTGATGACTTATCATGAACCATCACACGCCAATACACCATTAAGAAACCATGGAACCAATATAATACCGTTTGATTCTTGTCAGGAAACATCATCGTCGCAAATCCACCACGCCCGAAATGGAACGGGAATGAACAATTGTGAATCGACCGCGCTGGCCTCTGTTACTAGCCTAAAGAATCATAACTATTTGCGCTGAAGACTCATACACATCCCTTGGGGCGAGATAGCTTCCCACTTTAAATGTTTACACAGTTAATGCTATGAGACGCTCATTTGAAGTTGTGGTTGATGAAGAATATTACGTATTTGGTAGATCGTACTCTAGTCCATATTCTCTTTTTATGGAAGTAATGGAACGTTTGGCTAGATGGAAGGAAATGAGATTTTATGCGTTGAAAAAAATTCGAAACAGCGGGAACAAAGGCACCCTCATTGCGCAATGAGATATAGGAAAAGCATCGGAAATCCTAACTTTTGGAGACGAATGAAAATAGGGCGACGTCACCATTGTAACTGAATGAATGAATGAATGAATGAATGAATGAATGAATGAATGAATG